>JADANM010006178.1:5357565-5402912 GCA_026213755.1 Eurema hecabe
TATCTTTTTTTTTTTTTATATAATAGGGGGCAAACGAACTGGCGCGTCACCTGATGGAAAGTGATCAGCGCCGCCCATGAGCACTCGTGATGTCACGAGTGTGTTGCCGGCCTCTTAAGGATCTTTGAGCTTTATCCCTTATAAACCCTATTTTTGGAAAATTTTTATATTAAATTTTTATATTTCATTTATACTCCGCTGTCTTATGTTTATTCTTATAAGATTTTTTCGTTTATTCATAATCATATAAATTACAAATTTATTATTAACGATTTATTAAATATAATTTTCATAGTGATTAGAGATATTAATGAGAGTATATAAAACTCATGGTTACTTTCACCTAGTATAGTCACCTACCCCGGCTTCGCCCGCATATATGGGGCATGTACCTATTATACATATAAACATTCCTTTTGAATCACTCTGTCTATAAAAAAGAACCGCATCAAAAAATACATATGGGTAGACAACTAAAGAGACTTTATTTTATATATGTAGTGATACATATAAAAATGTATGTTGTGTAAATCAGAACGGCTAAAGACAATAGAGGAAAGCCCGGGTTTCTCTTGATTTAGCATGTTCTCATATTATATATTCTTATTCATTACAATATGTGATGAGAACAGCTGTTATGCAATATATATTATTTTGTGCTACACACGAAATTTAGGGCCATTTGTTTATTGCTTTTAAGTAACATTTAGTTTGTTTTCATTTGTTGATTATTTCACTCATAGATCTGTTAAATTATAATAAAAGGATTAGAGATATAAGGAAGAGAATACATTTTTCAAGCTTAAATTGAACGTTGCGTATAAACTTCAGCCTTCCATAAATCTCTTAAGATTGCAATATTTGCTAATACTTCAAAGCATGCGTGTCTATTTAGCTTGAAACTATACATTTTCGCAATGATAGTGATATAAATTAATACTAGTTACCCAAAAATTATCTGTAGCAGGTTCTGTACCGTAAAAACTAGACGATTATTTCGTCAGTGAGTATTGCTTGAGTAATATCATGTTTTGCTACATTTTATGACGTTAAGAAACGCGGATGAGTAATTCAATAGGCAATAGTAATAGCAAGAGCTGTGGTTTTCATGTATACCACGACTTACAAGCATTATGCTTTTGTATTCAACTTTAATATACTAAACCATTACTGAGGTACTTATATTATGTGTATTTAACTTTAAAAAAATACGTATTTTAAAAATCTTTGTCAAGGTGTTTTTTTGCAAAGGAAAAGGCTCTTAAGGTATAAAAGAATCTTTATATCCCCAGTATAATAAAAAATATGTTTTTATTGAATTAGTAGTTCTCGTCTCATCGTTTACCGTTACTTCTACAAAAACATTATAAAGATATATACATTTTACGTAAATTTTCCAAATAAGAAAATTAAACTAGATTTTCATGGGTGTAAAGTGGGCGATCTACTGTTACTAAGAATATTTAAAGATCTTGTTTCACCTTATTTGAAATAATGTGTTCATTGACATCTGAAATGTGAATAAGTTCAAAGATCTGATAATTCTTATTTGGCATTTTGTAGTTAATTCCTTAAACGGCAATGTTAAGTATGCATATCTTAGGATAATGAGCAAAAAAAGGAAATCATATTATTGAATAAATCAGAAGAATTATATGAGCTTTGCTATTATTTAGCGGCTACATAAAAAGTTAGAGCGAATAATAATACATTTAAGTTTGATTTTAAAAACGTTACAAAAAATAAATGCTGTACTTTAAATATTCTTTTAGTTCAGTCAGGCGTCATGCATAAGGAATTTTACGGACATTACTACATTATTTCAGCGTGACATTGAAAGAAAAGTCCTTGTAGGTACATGTCCTACATAATATTTGTATGTGCTTTAACATTCAACAACCATATAATTGAGCGTGCCATACGCGCGAAATAGTTATTGTTTCCTATACTAACTAATAATAGCGGTTAGAATAAGACTGTTTCCTTATATTATGCCTTGAGTTAAATAATGGGTAATCATTCAATTAACGAACTTCCGAACGTAACAGCGGCAGATTTTTTATTACTGTTACACATTGTTGTTTGTGCTACAGAGTTTAGTTCTTCGAAGGAAAGTTTTTACTTAATACATTCTATAATAACGGTTTTATGCAATTCAAAATTTTAAGTCACGTGAAACATAACATTTAAAAAATGGGAAAGGTGGAGACAAAAATATTTTGAGTTGGTAAGAACTAGTCTAGCTACACAAAATAATTAAGTAAGCGTATACGAGTAAGTAGCGTATTTTCCTTAACCAGCTATATTTATAAAAGTACAAAGAGCACATATTCTTATCAAATGCATATCTATAATAAACATCAAATATAAGATTTTTAGATTTTATAGAATATGCAGAGACTATTTGTACAAAGATGCCGAGACAAGGTTCTGATCGTCTTTGAAATGGGTAATTAAATCATTACTTTTTTCTCAACTATTGCGTTCAAGCGGAACGTTTGTTTGATCGTGCGTCAACACAATGCTATATCGATTATTATTTAACTGAATAAACACGAATTGTTCTATAGAAGAAAGCATTTATTTATATTAAAGGACTATTAATAATAGTAGTTAATAATATAGTACTTAAGTAGCTGTATGTGAAATAGAAATACCGACAACGACAAATCCGAAATATTGGTATGATGTCGGTTTTAGTAAAAAAATTTGACTTGTTATTTTCAACGTTTTCAATGTTCAAAAAAACTCTCTTCTTATTGCGTACGAGTACAAAATAATTATTTCAACAGTTATTTTCAAAATATATACAGCACCAAACCAATGAAATATTGTTGTGATTAGATATTTGATAATGTATAACGGCTTGTATGAATAATAAAATACTTAAAAACTGAAAATAAGAAATCTTTATTAATTTTAATTATTATTCGTAAGTTCAAAATTATGAATACTCGTATATCCTTACCACGCTTAGTAAAACACTTGAATAACTTTATTTGTATATGATTTAAGGCACTTTATGTTGGATTTGTCCTTCCTTATTTTACGTATGATTAATTTTTGTCCCATTATAACACGACTACTGTAATCACTCGTGTAAGGTCACTTCAAAGTCCCGCAAATAAAGCCTTCGCATTTCAGTGGAGTGACATAACATGCGCTAATCACAGATCCATTTTTAACATTGACAGACAGGGTCTATCTTGATAAGGTGTGGGTGTCAAATTTTTATTTAGGCCTTATTAGGTGCGATTGTAGCATGTGACGTAGTCAAGTGAATCGAAACAAACTGATTCATACAAATATTGGCGCAAAAAATTGGTAAAAAATTTATATGACGGCAAATCATGGACTGTATTTTTTGTATTTTTTTCGATATAATAATACCTATATAAAATTAATGAACGAGTTTTTAATTATCGTTTTATAAAAGATAGGAAACCTTTTCTATGTTCTAAGATGTTTTCATATCCTATTAATTTTTTTTTGCATTACGACAGTGTAATGTGATTTTGAATCGTTAATTACGATATAGGCTTGTGTTAGTTATATGTTTAATTATATTATCAATAAATACCTGCTTCTTTATTGTCCCGATTACTCTAATCGTGTCAATTTTCACTAGAAAATGGAACGTTATCTCTTTTTAAATACACAGGTACTGCTTGAATTTGAATTTTACGAAAGTAGAACTAACACCGCTTTTGTAAGCTAACAAAGAATATTCACAGCATGTTAAAGAGAATCGCAACAATGGCAAATGAGGTGTGTCCTCAATACTTCCATTTAAACAAATTGTTAGAACAAAAAGATTAAGAGACAAAACGTCGCGTTCGCGATCGCATCGGGCTTGGAGGAGGAGGAACGCGTGTTGCGCACGCGCCGGTTCTGTTGAAACTGCGTCTGGTTTCCCGCCAAAACCACGCGGTGATAGTGCACCAGAATACCTACTATCTCATTCACTATCTCACAATTATGCAATCTGCTACACTGCCTTTATTATTGAATTGTTGCGATCAGGTCATGAAATGTTTACGGTTGACCCACAATTCGAAGGTCAACTTTTTCGCTTAGTTGCCATTGAATATAGAGTAACATCTGGGCTAAAGTTTTTATTTTCTTTTTAGTGGTGGACAGTTTGTTTTACCTACCTCTGACTTGAGACGTTGGCCCAAAGGAACACAAAGATTGCATGACTGGCTTCCCTACTAATGAATCAGAATAATGAGGAGGATTATTTTTATTTTCTCATATAAACAAAAACCTATGTATGGTCCTCTGACAATTATCACATTACAATTAAAACAACCATGTTTATTTTTCGTTATAGAAATAAGCACTTCAATAGTTTTTCATAAAGTTAGCCAGTTCATTATGATATTATGTTCAACGATGTTAACTTTTAGTAAAGGAAAATAATAAGAACTCGAAGCATAATAATAATATGTATCAAACTATCAACGATTATATCTTTTTTTCAGTTTTGTGCTATGATCACCAGTGAAGTTAAGGAAAGTCGAGTAGCAAATACTTGCCCTAAATTAATTATTATATGTATATCCAATTTTATATATATGTGTATCTATTTTTTGTGATTTCTCTTACTTTGAGAATTACATAGATATTTAAGATAGCCCCCTTTTCACTTTGTTTTTTTTTAATACACTATCGAGCGACTAAAATAATAAATAGTAAATACCTATATATAATACTAGGGACTAGGGAATATATCATAATTGTCAAGGATAAAACCATTTTATCCAAATTTTAATCATATAACACATTAAGGTTCATTTTATTAGTCTCTGCGAGACCAATTAACGGCAAAACTTAAAAGCTTTGTTCTTGGAATAAAGATACAGATTTATGAGCGTTATTTATATTCTAGTTTATCCTTTAATGCTTGTCTTCAAGAATTTTTGGTAATATTACTGTCTAAGGTCTTTATTTCCTAATGTTTATGAAATTAATTTTAAGTTCTTAAATTTTAAAATAACATTTATATGATTAAGAATATTGTAAAACTGTAACCCACGCCATCTATTGGCAAATAAGTGAATTACATTACTACATTCAATAGCCACCTGTTCATGTTGTTCTATCAAAAAAAGATCAAGAGATCAAGATATTCTTTAAAGCTTCGTTAAAAAGTCTTAGATGGCAGTTATCTCACTTTAATAATAGTTTGTGAATTATGGTATTTCTGAGACCATCTATCATCGGTGTTTATTCCACACAGCTCGCTGTATTTAGATTACTGGAAATTACTTTTTATACCGTTTACCAATTACCGACCAAGCAACACTGAATGGCAGCTATTGCAATTTAGTTATTAAATTATACGTTTGTGATATAATTCTAGGTGCGCACTATGCCAATTGTAACGCAATTTTCATAATGCTTACAAGGGATGCTAAAAGAATAAATACATATAAAATATATGTATATTTTGTGAGTATATAATAGTTTATTTATTATCTGAACTATTCATAAATGTGCTTAATATTATGATCTAGATTCTGGTAAAAAAACCATTAGATTAATGGCAGATGATGGCAGTGATCGTTTACAACTGTAACATAATTAATATTATTATATCAAGCAAATTACAAGACGCCCTTAAAGCACTAAAGAATAATAAACAGTTAACGTTTTTAAAATAGCAATTTCGACACCATATCTTTAACATTTTCTTATTATTTTTTCGTAAATTTCAGTCTTTCATGATATAACTGGAATAATTTTTTCTTCAATATGTCTTGATCACTTCACTTTATTTTTGAAGGTGTTTCGTTTCAACAGGAAAATAAAGCCACTTAAATTCATAACTTTTAAGACCATACTTTTGCTCTTTTTCTGTTTCGGGTTTTGGTACTTCATCAGATAAAACATCAAGCACCTCTTGACTAATCTTAGGACGGAATCCTTTTTCATCAGCTTCGTAATCTACTCGCGTTCTTACTCCATTTCTGCCTGTTACATAATAATAACCCTGTTTTGCCCCATTCTCAAAACCTTTGTCGTAGTGACCATGGAATCCTACTGTGTAATTGAATACATATAAGACACGCTCCATATAATCCTTAGTAACACCCTCCGGCAAACCATCACGTTCACCTGGATTTTTGTGATAAATATCGGTATTTTTGTCAACAATTTGCATTTGAGCTGATATAAGCGTAGGCTTGATTGGTGCTGTATTGGATAATTCAGGGGATCCAAATGTATTTTTACTAGCCGTATCTACGTAATTATTGTACGGTCTGACTGTTTCCGAAGAGGGCTCATACTTTTTGGGGTTACGATTTCCTTGGGCGTTAGATAAATTATCACTATCAACACTTCCTCCGTTAACGTCGCCTTGTGATTCATCTGAAAAACTTTGTTGCAATCCAGAATTTTTATCTGAATCAGATTGAACAGAGCCTGGATATTCAGAATTTAGATTTGGATTGCTAACGAATGCGTTGTTAATCGATTGTTGGCTATTTTTTGTGTATGTAATTGGATTTACTTCAGTATTATAGTTTGGTGATACGTTTGTATTGGTATTTACCATATGAGGCTCATTGTTAGCAAAAATCTCAGGTCTATAGCTTCGTTGGTTACTTTCATTATTGTAGACATTGCTTGGATTGCTATGCACATTAGCTTGATTGCTTTGGTGTGTGTTACCTCTATCGTAGTTTTCGGACTCAGAAGGACTCGATATTCCTGGTTGTGAAACACTTTGATCATTATTAAATCCTTTTAATGAAGGTATACTGCCTGCGGCAGTGGGACTACCTTGATTGTAGTAGCTTTGATTGTCCGGATAATTTCGGTTGTTATTGTATGCATTTTGATTTTTGTCATAAGAATTAGGCAGTTTTTCATTACCTCGATTTGGTTGCAGATTAGATACTTGTGGCGGAGCAATTGTTGTAGTTGTAGGTAAACTACAATGAGAACAAGACTTTACGGGCGATGCAGGTTGTCTTGGTGGAAGTTGTAAATGTAGTGCTTTCGTATTATCATTATTATTGGCTTGGATATGGGCTAATTCAGATTGCTTATCATGAAGCACTGAAGGTGTTGGTGAAATCGACGGCGATGATGAACTCTTTGCAGGGCTTGGTAGAGCAAGTGAATGGCCTGTTCTAGAATTCTGTGTAGCTGCGGATGGATCTGAAATGAGATAAATGTCCACCGATAAAATTATCTTATAATGTACAGATAGAAAGATTTATATTAATAAATAGTAACTTACAGGGTTTCACTCGAATATTCTTCATAGACAATATCTTAAAGCGTCCTTGTTCATCAGTTGCGTAAACCGTGACGTGATAAACCCCATCAGCAGTGATAAAACCAAATTCACCCATGATTATTCCATTTTCATCTGAAATATAAAATTTAAATTATTTTAATAAAAATACATATCAAATTTTAACATTTTATAGACAACCACAGCATAGTAAAAAAACTATTCGGATTCCGGTATTACGTAATTAGTAATACTTTATTTATTTACAGATTACACACTTGAATCATGACGTGACCTTGTCAATATTGGAATTTTAAAATTTGTACTAATCATTTGAATTTTTCTTTAAGAGCATGCATATTATTTTGTATTGATTTGCATTTAAATCACTGCCTTATTACAAACAAACTTAAAAACAATTTAGACAAGCTATGGTTTCTGGCGGTGTGATAAAAAAATCTCAATTTCACAGTTTTTTTAATACCTATTTAAGGTTTAACATATTTCTACCTTTATGATAATACCGACTCTCGGTTGCTTGCGATTCAATTATATATTAAGATTCAATTCTTGAAAATTAAGCTAGATATCATTTTTAAATGAGAATATAAATAAAACGCATAAATAGTTATTCAATACATTGATTTTAATACCTGCTCTGTACTGTATGAGATTTGCTATGTATAAATATTTAAAAAATATGTTATAAATTAATTTAATAGGTAGTGTAAAACATTTTACCTTTTTTCTCGTGACGATGTTGTTCACCGTCTATACTAAACCCAAACTCATATGGCCTATTTTCATCTGTGTATTTATCTTTTCCATTTGCTTGCGATATAGTATGCACGATAATGCACAGAATCAATGTTGTCTTCAACGCACTCATTCTGAAAAATTATTACAATGTATTTAATTTCATTAAGATATAAAATATACTTATATAAATATACTTAATCTTATAAAGTATATAAATTTAAGCGTAATGCCGGATACGGAGGATCGACAAGGAGAAGAACGATACAAAACATTTTGTAACTGGGTTTAAAATATAAAAAACACCGCAAGTTTTGTTCGTGATATTCTAAATACAAAGTTCGATTTACAAGCTTTGAACCATATCAAATTTATACTTTTTTGAGAATAACATGAGCTCCATTAAACATTCCAGATTTAGGATGGACTATAAAACTACAATCAAACGTAAGAGATTATCGAGTTTAAATATAAAAAAGCTGTCGGACTAATTGAAACTGGATGGATTAAATGGAAATAAATTTAGCATACATTTCAAAATAACGTTCTGCAACGATGTGATGTGTGGAATGGTTTTAGCGAACAAATGTTTTATGAGCTAGAAAGGTAAGCCTTTAAAATGTCTATATCACACTTCATACTGAATAGTTTATTTTAGATATGATCGTGTCACATGTATTACATCACTGTTTTGCTTTTGCTATTTTTATAAACTGAATCCAAGTACAATTAGAAATTTTACATACCTAGTTAAATACTGCCTTTTAGAATTATACTACAAATAGAGATAAAAATATTGACTGTTGGTCATCTACATCGATTTTAATAATAAAATTTGCATATTATTTGTCAAATTGACAGTATTTAATGATTCGGTAATAAAATAACAATTTTATTAAGATAATTTAAACACTACCCACAAAGTATTTCTTGAAATTTTTTAATTCTTTTGAAAAATATTTTGTTTTTTATATCTCATGAATTGCTAATTAGAGGATTACCTTGGGCATGGGAAGAAATTGATTGTATGAAATAACTCATCTTACTTCCGTCTAAGATATTACTTCGATTTGCACTTATATATTACGAGGTGGAAAGATTTTGATTGTTTGTTTGTTTGTACTAATTTTTTCAATAATTAATTTTAATCAACCGCTTTTCACGAGTAATATCCTACCTATTTATTTATGTATTATTTAACATATCTTGAAAAATGATACTTATCATTATGCTATATTTATTTTAGAATCGAAAACACTTGACGATATTGCAGAAACACACGTGAAAGTGCAAGTCGTATGAGTAATACATATAAAGCTATTAAATTTAAAAACTAATAAAGCATTAATATAAAACGAATCCCTAAAAAAATAGTTTTCATTAATCATTAGGATTCATATAGCCATTTCTTTAAACAAGTCTACATGAAATTTGATGATTTAAAATAATAATGCATAGGAAATATGTAGGTTTTTATGTATGGTAAAACTTACCTGATGATTATATCATCTAGTTTTATTTAGAGAGTCTTTTTTATCGTATACTTTATAAATCGTATAATATATATTAATTAGTATGAACACATTTAATACGGCCTATTGCGCAAATGTTCGCGCGAGACTGTGCCGATCTTCTTGACATCGTAATTTATTAACTCATCTATTCTGTGCGAGATATGTACTAAGAGCTTCGATCAACAATACTTGTATTGATCGGAGGCTGAGATTAAAGAAATCGATTTTATGATTTCCTATTGATAAGTTCTACTAGCCGTTGTATTTGAGTAATTTAATGACAAGTTGTACAAACAGAAAAATTAGGGTGACGTAAAATAAGCTCTATTTTCTATCTATTATATAAAAATGAATCGCAAAATGTGTTGGTAAGCGCATAACTCGATAACAGCTGAACCGATTTACATAATTCTTTTTTTAGAATATTCGTGGATGTACGAGGATGGTTCTTAGACAAAAAAATAGGTGTATAAGGCTTCGGGTAGGATAGGTACAGCGTGAACGAAGTCGCTTTGGACAGCTAGTCAGTAATAAATAATGAGTAGGGACTTATTATATTATTGGGATTATTAACTATGGAAGTCATCGCTAACTTAAAAAATACCCGGATATTCAAAATATAAATCACATATTTTCAGAGTATCATCTCCTATGCCTAGTACTTGTTATCTCGATGAGAAAGGAAGTTGTACACAACTTGTGAAAAGTGCACAGGTACTTTTCACTAGTACGTCAATAACATTTTACATAGATTGATAACGAAACATTGTTTAAATAGTAGGAAATGGTAATGCAATGGTATTCTATAGGGTAGTAGGTACGCAATGGTTCTAGATGGAACATATTTGAACATTTTGGAATTGTATAATTGGTTGTGGTTTTGAGCATGAAGAGTTCGTTTTAAAGGAGTTGTGTACGACATGAAATACCATAAAATTTAGGTACCTTTAATGAAACTAAAAGCCTTATGAAGTTCGGTATATTTTCTTGATTCTTTTTATTAGACGTCAATCAATGAAATGTGCATTTATGTAAACAGATTATAAACTTTATTGTATGAATATATTTTGGGCTCGTTGTATATTATAATTGTATTGAATAAATTGGTTGATAAAGGTCGATTTGAGTTATGGAGTGTTTATTTTTCAATTACCGATATGATCAAGGCTGTAGTTTAGGAATCCATTGTAGTACTGTATGTTTTTAAGCTTTATTCGCTATTCAGAAGGTTAGTAATAAATAATTTGTGAACAAACACATATTTTATTTGGTTTACAATCGCAATAAGAGTTATTATGTATTGAGAATGACGTAATAGCAATGTATTTCTTGTTTTGACATAATTTTAGAGTTATAGAGCGAGAAGGCCAAATATACTTAGTTGGCAATTTTTTGTAGTTCTTATAAGCTTAGTGTTTAAGTTTTTTAATCTGACTTGATAATTTAAGTGCTTAATGTATATTTGCGATTCGATAAGAATACATATAATGCCTATAATTTTCTTTAGTTAAAAATGTTATTTAATTTATAAACAAGATTGCCTATAAATAATAAAATTAACATATTGGTACTGTTTATATAGAAACAGAAAATATAGTTTTAATTGCCCATATAATATAATAATAATAAAATAAATGTTGAATAATCTCATGTACGATCATGGTATGGTTACAGTCCATTATGTATAATCGAATCAAATGCTTTATAGTTTATACGTTAACAAAGGTTAAGTACTTCACGTAATTAAATTATTGATCAACGATGATAAATGACTACAGGAAGCGCAACAAGGATCTACGAGTAAAATATTATGTGAAAAATTAAATAGACATAGCTTTACAACTATCCATATAGGAGTGAATCATCTATACATTTCTGTCATTTAAATATAGTAAAAAAAGTCAAATATTAAATGTAAGATACATATTGTTCAAAGCAGTCAGAAGGATTAAAAAAACGCATATGTACAAGAAACCTGAAGGAAGAGTTAGATTACGAATTTAAATGTGTTTATTTTCACATCGCAACATACAAATTTTAAATTTCAAGTGTTGCATGTATTTGTAACGGCTTAAGATAAATAGGAATGACATTAAATTGTGCACATATACATTCAATTCAGGAAATCAAGTTAGTCACGAACTGTTTACATCTTTGTATCATTTTTACATAATCATGAACAAAATGTATGTAAATCAAATAAAATCAACCTTCTTTATTTGTACCAGCTTAAATTTCATAAATGTATTACGGCATTATTCTGCACAGATACTTAAAGATTTTATATTATAACGTTTAGTTAATTGGTTTATTGAAAAGAATGTGAAATATTTGGCTGTTCATAGAAATTGGCTAATTGCTAATCTATTCCCATTATGGGCAATTAAAAAT
Source organism: Eurema hecabe (assembly GCA_026213755.1). NCBI lineage: Eukaryota > Metazoa > Arthropoda > Insecta > Lepidoptera > Pieridae > Terias > Terias hecabe. The sequence continues at coordinate 5,369,476 of JADANM010006178.1, forward strand.
TAAAATATATAAACTGAATACAAAAAGTACGAACAGCATAGTTCATTTGACTATCGTGCACCGTCTTACGAGTTATATACCTACATATCCGAAAATTATTATCATGAAGTTGGTAAGTTCACTTCTGTATCATTGCATTTTCTATTTAATATGTTTATAAACAATATAACTGTTTTAAGTTATTTTATATATAGTTCAGTATCACACTTGAACTATAAAGGTGGATTTACACCAAACGAGCGAATGCTCATTCTATCCCCACTACGTCAATTTCTTCTAGTGTAAACAGGCGTAGAGCATTCTTTCGTTGTTCTTAGTGCGTTCGCAAAGATTCTATAGAATATTTTAAGAATGCTCGCTCGCTCGATGTAAAGGGAGCGAGAGCGCGTAAACAGTTGCTTAGAACATTCTAGCGTGTTCGGACGCGCTCGCTCCACTGAGCGGTCTCATCAAAGTGTTCTTGTGCTCTACCGATTGCTTGAGCAAAGAACATTCGATCTAGCTCTTGTTTACACCAAATGATTAAGAAAGAACATTCTTGTTCTAGTTCTAGTTCGTTGTTCGTTTGATGTAAATAGATACGTCAAGCTTTAGTTTACACTAGATATTAACGAAAGAATGCTCTAGTTCTAGCTCTAGCTCTATGTTCTTTTGGTCTAAATCCACCCTAATGTAATGTCAAAAATCAATTTCAGGTTATTCTTGTATCAGCTCTGGCTACAGTAGCTTTGTGCGCACCACTGGAAGCACAGGTAGAAGACATCATTGCTCAGGTGATAGCTCGACGGCGGATGCCTGCTTTGGAGCATGAAGAGGTTCACGATCCCTTTGGGCAGTTCGCACTGCGTTTCGTAACAGGAGAAGGCACTGTGGTGTCGGAGCGGGGCCACCTCGTGCCCACAAAGAAAGGAGAATATGTACTCGTTACTGAGGGAGAGATCTCTTACGTTGGTGATGACGGCGATGTTTACATCACCAAGTACACCGCGGGTATTGACGGATACAAAATCATCGAGACCAACCATCCGCTCAAAGCTCCAGAACCCGTCGAAGTAGTGCCAATCGTAGCTAACGATAAGATATAAATCCTAACAATTTGATGAAAATACAGTGATTGCTATACATTTCTGCTTTTTTATTTGAAACTCAATTTCTAAAGGTTTAACCGTATAGTACACGCCATGCTTATATAAACTTACAAGAGCCATTTCATTGTTCTAAGTATATATAAATAAAACAAATCTTCATAAGTGCTACAGTTATTTGAATGAAAGTGTATTTTGATTAGCATCTTTTTATTCTTTAGTTAATGCATATTTAATAATAGAATAGAAAACTTAATATGTGAAACCAATTTTAATTCAGTTATAAAAGTTCTACTTCCTACTAACTTAGAAAACATAAAATTTTAATTTGATTTTAATATTTTTTATATTTTATAAACAAATTAGACTTGTTTAAAATATGTTAGTGAGATACGATGTACGTTAAAATCTTGTAAAGTACTCGTAAATTATAAAACATCTGCAATAGATTTTAAAAGAAATGCCTGTGATGCTGAAAGTTTAAAAGTCTGACTTTTGTATACGATAAAGTACAACCTTTCAACTTTTCAGCAAAAATGAGACTCCAAAAATGTAACTACTAGTAAAAACCACTAGTAAATCATAAATGCATAAGGAAACGGCACTCCTTATTTCTGTATAATGATAATAATAAAAATATTTTGCTAGCTGAAAGGGTATAAGTATTTTTATTAAGGTGCGTTGAATTTGTCAGTCAGTTCTGTTCGTTTATTGTAACCGTCACTTACTGTAGCCGTCAATAAACAATATTGCGGCCCGAGTTATTGCTCGGTGATTTTTGTCGGCGCACAAACATACAAAGATACATGTCGATTCTGGTATTTATAAAAATCATCAATTATATCATAAAATTTTCTCCAGTTATCGATGGCTACACAAATCTTTAATAAATTTTAGTCGTTCTTGGAATTAAATTTAAAATATCACAATTTAACAGACGCCTCTTAAAGAAAGACAAGCGTAATATTCATAGAAAATTCGGAGCTTGTTCCAAAAAGCTTACAATGTTTAGTATAGTTTAATGTCTCCTTATATGATATTTAGAACGTTTACTTTCTGATTTTATTATTATCATTATTATTATAATGCTAACAAAGATCTTAAATAGGTTCTAGTATAAAGAATTAGCATAATATAATTAGCTTATGGCTATCGAAACTACTTTATTAACTGCTTAGTAATATGTTTCTAAATACTGAACAGTAGGTTTACTCAACTAGGCAGTTTATAATAAGTCAAATTGTAGCACTGTATAATTTATTTCATATATCCGATGTATTCATTCGTAGCTCTAGTCGATCATAGCTAGGGCTCACAAACACCCTAAACACACTAAAGCCGTGAACACTCCTATAAACTGAAAAGGAATAATTCATGTATAATAATGCTAATTCACTGGAACGTAACTATAAAATTATTAGCATCATATTTATGTTTTAAACTTCGAATAATGTACATATTTAAAACGACAAAATTTAAAATATTTGTATTTTTGTAGGGTACTGTGTGTTTTACTTACCAATTTTATGGCGTTATTTTTGATGAATTATCTTTGAAAGTCTTTACAATTAGTTAATGAATTCAATGTGCAAACTATTAGCGAGAAAATTTTTAAGAATTATAAGTACACCATTGAATTTTTTGGGACTGGTCGCAAATAAATACCCATTTGACCATTAATATTTGTTCAGCTATGGATGTAAAAGAAGAACATAAGAATATAAAATCTAGGTGGTTATACGATTTTCTTTGATGTTTTCAATACAGTTAATATTTAATTAAGTGACAAAACAATACCTAATTGTTTCTTATTTGAACTTGACTAGAAAATAAGGTTATTTAAAGCGTTTTGGGCAAATTTTAATTTTAAATTTTATTAAGCGCCTGCCGATTTTGCACAAGTAAAGTATGAGTAAGCTACAAAGCTAAGTTAAATATTATTATAAGGAGTTTCATTTATAAATAAACATTACTCACAGCCTCTGTTTTATCCTTAGTAGCATTGTTCTTATATGAATATAATAGTTTTTAAATTAACAATACACACACAGTACAATACCATCGGTTTGGAAACTAACCCGGCGAGAACAACCGGCGCAAGAAACTCGCACGAGTCCCACACTTTTTAAAATTTGGAACAAGGTTAGGTTCCTATGTGATTGGACATACTTTTTATTTCGGTATTGCATCCAGAACGGAGCATCTAATTAGGTTAAACTGTGGGATGTTCCTTATCCTACTAAATTTTTGCATGATTTTTATACAAACATAAACTGTTGAACTATCAAGCCTATTAAGCAGGAATAAAAGTTCAAAAAGCTTCTTTCTTTACAGGAAATGTGAAGTTATTTAGTAAAGGAAATATATTTTCATTAAAATTGTAAGTGTAAAGAGGTTTCACAAAAAATATTTTAGTTTTATTTTTCCCATTCTTATAATTAAAACGTATTAATACATTCATAGATATAGATCAAATAGTATCACTTACGTACTTGACATTTTTTTATTATATTCACACAGGTACATATTAATATACAGTGGGCAATGGGCATACGCTAATCAGCTATGCAAATTTTTTAACTATTGCAATTTGACGCCCTAATGGTCAAGCTAATGCTTGAACTAGTCCCTCTAATTAGTATTAGTGCATTAGGAGGTATATAAAATAAATGTTTATTAGCATTTATTTACAGTCATCAACTAGACATTCGCCTAAAGTTTAAATATTAAGAAATAAGAAAAATTGTCTTCATCATGAAATTGGTAAGTTTTTTTAATACAATTTTTTATGTGTAACTTTCCACTTCAAATGATATGATCGAATAGTTGGAATAAATGAGCACTATATTCATTTATTTTTCTTTGTTTTCTAGTTTTTAGTTATATCGGGTCTGGTAGCAGTGGGTGTTTGTGTGCCACTAAAGTCAAAGGTAGATGATGTAGTGGCCAAAGTGATTGCTCAGCGCTTAATGCCGGCGTTGGAGCACGAAGAGGTGCATGACGCTTTCGGGCAGTTCGCGCTGCGCTACGTGACGGCAGAGGGCACTGTGGTGTCGGAGCGAGGCCGCCTCGTGCCCACTAAGGACGAAGACTACGTACTTATCACCGAAGGCGAGATCTCGTACGTCGGCGATGATGGTGACATCTACAATACAAAGTTTACCGCAGGCATTGACGGATACAAAGTCATCGAGACTAACCACCCACTTAAGTCACCAGAACCCGTCGAACTACCAGTCGAAAATAGACATTAAATTCAAACGAAAAATAAAACAGTGATTACTTATAATGTTTCCTTTCTATTTGAACAAATAAGTCCTTATTATTGAAAATATGTTAAGGAATCAATAATATAAGATATGAAGTAACAACAAAGTATTATACAATTTAACAAAGTACACAAACGGGAGTATTGCACAAAAGGTTGAGGCTTTCACTAGGCTCTTGGTAATAAATAAATATAAACATGTGTCGCAAATAGTACGAGTTCATCAGTTGAAGGCATATAATTCTTGTGGTTTACCGAAACCGAGACGCTAATGTGAATAATTTAATTTCTGTAAATATATTTTTCAGGTTTTTGACGTTAGCTATGTCTAATTATTATACCTACTTAAAAACGTAAAATTATGTTTACACTATTATAGACAAATCTAACAGAACTTTAAATTACAATTTAGACTATGTTTAAGGTTTGAAAATAGGATTTTCAAAATAAAGTTAACCAAGTATCGCTTATAGTGAACGCATCATAAAAGTCAATTAGCGACATAACAGTCGTTGCAAACCTTGAAGAATATACCTATATTACTTATAAATTCAAGGTCACTTAATAAGAACTGCGTTTTTAAGGAAATTTTTTGCCCTAAAATATTACTATGTTAAAAGATCTCAATTTTAATGCTTCTAGACTCTAGAGGGTGACAGTTATAGTGAAAGTGTAACAAAAAAAGTACTCAACAAAATATTCTACGTTTACGATAAAATAAGTCACAGTATTGAAGATGTTTAAAAAACATTGTGTTCGAGAGGCGCAGGCCTTCAAAACGCAACAGATGTGTTGGCATTTGAACTGTTGACGAAATCACCTAGCACTGTGAAATTTCTAAGTCTCACATATTACAGCTAAGTGTTAATGAAGTATAATGTACTAAATTGTGCGGTAAATCGCGGCGGTGCCTTTTAATTCTTAAGAATAGAAAATAAGTTTATGAATGTGTTAGTCTTTTTATATCTTAAAAGGTTTTGAAAATAAATGAGCTTGATAGATTTCAAATAATCGATTTTTATGTGAATGTTCTATCGGATATTGTGTTGTATATAATCTTATTATACCTACAATTAATTAAAAAAACGGATATAAAAATGCGTTTACAATAGTAACCATACTTACAAAATTTTTGAAACGTGAATAGGTTATTAATTTTTTCTTATGTTTAAATATTTGGTACGAGTATATGCCGCAGCAAAACCATAACATAATAATAATTCTATTATATAATGACAGAACGTTTAAACGTATGGTCAATAAGAAAAGCAAACAATGGATAGTTATTAAAAGTTTATTCGCAAGAGAATCTAGTATAAAAATATAAAAATACAAATTGTACTTATATGGCACAAAAATTTAGATAATGATGGTTCGAGTTCACTGTGCTGTTTACGAATAACTGAGATCGAAAGCTTTTCTCAAACGATGTTTTTCGGAACTTTCTCGAATCTTTCTAGAAGATTTATTTACTTTTGACCGAGGGAAGTCTTAGGTTGGAATCCGTTAGGGCCAGCTGTGAAGGTAACGGTGTAGTGTTTGCCGTCAGGAGCCACATACGCATACTGTCCTGTAACTGTTAAGGCAGCGTTTTCTGATTGTGGGTTGTCGAGTTTGCCCTCTTCTTGCCGGGATGTGCCATCACTGGTCTCGTATCTAAATAAAAGGAAAGAAGTATGTAAAAAACATTGAATAGAAATTTCATATTCTACGATATGACATTACAATAGGTCAGAAATATAATGTACAAATTAAACTAAGGATATTCGAGGTTGGAGGTTATAATAACAAAGTATCAATATTGTTTAACAAAGTTAAGAATCTCCAAAGATGAACAAATACAGATGTCCTTTGAATTCCGTTTTCGTGCATCTTTGAGTTGAAATCGTGACTAGGTTGAAGTTCAAAAAGGCCATCAGCGATTACGCAAACCACTATAATGTCAATTATCAAAGTTTTTAGGGTTTTCGTTCAAGGAAATTGAATCTTTGTATAATGCGTATGTTAGTTTTACACCAACGTATAACTGCACTTTGAAAATAAATAGTGTTTTATATTATCTTTTCTTATATGTTTGAAGCAAGAATAATTTAAAAATATTAGGAAAAAAGGACTAAATACAAAATTTAAATGTCAGTGTGACCCGATGAAACAAATATTATCACAAAACAAATAAAATTTAAAAATATATCTATTTTGCTGGTTACTCAAACAGGATCTTAGGAAATACATGAAATAAAAGTAAAAGAATTTGCGACATCTTAATTACTTATTTTTATTCAAAAAAATTATTTATCCTGTATAAACTACGCATGCATTTGACCTTTCACAAAATATTCACAAATAAAGGCATCTTGGATTTAATGATTACGTGCTGCGTTTGTGTTATTGAATAACCTATTAGATAGTTATATCGTCATATTTATATATTTATATGGTTTTATATCGTTGAGTATTGATATAATTACAATGTATTAATAATATTTGATTTAAATAAGTTTTATTTATTTATTAAATACAAGTCGAAAGTAATGTTTTCAAATAAATGTTTAAATCTTTTAGTGAGCGTAGTAACTTTTTTATGCTGGTTTATTTGGACTTTATATACAATAATATGTATGTATAATGTAATAAAGACATCCTTAAACGTAAACAAATACCTTAGCTTTAAATGATTCTAGACCTATATTTTATATTAGGTTGATTTGAATATTTTTTTAAATTTGTTAAAACTAAATAGATGCTTGTTACGTATTTCTTAGACTTTGTTTTTACCAAACTTCTTAAAATGAAAACGTATATTTATATAGAGGAGTGTTTTCATTAAATACAAACCATCTAAGTACATTAATACATACAGATAAAATATATCAACGCGTAATTTTTTTTTAATTTAGTAGGAATATTTTTTGCTGTGATCTCTTATATTTGAAGAACATAAAGTGGTACTTACGCAAAGCTGTATCCATCAGGTTGTACATCACTGTCAAAACGTAGAATTTGGACGTCCTGGGGATTCTGAGGGGCGGCAGCGCACAGGGCGGAGGCCAGGCACAGAATTGTTACCTAAATATAGAACCAAAGACATTCATTAATAAGTGTATGCTATTGTGTATTGTATAGAAACGAATACGTTGTATGTATGACTACTCGTATAGTTTTATTTTAGCATTACTCTGGACGTATAAAATTGTTTTATACATATATAATATAAATAATATGACACTTAATAAGTTAGGTTACGGGTAAGAAAACTGGAAGTAGGTAAAATGAATAATTACGGTTTTAATTGTCTGAATACTACTGAATCTGCGTCATTGGATTATTGTAAATCTATATTCCTTGGCAAGAATTGAATCGGGATGATAAATTGAATATTTTTTCCTTTCTTAGCACTGATTTTTTTAACTTATTGATTTAAAACAAAACAATAGTATAATCTTAACATTAACTTATAAAGTATTGTGTAAGTTATTGATCATTCGAATTTCAAATTAAAGCAAAAATTAGCTGCAGAAAGGATGTACATTGTCCTCTAGTTACGTAATATTTAATAATTATTAATTATTGTTAATGATTTCTTATATGCTTATTTACGTAATGTACTTTGAAAAAATCGATGTCAAATTTAATTTATTCGTCTTGTATTTAATGTGCTAGTAACATTTGTCCAAGGGTAACATCTCATATGATTGCTAACTCTAGGATAATCTCGAATCCTTTTCTTATATTGCAGGGATATAGATTCAGTTATGTAAGAAACACGATTAGTTTAGTTTGTTTAACTGAGAGTTAATTTAATAAGATAATTTTAATAATTTGAAAGACTCACGTATTTAAGCATGTTGCTTAGTTTTCGTCTTGAGCACAAACTAACGAATGAGTAACTAGTGTAAGATCGTTCATTTTATACGTATTCTCAGATGCAGCTCTTGCAGGAGGCTGACATCATACGAAGATGGTACGTCTGTTACGTACCAACCATAGTTCATCAAAAATGTCGGAGCTTTTTTGTTTGATTCAAGACATGGTCACAACTCACAATACCTATTTGATATTGTAAACCCACTTCAAGTACCGCGTATTGCGTAGTTAACAAATGTCATTATACAAAGACTTATAATTTACTCATTATGTAATCGTATTGCTAACCATCCATCAAATATAGCTAGAGTTTGTTTTGAGTATCATTAAAAGTTTTAATTTGTAAAGCACGCTTCATATTTTACTTAGGTACTACCTGACTTTGTAGGTGAAAAGCAATTACAACATTAGTTAATTCTAAATCGAAAGAAGTACATATGAGTTTGTTGTCACAATTGCCCTTTTAAGCTGTCATATAAAAATATCATACTTCAATTAAATAACAAAATTAAGCAAATACAAATTAAGTAATAAAATAAAGAGAATATTTTAGACGTTTAAACAAAAAGTTAAGTTTCGATAGAAGCATAAATAAGGTTCCATGTTTTTCCGTGTCACGTTAATGTGATACATTTGAATGATTTGAAGTACAGATAAGACATATTAAATAACATTTACACGAAATTAGCTAAGGTTAGGAAACAGCACGTGAGTGAAAACACAATGGGCTCGTTTGCGGGTTTCATGCCGTTGTTACGACGCGCGCTCGGCGACGCATCAATTGTTTGGGTGAATGTAAAAACTTATCATAACACATGCCGTTGAATAATATGAGCTTTTGCTATTTATTGTCGTATGAAGTATCATTGAATTTGATGAGTTTTACACAATATAGTTTAAACTTCAAACGTTAAATTTATATAATACAGACGTCACTATTAGGTTTAAAGAAAAAAATCAAAACGAACTTCGATTGTACACCCACTACTTAAATATATAAATTCGTTTAAAATTTAAATCCAGGACCCAGGGATCCAGGAATTTTAAAATTTTCAAAATTCAAAATTCAGGATAGGTACTAGTATAACAGTTATGATGATGCGTGTGTGTTAATACACTGTTTAAAAAAAGGCTCAAATGATTAACTTTTAATGATCAAATATTATGAGCAGGAAATAAACTTCATAGATCGTTGATAAGCAGATTCCAGAAGTTAAAACAATCAGTAACGGTAACAGTAACCAAGTGAATGTCATAGAGCTAAAAAGCTGCAAGGCTACAATGAGGAGAACATCTACGCTATAGGAGTATATATGTCACCGGAAATCAACAAGAACAGCAAATTTATAAATTTCCTAGGAAATTTATAAGCCTTCGTAGGATTCTAATTGAGAGATAAATTGTATTATTTTACGGCCACATTTTCGCAAATTTATCAATTTGCGACGTCTCGTGGTAAATTAATCAACTAACGAATATCCATTCATAAGGTTCTAAATGGTTCGACCAATCAGCTTTTAATTTTACGCTTTTTTAAAATACGGAAAATAACACACTGCTCTCTGATTGGTTGATGTTGACAGTTATTCAACCAATCCGAAGAGAAGAAGAAGAATCTTACTTATTATTTTACGCGTAAGTTCGGTAAATTGATAAATTTGCGAAAATGTGGCCGTAAAATAATACAATTTGTCTCTCGTTTAGAATCCTACGAAGGTTTATAAATTTCCTAGGAAATTTATAAATTTGCTGTTTTTGTTATTTTCCGGCGACATATATTTATATATTTCTTAGTATAAATATATTCTACTAACGCATTTCTTATAGTAAAATATTTTTTATTGTACTAGGCAATGAACGAAAAAGCAATTGCAATTTTTCATATAGCTTACATTTCAAAAAAATAATTATAAAAACAAGAAATATTAAATAAAATATTTTGTTAATAACTGTTTACGTTTATTTTTCATTTTTTGTATATTATTTTCACCTGAAATCTATCCAAATTTAAGGTTGATATTACCATGTGTAATATATAATTATAATGTGTATGTGTGCAAGTACCATCTTATATGTGAAAAGTGCGCTTACATACAAAATTTAACTATACCTCTAAAACCTGTTTTTAGCCCTAAGGTTTCCTTTTAATTGGGATAAATTAAAGCCAATTGTCTATTTGGGCGTATTCTTAACGATTCTTTATGTTTAAAAACCTTTATCCATACTCGTAAAGGTTTTTTTCCAGAATACGAATAAGATTTTTTATAACATCGGGTCATCACTTTGAGATACTATCTGTATATTATAATTATAGATCCCATAGAGTAATCTGGTATCGGTAACATATAAAACGGAATACACCAAAAGCCTTGACCTTTATTCTAACGATTCTTACGATTTACAAAAGGTCTGATTACAAACGAACAAAAAACATATAAACTGTTCAACTTGATTTGTTTATATAACTTCATAGTTAGTTTTAATGAATATGTTCATTTACTTGTATAGACAATTATTTTTAAAATAAACATTTCGTACATCTAAAATGGTTAACGTTACCTACATATTATAGACTAGCTGTTGCCCGCCACTCCACCCGCGCGGACATTCATATAAACTTTAAAGTAGTCTATGTTTTATCTCAGGCTCTAGACCATCTGTGTACCAAATTTCATTACAATCGGTTCAGCGGTTTGGCCGTGAAAGCGTAAAATTATAAAAACTTTCAACCCCTCGCGCAACCTTTTGGGGGTTGATTTAAAAAAAAGTAGCATTTCGTTCTAATCGGTTTTTGTAGTTTTAGCGTGATAGAAAGACAGACAGATAGATAGACAGAGTTGCTTTCGCATTTATAATATTAAGTATGGAAGTATGGATAAGGTTACTCTTTTACGTAAAATATAAAATTGATTTATCTGGATGTTTGAAATTTTGTACGCAGATAGTATTTACATCGTTTATAAGATTGAACAATGAACTTACCAATTGAACAGTCTCACTTAAAATATTGTTACTAATTTATTCTGCCCAAACTATTTCTGCACATGTTCTTATGGCTAATCAAATTACGACTTCAACGCGTCAGATCGGCTAAGTTGGTAATACTATCCGAAATTAAAAAGACGACCTTACCATTTACCTTATACCTTAAATATTAACTCACACGGACTGTATTAAACTGTGTAAATGATACTTTATGTTATGGATGTCTGCGTTATTATTGTGTATTTTAAATCATGTGATGCTTATTCTTATGCCTAAAGCTTTAAGTTCGAAATATACCCGTAACTTTTTCATAGTGTGGGCAACTGAGCAGATACTCCGCCTGGTGGTAAGCCACTTCCTCCGCCCGACCGACCTATAAAATAGAAACAAGATAAAGTAAAAAAACTAAAACCCAACTACGACAAAAAACGACGCTGAAAAAGTATAAAAGTACCCCATGAATACAGGTAAAGTCACAAGCAAATGCTAGTAATATATATATATTCGAAATGTACAAGTGAAGCGCTTTAAAATGATACCAAACACGGCATATCTAGCTTAACTTTATTTTTTTACTCTGTATATTTTGTCCGCTAGAGGGCGCCACATTGAATTTGGTGAAAATCTATATAGCCTATAACCAGCGGACAATTAAGACGCTTCTAATGATATGTCATTTGTCGAATTCTGATTAGTGGTTTAGAAGTTACGAGGGAACAGATGAACATACATACATACATACATACATACATACATAGCCTGTCAAAATCATAACCCTCCTTTGGCTTTGCCGTAGTCGGGTAAAAAAGAAAAGGATTTGTGATTTTGGCATTGCATAACGTTACCATCTTATAAAGCCTTTATATATAAAGATTTAAACACAAATGTTTAGTGTTAAAGTTTCATACAGATGAAATGCCTAATTACATAGTACCAGGTTAAGGTTTAGCACAATAACGTTTATCAATTTGAAAAAACAAGAATAATTTTATACGGAAGAATCAGCGGTTCACAAACATTTTAAATTCTCTCAGTATTTGCTCCTATTAACTGAAATTACGGAGCTAAATGCTAAAATAATACGCGTCATGTACGGTATTATAAACTAAGTGGTAGTTGAGTTTAACATACATACTCAAAAGCTCTTTGACAAGCAGTAATATTTAACTTGGTTAATAGAAATATACATATTATAATTAATAGACTCGTTTCTATAATATGTCAATATGGTAATTTCTGACCCTGTATCTTTTTAAATGTATTTTATGATGTGAGTGTAATTTTGTGGCGCCGTATAAAAAAAATAAATGTTTACTGTATCTAACTTTTTCATTACATTTCGTTAGGCAAAATCGCAGTCAAATGTGTATAAAAATTTATATAAAAAAGTAATAACAGACTAGACTGCATTGCCTTTTAACATAAGTTATATAATATATATTAGTAAGGGAAAGTATTGAATTGTACATATTATAAAATATATGTCAATAGAAAGCATTAATTTTAAATGTTATGTAAAATGAACATTAATTTATAAGCATTTAATTACCCTGACTAAATTAACTTACCCTTATCCTATGGAAATTCTTTTGTAACTTAAAATCAATACTCTTATAGATATGTTCACCAACATCATCAATACGAAAAAAACTGGCAACTACATTCTTTACCGAAGATTTCTATGGCCAGAGCTAAAAATTAACACAATGTAAGATATCCCTGTAACATTTTCATATATCATCTTAAATAAACTGCTTGCACGATTGTGATTAACACCTCGCTTCGTCGATGAAATCTTGATGTCATATTGTCAATACAATGCAATATTTATAGCGGTACATTTGGCTGATGATTGTAGACGTTCAGGACTCGTCCTATCATCAATACACTCACTACAACAGAAAAAAATAAATCATCCCAAAATGATGAAATTCGTAAGTGCTTCTTTATTTTTTGACATTTTTTTAAATTAAAATTTTATATTTTATATTTGTATTGTAGCTTAAAAAATTTTACATAACAGTGGTGTACTTCTTCCTACATCAAAATTTTCTTGGTAATTTTACTTAAAAATATTGTCATAAATTGTCCTAATTACGACTTTTAAACTCGATTTATCATTAAATTTAAACAATGTAATTTAATTTTTTTAATGTTGAAAACAAAAGCATTGTATTAATATAACTAAATGATGAACGAAATATTTGAGCTAACTAAAAGTGAAATGGCCTTAAATCAATTCATATCTTTACAAAATAAACCTAGAGTACATAACAGAGTACATATAGCATAGACTACATAAAAATATGTCTTTTTTCTTTTCAGACTATCTTCGCATTGGCAGCTATTGCTATAACTTGCGCATTCCCTCAAGATGCGTCTCAGCCGCCCCAGCAGGCGCCTGTAGAAATTGTTAAGCAAGACTCCGAAGTCGACGTTAACGGATACAATTTCGAGTGAGTATGCGTTAACTTTTATAACTGTACTTATATTTAATTTATATAGGCTAGTGGGACTGAAATTAGAAATCCTAAAAATATATTTTTATACTATCTTGGGGAATGAAATGGTTCCTGGCTAGTATTTTTTGCTCGGCTAATTGTGATTATTTTTTAATTTTTGGTCTTAAATGAGAAATCGACAGCCCTTAAATAATTTGATTTACTATATCTTTAATATCAATATAGTGTCCTTATTTTGATAAAACATTAAAATATAACATGCTTTGATTGATTATCTTATAAAACGTTAAAAGTTTTTTCCTAAGCTAATTTATTTAAATTTTTTTTCACATACTGCATTTTTTGATTTGCATACTAAATCACAAAGATTCACTATTACAACTTAAAATAACATCTGTATCTAAAACCAAAGTGTTAAAGGAGATTAATCAAAATAAATAAACATTTACATATATGACTCAGAATCATCAATAAATAAGACGCACAATTTACATTCAAATAAATAAGACAAACTAGATCTGTATTGACGACATCTAGTCGAGTTTATTGAACCCATTACACATTCTCAATCTGGTTTTAGATTTGAGACAAGCGATGGAACATCGAGACAAGAGCAAGGCGAATACAAGAACGACACTGACCAACAGGGCTTGTTGATCAGAGGAAGCTACAAATACGTTGCTCCTGATGGCCAACATATCTCCGTCTCCTTCGTAGCTGACAAAAACGGCTACCAGCCCACAGAACATACCGGAGATGACTCCAAACCAGCCGACGCTCAGTCGTAAACCTCTATGACCCTATCATAAATACGCTAAAACCAAATGCAAGGTTAAACATACACCTATACGTATTTTAGCCTACAGCTTTGAAACTGCTAAGTGCCTGCAAGTACATTTTAAGATAATTTTGTGTTTATTGTGTTCATTATGCTAATAAATTTTTACTTTAAGACCCAAGAATGTGTTTCATCTTGTCCTTATTGCAAAATAGAGGAAATTGGATTGATCTCCGATAGTAGACTCAAAACTATTATAAATATAAAAAAATGTCAAACCTTTAACTCATTCAATGTTACTTAACTGAGAGGCAATTAATTTAGCTCTATAAATTTAAAAAATCAAATTAAAATAGTTCTTAGTTATGATATCATTATTAAAGCTGAAAATCAATAATTTTCTCAATTTATTAATAGCATTTTTAAAGCCTTTGTTGTCCGGGTAAAAATTCCAGCTTATGTATTCACTCTTAATATATTCAAAGTAGAGTTAGGTCCAATAAATATAATAATTATATCTTTGACTCTATTAAAACCAGATACCAAGTGACATAATATTTATTTATATCTAGGTTTTATTGATTACATAATAGTTAAATCGTGATTACTATGATTATTATTTTGTTTAAAAGTTAATGCGACGTTGATACTTAAGCAAGGTCAATGTATAATTGAAAAATATTTTTTTATAAATAATTAACACATAACGGTATATATGGCTGCTTGATACAATAGATTTGTTATTAGGGAAAACCCTTTTTTAAACAAACACTTTTGGAGTATATATATTATTGCAAGGGAAATCCAAATGAGTTAATGTTACTCTATCATATCAAAATAAATATCCTTTATTGTTTTTAAATAAGTTGTATTGTGTATAAGCACAACTAAATAAATTTCAAAATATTAAAATTCAGAAAAAAAAATGGTTTATCGATCAAAATGAATCCCAACAAAATATGTAGGTTATTCATTGTAATAGTTAGTTATTGAGGATGTATATTTATTTTCATAAAAAAAGCAATTGAATTATTTTATTGAAAACGTAAAGTATGTCTCCGGACAGGACTTTGTTTAAATACCATTTTTCAGTGTGAAGTGAACTAGGGTTTTTCTTTAGAGATATTTATGTTTATGATATCTACATTCAAGAGGAGTCCGAACTAAACAATGAGCTAACCATATAATTTGACAGTTTATAAATAACAAAAAAAATATTTTCAATCTCAAAAGTATCTATAATCATGCCATGTGAAGGTATTTTATTTAAAAACAAATTTGTGAATTAATCATTTTCAGACTGTTTATGTTGAATATTTAATCAAAATGTAGAACTTAAATATACAGGGTGACGTTTTTTATGGGCCATATAGCGATACAATTCATACGAAGATTTTTTTGTTAAACTAAAGGTAAAATAATTAGATTGTTTAATTTTATTTGATTTTACGTATTAGTTACCAAGCAGGGACTTTACGATACGGAAGTTCGATTTGAGTAGTCTTCCCCAAATAGACAATATTCATTGATTGTAATACATATTTTACCGATAACAACCAATAGTTACTATGTCATTTCTTATCCTATTGACACAAAACGGACAGTACAAAATATAAATAATACACGCAAAATTCTTCATGGCTGATGAGCTAGCGAGCAAGATGTCATGCTATATTATAAATCATGTGTAGTGTTGACAATTTGGCGTAAAATATCGTTTAGGTATATAAAATAAACGTATGTGATGAGGACGACTGGTTTAACTGACGACCGCTTGGCCCAGTGGTAGCACAAGTACTTTCTGCGCGAAGGGTCGTCGGTCGTTACATTTGTGTTTTTCTGGGGTCTGGGTGTTGCTATGTATTGTATGTATGTATTTACAAAAGAAAGGAAAATGTAATTTATTCTGTTATCTAGTTGCCATAACACAAGCTTCTGCTTAACTTGGAACTAGATAGCGTTGTGTATAAATGTCCTGGAAATATATTTATTATTTATTATGATTAACTTAAATGATAAGATATAATTTGTTATGATTTATATTTATTGAGTACTTTCAGGTACAACTCGGATTTCGGGCCTGAAGCCTTTGTCGTCAGCTGTGAAGTTGACTTCGTATTGTTGACCATCGGGAGCTATGTATGAGTAAGAACCCTTTATGCCAATTCCTTGGTGATCTCCGACAGTGATAAGATTAGCTTCTTCTTTGCGAGAAGAACCGTCACTTGTTTTAAACCTAGAATATACAAGGAAAAATTATAAATTAAAACTACATTAAAAGTGGAAGTGTACTTCAGCATTTTAACATCTAATAGGCTAAAATAGGTTCAATTATTAAGGTGGAGCATTCAATATACATAGAAAGTCATTACCCTTCCTGATTTCACCGCAGTCGGGTAAAATATTGTTAATTTCAAACACGATTTATTAATAATACAAATTATGTTATCATTATTTTGATTTTATAGTTACATTAATTTCTTATTTGTCATTCAATTATTGATTTATTTATAATCGTATCAAGCTGAATACACTAGGTTGTATGGCCTCTATATTTATAATTACTATACATAATTGAAACATATTTGGTACATGTATATTTTTATAATATTTAAAAGAGAAAAATAGCTCACTCAAAATCGTATCCATTTTGTCGCACAAATGTTTTTTCAGTGAGGATTTCCACCGGCGACTTAGACGATTCTTGAGCAGCTACAACTACCAGGCATACAAGTCCGAAGGCGAAGATTTTCTGTAAAAAAATCAAGGAATATATTATCTACACTAAGTTGACAAAAGTACTCAGTTTTGAAATGATATCAGAACCTTAATTATTATTTCTCCTTAATTACTCTTCAAAATTTAAGTTAATATAGGTCCCAGAAAACTCTCTTTGATACTATTGTTATATTTTAGTTCACTTCCGAATATTTTAAAAATATATATATTTACAGTTAAACTTCTATATCTGCTTAAATATAGAATTAATTTATGGTTGGTACTTACCGACGACATGATGGATTTTGTTTCAGATTTTTCTTCTATTTCTGTTGTCAATAGATGCTATTGATCGTTTGACTGATAGTGACACCGAAAATATTTTTCTTAAATATATATCGTATGAGGTGTAGTGCAATATATGTGCAAATAATTTGTTTACTTTCAGTGTATGTAACAAGTGATAAGTTGGATCGCCTTATGAAACTTTAGTTTCAAGCCGATAGATTGTTACAATCACCAACATACTCTAATGCGTCCTACTTATGCCAGTATAGTGATAATATTATTTTAGATATTTATTTTTGATACTTTTAAATCACTACATAAAATAATGTTTAACAAAAAACTCTAAACTTAAAAGCAAAAAATAAATTTACTTCATTCAAAGACACAATACGTATTTTAAAGTCAGAGCTTTTATAATTAATTAATTATCAAACCTTGATGTCTGAACCAAAATCTCCTTCTTTTTCAAGTCGGTTAAAAATTAGCTCAAAGTTGGAAGTTAAACGCTAAAATATAACACATGCATAATTCACTTACATTTAATACAAATCGAACAACAATAATTTAATACAATAAATAATGTCTTAGGAAACATCAAATAAATATCACTGCCAGTCTTAATTTTTGGATAGCGTCGTACGACTAAGATATTTTCTTAATGATTGTTCGATAGCCTCTTCTTCCCGCCTTGTACGTCATTTCGTAGAGCTGACCCTTGTTATCATACCAGCGAACGGAACCTAGTACATCCAAAGCGGCATTCTGGGTGCCAGGGTTAAGTATGGCGCCGTGCTCCGTCCTCGAAGATCCATCACTTGCGTCGTAGCTGCAAAGAAACAAACAATATAAGAATTTTCTTTAAATAGGTATATGGTAGGACTATTGAAATAATGGCCCTCAAGCCTAGAGGAATATGCTTGTCGCGAGTATGTAAAAGTACCTACGTACATGAATATACGTTTTATATATTGTGTTATGATATAAATCATTATATATCATCATAACACATATAAAACGTAACGTAAAATGACGCCTGTTAAATAGGTACCGAATTTATTAACGGAAAAAAATAATATAATTTTTCAAGCTTGTCTCGTAATGCCCGTGTTTCTTGAATCACATGACATCAATTGTCCAAATAATTAGCTGTGTATGGAAGCCTGTTTAACTAATTAAAACGGCTAAAAGTAACCATGTCAGGACCTAAGATCTGTTAATTTTGCAAAGGAATGCGAGAAAGACACAAAAAACGTATTTTTCGAATGAGATTTAAGATAAGAACAAGTTTAAACAGTGAACAGTGACACGGTGAATATTTAATGAATAATAATCACATTTTTCCATAGTAAATATAAATTATTCACTTTAAAGTACTATCTATAGATATGACGCATTTATAAAAACCTTAGTGCTTTTAAAATCTGCAGTTCAAGGACGTTTAAAGCAAAAGATACCTATGTATTAAATCGAACAACCAGTATGTACATAGCTAAAATATAAAATTTATTTTTAAAAATTAAAAGTATTTATATTTTATTATCAAATTCATTATACATTCTTAACTATTTGTTAAAATACATAATATCCCAATTCATATGTAAAAAGGAATAACAATGATATTATTCCTGTTGACTTCAGAATTCTTCTTCATTTGATTCCCGGACCACTAAAAGCTAGTATTAAAATCTGGAAAGTCAAGGGATAGAGTTGAGTATAAAAAAAGGTTAAAGTTTTTTATCTTAATAGTTTTTCCATTCCACATAAAACAATAAAATTAAAATGAATACGGTTTGGAAAAGCAGGCAGCCTACGCTTTTGTTTAGAATATAAAATTTACCTTAGATGGCTTTTATACAAAGAAGGTACGTCAAGGTTAATAGGTCTTTGTAAATTGAATTGGTCATTCAAATTAAGTAAACACATCTAAAACATCCTTACCTACTTAATTTAATGTAAATTTATTCACTAGCACTATAAATTGAAATGTGCAATCGAATTTATTCAAACTCTAAAACAAATTTTATTTTACTAATATATAAACAAAACTCCTACTAGTTTACCTTAGGTTAGCAGATTACCTTAGGTTTAAAAATTCTTACATTAGAATTCTTATACCTGTATGGGAATTTTAAGTATGAATATATAGTTGATAGAAGAACAAGCAAATATTCATAATCGTTCGTATCCGTTAGAATACAAACTATAGTTTAATTTTAAAGATATAAAATTTCCGATGGGGCTGGCTGTTTCGATACTGTCTTGTAATACCTAAACAGTTATTCGAGTCTTGAATACGAATGACGACAAAGGACGACAATATAAGGACAATATGCGTTTCACATTACAATTTTCAATAAAATGAGGGCATATATAAATAATGGTTCTGTAAAGGGGCATCGAAGCCGCTGACGGACGTTCAACTTTAAGAAGGCGTAACACATTATTCGAATATCGGTTTTTTGTATCCGACGCAATGTTGTCTCCGTTCTACTTTTTATAGTATCATTGTCGCGCGACGCGGATTCATTAAACCTTTTATAGGTATGACATTTCAAAAGTTTGACACGACATGAAACAGTGGGTTGGTAGCGCCCGATAATTTGTCGTAGCGCGATGGTCTCGAAGAGAACCGAAAGCTGTCGACATAACGATTTACTGTATGTGATTTAATTCGGCAGACAATTTTATATATTATATTAAACAATTGATTTTATTCATGCGCGCAACAAAATATCAACATGCTTTTATTTTATAAGAAAAACATGTTATATTAAGAATAGTTTCGTCAGTTGTATAAAATATATTCTAGATAATCGTTTATAATTATTTATACATATTTATTAAGTCTATAAAACCAAATATTAATCGACCTTAAGAATCATACAATAGAAGAAATGAAGCTATAAAATTTTTTAATATATCAAATGACATTTTAGCATGTATTTTTAATAAATCACTTTTAATGTTAGCTTAGTTGTAAAAAATATTATTTAAATTTATTATTAACGATGTTTGATGAGATTTGTTATAATCATGTTACCGCATTCTTTTTTGAACTACTTGACATTTTTTCAAACGTGTATCGTATGTCAAGTGAGACAACCGCGTATCCGATACATCCAAATTTTAAACGTAAATTAACTAAAAATTTCGTTAACAAACTTTCTTTGTTATAAAACATGTAAGACTTGTCTTCTTATTGTTAAACAGGCTTTAACAATGACCACCAATTTAACACATTTTACACGAATTGACACAAAGGATCATCAAACTGGTATAACAACAGGTTGATCACTTTCGCTGACATAATTGCAGGTCACGTATTGGCTATAATAATAACCAAGTGCAAGCATAGTGGACACATTTACATAAGGTGTGACATTCCGCATTGTTTATTCCGTTTTTGGCCAAATGACTCATTCGGAGTGCTTTCCTTTTCCTCAGTATCAATAAACAACTATCCTTTTGACTTCTCCCTTTAAAAATAATTGACTTTCTAAAGTTCCGGTAGTTAAAGTATCTAAAGAATTGTGTATATTTGGATTGATAAATAAAGTGTTAAAATTAAAATTATAATGTTAAAATTATACATAACTTATTTCTATACAATAACTATCCTACGAAGAATTAAGATTAGGACAAGCTTACTTATACCATGTAGTATGATCGACATACATATCCAATCAAAATAAAATATACTTGAGACAAAGAATCGTCGTAAATAATTCCCTCACATTTATGTTAAGACTAATACAGGATATCATTTAATATATTAGCATAATTAAGACTACTTCCCATGATACGTCTTTTTGTAACGGGTCAAAGATCTAATTATTGCCTCACAATCCCGGATTTACTCATCACGTCCAAACAAAAAGCACACGTGAACTTGTCGATCTTATACAACGACCGCAGTCAATTAAAGGTGACTAATTATTTTGCAATTAGCTAATAAGCCGGATATTAATTATACCTAGAAACTAATGAAAACAGTTTAGTTGATATATAGGATTCTTACATTATAAAGAACATTATATACATTAAAAAGAACACATTCAATTTTTTTTCTAATTGCATAATCTGCAATTGCATACGTATTTATTTATAAACAAAGATTCTTTTAAAGGGCCATAAAAATAAAGAACATAGAACTTATTAACAGGTTCTATAAAATATTTTAATAAAATGTAAATAGTTCAATATCTTCTAAAACGAGATTTAAATAGATGCACGATTTGTTTACATTGGAAAACCATTATGATGTAAGACGCTACTGCTAGTCCCATTATAGAATTTTTGTATGTCGAAAGAGTATAATGCTTTCACCCTTGCTTTTGAACATATTAATTGAATACTTAATATAAATATATGTTCCTACACTACATATAATCTTACATATAAATACTAAATAGTAATGAATAGACAGCATATTTTTAGTAGCGTAAGTTACTACTCCATTTTCACGAATAAGTTATAATTTTTTAGCAAATGTATCAATTATAAATAATTAAAATACTGTATCGATATATTTTAATAATTAATCTTCTAACACTTCCGATATAAATTAATAGGAAAAAGTTATGCTGTATATATAAAATCACGATAATCACAACTTTTAAATACATGATATTATGTTGGTCGTTATTAAATTTATTACTTAGGGTATTGAAGATAAGAAATTAGGGTCAAATCTTCACGTTTAAATGTACCTCGTACACGGAATAGGTTAGTTGTAGTAATAGTAATAGTTTTTTTTTATAATTTGAAGAGGGGAGACGAGCTGGCCGCACTCATGATGGTAAGACTAACGCCAAAAACTAGTAAAACGGATGTTACTTTGATTATTATTTTAAATAATTTTTTACATGTATGTAAAATACTTACTGAAATTTGTATGAATTGGGCATGTTCGCTGTTTCATAAGTAAGAACTTGAGGCCGGGATTGGTTGTCGATATAGGGACTGCTTGCAACTGCAGCTAGGAAGCTCAGCCCGATCACAGTCTGAAATTTATAAATAAATATGGTGAACATCTTATGTATTTAAACAATATCATTCAAATTTGACTATTCACTTTTAAGGTGCGGTCAAGAGGTTTTTATATCATGTTGCTCATTTTATAGGACAAACCTGTTAGAATTAAGAAAAAATGTCCAATTATGTTATTTGTTAGAGACAAAATTTGTCGTTTTTACCAATCGAGGCAGCATCTTAAACATTATTAACGAAAAGGTCACTCTAACTTCACAAAATACTAATGATAATCGCACGTACAGTTTGTGTGATTAAACATTATGCACCAGCTGACAGTCGTAATGTTTTGCGACATCACAATGTTCAAAGGCACCCAAATACTTATGTGTAAGGCCTTAGAACTTAACGTTCGGATCACGAATGAATCCTTCACTCATATGCAGATTTTGTGTACGACTTCACTTTGTTCCACAGTGATTTTGGCGAATTGAATAATAGTGATCACTATAATTACCAGAAATAATAAAGGCGTCATGTTGGTCGACTAGGGAGACGAGAACAGGTGATTTCCTGGACAGAGTATAGTCCGAATGTGCTAACGGTTTCGCAAAATCTCCTTATATATAAGGAGTCCCCAAACGTACGCGGCCGGCGTAGGTATATGAAACGTGCTCTCTGCTCCGTTTGCTCTAAAACTGAGCTAATTCTAGCTGTCCATTAACTTAAGATGTACATTTGAATGGGCAAAGGATTTAGCGCTTCATTACGTCACACAAGCGACATCACGTTTTGCCTAGGTTTAGGAAATAATGTGTAATGTTTAAAAATAAAATATCTATTGAAACCACAATTGTGTCTCGCTTGTACTTAAAGGTTTTACTACCATAGTTTAACAAAAGACCGTTAAGCAAGATGTCTTTAGCTATATATTATCTACGTGTATATGAGTTTATTTTATGACTGTTGACTAATACTGCGTTTTAATGACTCCGGATGTTAATATTATTCAAACATAATCAAGGTCCTAGTACATTATTATATATAAATCAATTTTATTCCTCAGTATTGGACATGAATACGATATTATATTTTAATTGTTACAGCACTTTCTCCTCATTAAGTTTATATTCACGACATTAATCGGAAACCCCAAAAAACAGTTATTTTCATACATGACACACCAAAAACCAACGTTTAAATATTTTAAACAGCAGTTCTTTATTTGAAATATCTTCATTCGGATTGTTAGATTTAAAAAGACTAAACGACAGTGCAAATCAGGATTTTCCCAATGGAAAACTGTTTATGCTTTTCAACATAACATGGCCATTCAACACAAGTGAGATGCATGTAAATAGGCGAAAATAAGACTGATGTCATTATTAGAATAAGCCTGAGAACTTACGAAATGAAAAAATAAAATATTGTGTTGTGAAGTTCATTGTAACAAATTTCGATAATTATTATTCTTATAATTGCTATGCATCTTACTTTAATTTATTTATGGAATGAAAATTGAGTAGTTCATTTTAATATCTACTTATTTTTTATACACTACGAAACGTAGATTTTTGTATGAGCATCGTCTAATAGCATCGTCATCAGCATTCTACATAAAATTAGCTCAATAATAATAATAATAATAATTAACACACGTATATTGGAGTTAATTTAAAAGAAAACAACCTTAAATCATGTTAAGTTACTTCTAAGACACGCAGATTATATTACAATGTTTTTCTTGAATGTTTATGATGACTAATTAGGTTCTAATTTGAACGTATGATATTACAATTTAAACATACACAATAGGTCCGGGATAAGTCCATAATGTAGGTACTATTTTGGACAGTGTGAAGTTTTCGTATTTCTGGGTTTTCACGTATTATGTTTCATAGATGACTTGATTATATTTGTTTTAAATATCTCAAGAGGTTATTAGCTTTTTAAAGTGCCTATCATGCTGATATATGTTGTATTTTCCGATTATGTTTGTTACAATTCTTAGTTCTTACATAACAATAGATATGCATTTATTATTAAAATGTATATTATAATATAAATGTAACGAACCTTTTGTAAGGAAATAAAAAAAAAATTAATCATACGTACAAGTATAAAGTATCCGAACTAGTCGTCTAGTGTCTAACATAGACATACCACTTAAACAGGTTCAATATTCTTATAATTATTTGTATTTAATAATTTCCTTTACCAGGAGGGATAAAGGACGGTCGTTATATTTGACGTGAAGCAATAAAGCTCACCTAACAGTTATCCTTTAATGTTACATAAAATGCCTTTTGTACCATTTTAATTCTTATCAACGTAAAAATCAACGTGGTCTCGTTAAGCCATCCTGTTATGATGGCACTGCATTCCATTTTAAGTCCATGAGTAACTGAAGTTCCTTTACTTAGCTGGATGAAATGGTGCTTGGTTGTTTATACGTTTCTGTATCATCCATAGAAATAATAGCTAGTACGCAATTGGACTTACATTGGACTACTTTGGAAAAATAAAAATCACAGTTAATTAAGTAGATGTGTCTCATCTTGGGTTGTACTTTTCCGTAAAGATCGAATGTGGAACATATGCACGGAGTTGCTGTGAAAACTAATAAGGTCCATGGAAATTATAGTGGCTTTCATTTTTATTTCAAACAAATAAAAATCAAATCATCACAGTAAACATTTTAAAATAAACAAACAGTTTCCCATTTATATATTAAAACCGTTGATGAATAATTGCCGTTAGTATTTTAAAATTTGCGAATGATAATCAATACAAAATAAATTTATAATACACCTGCAAAGACCTGCAAAAAATCAAGCAAACATTATATTGACCTATAATTTTAATTGTCCAATTAATAGTGAAAGCAGAAATTCCTTTGAACGGGTAATTTACAAATTGTCGTTCCGTTATATAGACAACACCAATCATTTTTCCCGTCAATATGTTTAATTTGTTTTAGATAGAGATGGTCAAAACAATCGATCACGCATATTGCAAATTCAAGAAATACTTAAAAGCAAGCGGTTAGTTATATATATCTTTTGAATTAAAAATACTTTTCAATAAATTGGTCATTCTACACTACAATATATTCTTAGCTGTTTTTTGTGTTGTATTTTCCTCATAGCTTAGTCTGAACATTCCATTACATGATGGAATACAGTTAACATTTTTTTTGGTGTACTTTATTAAAACATAAGTTTAAACTAAGTTAGATGGTTTTTTTTTTTCGAAGGGAAGTGACCACAACGCCTGCAACAAAACTTATACAAAATTGCTTTTGGTTGATTTTGCTTTAATGTTGTAAACATTCGTACTCTAATTTTCTAGTTTTACAACTTTTAAAAGAAATATATTTTTTCTTCAACTTTCATTGAATAATTAATTAGACATTAATACAAACACACGAGCAATAAATAAAAACTTTATTATCTGATAATTACAATAAATGATTTACTAAATACACGATTTCACCTGAACAAATCTGATGAATTAAAAAAAAACATGGTTTTTTTACATGTACACTTGATTATATATAGAAGTAACATTGAAAAGCATCTGAACATATAAACGTTCTATTGGCCCAACTAGTGCTCCCTATTTTATATTTATTTTGATAAATACTAATTATATTTTGTATAAACACTTATTAATTATTATTATTTTAATGCGTCTTTACAATTTTCAATGTGTTAAAATATAGTCGACCATACATACTCGTATAATACTTAAAGGCGCAATAGTTAATTAATTTTTCAATTAGGATTACGACTCTAATACCAATCATTAAACGCTACATAATGAGTAATGTAATGCCTAACATAACTTGATAATTACCATAATATTTATACACTGGCGTTCGAGCTTATATTGTTAATATGATTTGGAGTTCAGTAGTAAGTTTATTTTTTCTATACATATATTTCAATAAAAACCCCTACAGCAGTACAGCAAGGTTAATCCAACAATTGGGAACTTTTAGAAAAATCTTTTTTTTTTAAGGTGCTATGTTCAATGCTTGCAATAGTTCGTGCTACAGATTACTTTACGACAACTACAGAACGCATAGAGAGTAATACAAAAACAGAAATAAGGTAACAAAGACCCTTGCTCATTTTTATTTACCAAACTCTATAAGATTAACAAACAATATAGATGACGTTCACTGCTCTGCATAAAACTTGATCCTGAGCTTTTAAAACTCGTTTTTATTCATCTCCGATTCTTCTTCACAATAAAAAAAACCTTTCCTTTATTTTCACCAAGTTGTGTCAGAGTTAGGTTGTGGTTTCGGCGAATAAGGTTAAAGTGAATCGAAATAGACGGAAAGATAGAAAGAATTATAATAATACTAGCGATCCGACCCCGGCTTCGCTCACATATTATTACACATATTATGTTTTATACATATAAACCTTCCTCTTAAATATCACTTGCTATAAAAAAACTCCATGATAATAATTAATTTGCGTAGGTTTAAACTTTTAGTACCTACGTAGGGATGTTGGGACAGAGGAAGCTTTGTTTTATACTATTTCGTGACTAATCACGAAATAGTATGACCCTAAGGTCAAACCGGGACAAGATATAGGTACATACGTAATATTTAGTTCCAATATTTAATACGCTCATTATAAACGTATTTATAATACCTACTCACTTAGCGTGCAATCGTGTCATAATGTATTTTTAAACTTGTGGATATGAAATTTGTTTTGAAAGGTTCGTTCTTATTTATTGAGAGGAATGTTGTTTTCAACTGATTTACAGTAACAACCAATTAAATGTTTATAAATGAAACAAAACAAAACTGCATAAAATATGTACTTTATTGGTTTAAATGATTACTAAAATTTTTACTCATACAACTACAGAAATAAGGCAACAAACCTTATTCTATTACTAATTGTTATTTCTTGAGAATAAAGACCATATATACCGTATATATTATTTCTTTTAATTCGTTTTGAAAGTTTCTTAAATGGTTTCTGTAGAACATTATTTCCTACGATAAGAAGCTTTAAATATTAAAAATTAGATTAGTATTAAATAAAAAAACGCACTAAATAAAAAATGTCAATAATATTTTAATACTAGTTTTAAAATATATTTTAAAATGAACCTGTATTTTAATATTACGTCATCGTTTCAGCAAAGCCCCTACGATTGATTTAAAAAATGGCACGAATGTTTTAGTAAAGTTAAAACGGAAAGCAGTACTGATTATAAATCGTGACTCCGCATTAAGAATTCGATACCCCAAAAAAACTACCAGCTTGCTTTACCAGGACTTCGATGACGACGGAAAGTTATTGAATTCGTACTATATGTATAACCTAGTAGACGTAGCCGAGTTTTTCCGAACATTCCTTGACACTGAAGTTTGTAATATCGCTTGTACAAATATTTAAATTATTATGTTGTATATTTAATTACCCTCCAAGTAATGAAGCAAGTACCGTGTCAGAAATTCTATTCTGTATACCCTCGTCGTAATCTAAACTATCTGTTGTTGTCTGAAAATAAAATGAATGAATTTGAAAAAGTTGTTTTGGTTAGTATTGCCATATTTATCATTAGTATTTCCTTTGATATATCATCGTAAATTTTAAGGCACCATCATCCAGTGACAAATGAAGAGACAGTAAAGCGAAATGCATGGATAATTTTTATATTCGATTAAAATAAAGACGATAGTAATAATTTTATTCAGGTTAAGTTGTTTTAGAATCAAGCGACATAATATTATGAAGACTATTAAAACATCGTGAGTATAAAAAACATGAGTCACGTTTATGTTATAACATTAGCAATTGGTAATAAATGTTGTATTACTTTGTTACAATTGTAATGAAATTTGACACACATTTAACTAAGAGCCTGAGATTAAACAAAGGTGACTTTTAAACTAGAAAAAAGGGTTGTAGACGGGTATGAAAGTTCACGGACGGAGTCGCGGGCAACAGTTAGTACTCGAACTTGAACTTGACAGATTTTAGCTTCAAGCCGATAATAAATAATTCAAAATCTTTATACATCTATGATTTATGATTTAAAGATAAAATTAGAAGGAAAATCCAACTAGTTTGTCAAATTAAGTCTTTTGTTATATGTATTAATATATCCATTTCAGAATTTACCAGGTATTGTAAGATACGATCCTATAGTTATATTCAATGAAGTTTTTAGGTACATACCGACAGATCAGATTCCGTAGATGTTTGATCAAAATTATCCGATGGCGTTGTAGTGTAATCATTGAGGAGATTATCTTCGATGCCAATTAGAGGATTCAATGCTGTTATAAGATGGGTGTCCAATTGCGTACTTGTATCTAATACTTCAGTATTTACATTTTGTCTGACTTCAGTGAAATCTTTTCTTCCTACATTTAAGATAGGAAGTTTGCTAAAAAAACAATGACAGAGATATACTAACTTGAAATACATTATAATGCTGCAATTATCGTCAAAAATCAAGAAAATACTTACATGAAAAATTTTGGAGTTATGTGAGGCACATTTTTTATGCGATCATTTATATTACGTACATAAAGAAATGGTAAAGGATTGCCAATTGCTTTAGATTTTAAAGAGTCGAAATAACTTTGAGCTAAACATAGAGATAAGATAGTCAGTCCTAATATGATCTAAAACAGACATAATTCGAACTATGCTTAATCAATTATTTTATAATATTTTTAAATTAATATTGTTTAGCGAATCTTACCTGTAAAATTAGATTCCTCATGATTATACTATTTAATATATAGAGTGGATAAACAAAAATAGTACCCTTAATAGTTATGTGTACATAAATTTAAAAAATTATAACTAACATGATCTCTTCTAACCACTTTGCAACACGAATGAACTTACATTAGAGGTTTTGCTTTAGAATCCATTGAATATTGACCTTGTAAGTTAGTATTCCGTACTGAAACATAAAAACTATATTTATTGCTGCGTTATAAAAGTGAACCAAATGATATGATTTAATTTATAGGAGTACTATTTCATACAACTTATTAAAGTTATCATTCCAATTCATTAATTTAGAATTTTGTTGTAAAAGAGAGAAATAGAAAAATTAAACATCAACTTAATGACCGACAGCATTCAGCAATGATATATTTTCTGTAAAGCCTATATATGAATTTAAATGAATTTCAAATACTTTTTTGTATTATTAAATAGATTAATTCTTTTTAATTCATCAAAAGACTCAACTTGCTTACTGAGGTATCGTTCTTGGTCACTTTTTTATGTTTTACTTGGAAAATAATTGTTATGATGCAGTTTAGAATCCTCGGAATGATCATGTTGATTATTTCCTTGATGATATCTTCATATAGGTGTTTCCTATATTATATATTTTTCTTATTCAAATTATTAGATATAAAGGTGTTGCTATTTAATTAGGATTGAAAAAATCTTAATATTATGCAGGTATATTAAAATAACATTATCAAGTTTTGATAATATAATATGTATAGGTTTTAGAAAATATTGGAGTACAACCAATAATACTAATATACCAGTAAGACATCGAAGCAGCGTACACTCTCGTCAGTTTTTGTATGTATAGAATCACCAGTCTATAGAAGCACCAAAGCTGTTCCGAAGTGAGCTTAATAGCGCCTGACAAAAAAATGAGCTTTGTGGAGTTTGTTCCTTTATAATCAAATCCTATATGTTTAATAGGTACGCGTCATTTTTAAAACCTGTGTTAATGTATATTTTTATAAATATGGCGCTCACAATATTACTCAATTAGTAAAATAATTTTCAAAATTGGTTCAGTATCAATTGAAAAAGGCTTATATGTTTGACCTACATATACCATACTTACACCATTCTAGATACGTAAAAATGATGCTTAGAGAATAATTTTAAATGTAATCAAATTTGTTCGGACAATAAAATAAAATAAAAAAATGTTGTGTACGCTGAAGTACTTAACAAAATTATATTCTTTAAAAAAATCTAAATCGTTACAATATAAATCGATGGGGACAAAGTCGCGAGGAATAGATATTTGTTTTAATAAAAGACAAATATAGGTTTTTAAATTTTATTTTACGACTAGGGTTTAAACGTTATAATTAACCGAGAAGGGACGCGACGACTCCTGGGGGGACTGCGCCACCTGGGCCTTGTTCTATTGTTGGTTTGAAGCCGTTCTCATCAGCCACGTACGTCACGGTATAGGTGACTCCATCAGGTCCCACCCAGGAATAAGATCCCTTGACAGAAATAGCTTCGTCATCAGTACCAGCGTTCTTCAACTCACCCTGTTCCTCTTTCTTAGTACCATCGCTTTGTTCCAAACTGAAATTTATTCATTTAAGTTAGGACTTTTTTATATTAAAAAGTTGAAATTAAATAAATATTCCTATATATACTAAGAACATAACGTCGATGTTATTTCAAAATCTAAGAAAAAAAAAAAAATTCTGAAAATAAACAGTTATATATTATACAGTAAGTTATAAAAAATACAAAACAGTATTTATTATACATTTTCCTATAATAAAACCGATATAATTTATGATCACATACATATTTAATTATATTTATCATGATCTCATCTGTATATAATGAAGTATGACAGAAAAGGATGTTATAACATTATAAAATAATTAATATATTAAGAATTTACATTAAATAATAACTACGTACGCATATCTGTAAGAGCCTAAGCCATCATTTTCATTATCAAGACGTAGAATCTGCACTTCTTGTGGGTTGGCAACAGTTGGTTGGCGCGCTTGAGGTGCAGCCGCAACCACTGCCACTAATCCGAGAATCACCAACTGAAATCCCATGAAAACCACGTTAATATCACAAGCACTAACACTCACACTTAACCAAAATCACTATCAATCGCAATACTAACGAATTTCATTATTAGTATTAGATTTGCTTCGAAGCTTTGTAACGGTATCGTCTTCACTTGCAATGTGTTTACTTGATTAAGCTTAACGCTTGTTATATACTTTTCTGTATATTGTATTACAACATACATATTATTAGGCGTACAACTGACTCGTTAAAATGTTTTGTATAGGTGACCGCTCCTACATAGCGAAGGTAAACCGTGGATAGTTTGAGGACACATATGATGGGAATATTTTGCAATACCTTTAATTTACATAGTTTGAAGACGAGACGAGTATAGATTTGCTTGATTGACTGTAATTATACAAGGAACCTTTGCAATTACACCATAATTTTATTTTGTTTTCATTTAATGTGCGTGTTTATGCGTAATTTATGGCTTCTATTTAAATACGATAAACGTAACATTTAAAGTACGAATAATTGTACGGTATAAGTCAAAACATCATATTAAAAGGCTAGCGGTGAGTGTGCCATTTAAATTGATTACGACAGATTTGTGTAATGTTAATTATAATTGTGTGAAAAAAACACGAGAACGTTAGCGTGTCTAGATATAACTTTACGGTTTTCATGTTTTTTCGTTCACTTTTTAATATAAAATCTTCTTTCATGTCTTTCATGATTCTGGGTCCACCATATATATGTAAGTTGATTTGGAAGTGTGAAATTTGCATAGTTCAAGGAATGCATGTCAATAATTTTCTTCTGGATGTGACAGATAGACGGGAAGACTAAATAGTAATTTCTAAAAAACGGTTATTATCTCTTTTGAGATACAGAGTCACTGTATTTCAAGGAAGGTAATAGCAGTAGGTATATGATGAGCTATTGCATTTATCTGTGACTAATTGTTAAAAAGCAAACTTTCTGTCTTCAAGGTTCCTTTAATTGAGATAAATTAAACGGTTAGACGCGAAGATTCTTGCTAATGTTGAAAGCTTGCTTTCAACTTGCTTTTATAAAAAAAATAATAGTTAAAAAACGTTTTAACTGTAAAAATAATTATAAAAGGAATTGAACAAACGGTTTTGTTGATACACTATATTGTTTAATCTCGTTCAACAGATAAAGTTGACAAAATTTGAATATCATCAAAAATAGGGAACGATATTAAGAACTATAAGTATATAGCATTATAAGACAAATAGTTAAGAAAAGTTAGCAGAATTCAAATAATGTATTAAAATACCTTAACGTTTTATCTTAGCATTGACGTCTCGATCATATTTGCTCTAAGCATCTTTGTTAGTGTTGTATTTTCTATCACTTTCGAACCGTATACTTAGTTATAACCGAACCGTATACTAAGGTTTTCTCACGAAAAAAGTTAAATAGAATTATTAAGTGAGAGAATGAATTGAAAAAGTGAGAAAATAAATATCTGATATAATAATGTTTTATCGTTTGTTTAGATAAATGCAAAAACAAATCAAAATATACCTAAGTATATTATGTATTTTTAGGCACTGAGATAGCATCGAAAAAAAATTAAAGAACAAGAAAAAAATTGGTCTATGTATTATGTAATCCTATGGTACATGTAATCCAGTGGTTATATGTGTAACAAAAACTGCAACCACTAATTTGGATAATGAAATTTGAATGATTTCCCCAAAAATCAGAGAGTTGAACTGGTTAGTTAGTTTTACTGTATGAATAACAGCCGAGCATACTCCTAAAATGTATAAAGACCTTTATACCAAATAAATAGATTACTAATTGTTTTGAATTATTATTATATTATAATAATTATTATTATATTTTGTGACATACAAGCGAGCTAAGTAAAATATTATACATTCTTAAATATGATTATTATTTCACCCTTATATTTTACTGCTATTAAATGATAGATACATTGATAAAACTCCTATTTTTATGAAACTTCTTTTCAAATTGTCTAGCTAGATTATATATTTTTTAATATTTTATATACAGCTCTCATCGATTGACAGAGTTGGATTATATTTATTAAACCCCGACGCAAAAACGACGGGGTGTTATAATCTTGACATGTCTGTGTAAATGTGTATGTGTCTGTTTGTAGCATCGTAGCTTCAAAACAGATGATCCGATTTTAATGAAGTTATGTTT
>JADANM010006178.1:5403012-5418457 GCA_026213755.1 Eurema hecabe
ATATTTATTGGATAATCTCATTTCAAGGACAAAACTTTATAACACATTATCATTTTTAAAGCATTATGATGCTGACTAGTATTTTCCTGTGTTAAGTTCAGTTTATCATTCAGTTTGTGAGAAAGAGTTTAAAGCGATCTACAATGAATATAAAATATATATATCATGCATACATATTTCATATTCGTTTCTTTTAAGAATTTCAGCATTATTAAGTCACTGAAAATTAGTGTTGGAGCTGTTATTATTAAGCGCAGCTCCCAGATATGCTGAGCGAGTCCCTTTGCAGAACAGCATCGTGTCATTTTCTTTTTTGTGTGTGTGTGTAGTGATCAGCAATATATGATTCTTTCTTTCTTAAACAATTGTTTAAACGTGTATTGACAAGTTTTTATAAGCTTTTGTCTGCAAAATAGTATGTGTGAAATAGTTCAAATTTCGTTCCATAATATCCTAATACTTATTTTCCAAGCATGTATGTTTTCCAAGACAATCTTCGTAATATATATTCATCAAAGTGAAAGCGTAACTGACATAAAGATCACAGAGTTACTGTTTACAGACTTACAGATTCACAGAGGCTGGAAGGGCTGTAATAGCGATGTATAAGAAAAAGTCATGCGAACGCGAATAAAAATTTATTAATATTACATAGACTAGGCGGGAGATGTCACATTAGTATTTAACCGAGTAGAGACGCAACGACGCCGGGTGAGGTTCCGGGTCCCTCTTCGATCTCGGGCTGGTAGCCGTTGGCGTCAGCCACGTACGTGATTCTGTAGGTCACGCCGTTGGGAGCGACCCACGAGAAGGAACCTTTAACAGCGATCGATTCGTCTTCACGGCCCTCGTTGAGGATCTGACCTTGTTGCTCTTGCTTAGTGCCATCTGATTGCGAGTAACTGTAACGTATTAATAATTAATACAATGTTTTTAATATAACTACTTATTAAATAATAAAAACATCAATTTAATATGCACATTACCTACTCGAGAAACTGTCAATTTATTCAATATTCTACTATTTATGAATATAAAATATATTATAGTATCTTTATAACACACTTCTGTCATGAAATAAGATTAAGCATCGTCCTAAGCCAATCGTAAACTAAGAATAAACTGATTATTTCTTGATATATTACTTTACCCTGATATAAGAATAAATTTAATAATAATTTTTTAAGAAGAAATGTATTCGTTAGAGTTGTATATAACTATGAAGGGAGTCCATAGAATGGTGACAAAACTTACTAGTAACGGTAGTTGCCCAAGCCAATGTTGTCGTTCTCATACTCAAGGACCTGCGCGTCTCCTCCTTGGTATTGATATACTGCACCGGGCACGGTTCCTGCCGAAGCAGCCACAACTACGATGCACAATACGATAATCTAGAACATTAACAAATTACACATCATCTATTTGAACCATTGAATAAAAATATATATAAATTAAAAATTAAAAGTGAAACTAACCAGTTTCATTTTAGATGATATTTCGTTGACTATTCTAGAGAATGTAACATATTTGAATGAGGCGCAACCTTTATATGGAAAACAGATGACTTAATTTTTATTAAAAATACCTGTCCAATGTTTTATGTATAACAGATATTTCTTGACGGTGAAGGTTAACCACTTGGCATTTTTGTACAAACGTAGGTATATTATTAGAAGATGCAACCATGACTATAACTAAAGAGGCGTTCAAATGTTTACAGTATACGTTTAATAATATACAATTGTAATATTATTCAATTTTAAATTTTAATATAATAACATGTTTCACATTTTTGTGTATTGAAATTCAACTATAATATAATTTTGGGGAATATTCATATTTACTTATAAATAAAGGTACAACTGAAATCGCAAATTTATTCTATTGACATAATAAAAATATTGTATGTTATATTTGGCAGAAATGCCAAATAATGTAATGTAAAAAGATGGAGGGACATATATAGTCACAGGTGTGGTAACCAGTGGATGCAAAAAGCTCGAGAAAGAGAGTTATGGAGAGGTTTAGGAGAGGCCTACGCCGCAGAGGCGATTACTACCAGTGTTTTATAATTTTAGGAAATGTAAAATTTAATTTATGTAAGTAGTAAGTAATAAAGGCTATTTTATTTTATTTTATTTTTTTTTATGTTATATTTGGAGTGCTGCAATATGTATAATATTCAGAAAGATCTTATATCTTTTTTGAAAATATAATATCACTAGTGTAGGCTGAAAACAAAGATACAGGGTATGAAGAGCGCCTGTGTTTTTACTTTTCCGATCATAGGGTCAGTTATATCACATTTAATAAGAAAGTATCACTTTAAAAAGTAAGTAAAATACATATGACAGTCGATACTAGTACCTACTACACAAATATATTTTCCTCATTTTTATAAACATTACGATTATAAATTATGTTTACATGTACTTAATGTGAAAGAAAATTGGGTCATAAAAGATACACCATAAATTAGTCCAAATTTGTATGAAGTTATTAATTAGTAACTATGCGCTTATTGGTATTGTTACTGCTACTAAAATATTACCGTATGAAAATCGTTTAAGAATGCTAAAATTCCTCAAAGTTAAAACCCTATTTACCTTGTATTCTTTTCATAAAGAAAGTAATGGAAAGTGCTTTTAGAAGTAAATGAAACTCATTAGTTAATTTAACTATATATTTAATACGGAGATTCAGTACATAAATATTATATACAGAATCGAATTGACCTATTTACAAAATTGACCTATAATTAATTATTTAACCTAACAAAGACGCTACGACAGCGGAGGGGACAGCTCCTCCTGGGCCTTGCTGGATTTGTGGCTGGAAACCGTTCTCGTCGGCGATATAGGTCACTGTGTAAGTGACACCGTCAGGTCCGATCCAAGCGTATTGACCCTGAACAACCGAACTCTCGTTTTCAGTCCCGATGTTCTTCAACTGCCCTTGCTCCTCGTGCTTAGTGCCGTCTGAAAGTTCCCACCTGTAAAAATAAAAAATTCAATATGGGCATATCAACAACATATATGCATCTAATTATTGGGATTTCTTTTTATATAATTGTATCTTACGCGAAGTTGTACGAATCGATTCCAGCGTTGTTATCATATCGTAAGATTTGCACATCCTGAGGGTTTTGGGGAGCACCGAATGCCACAGCTGCTAATGCGAGAACTATGAACTGTAAAAAAGGATGGGATTAGTCCTGTTACTGTATGAAAGTCACTAAATTCACTGTGTCCATCTTCAAATTGCACTAACCAGTTTCATTTTGGCTTTGTTTATCGCCTAACCTCTTCAAAGAATTGTTAGTGTGTGGGATAGTTACGTCTACCAACGGACCTCTTATATACGTAAGTATTTCTTCTATTTCTAGATTGCAACACCGAGTATCTTCCACAGCGACGCGAAGCTTCTTATAATGTGCTAAGCAAAACATCTAAGCTTGTCGTCCCATGTCGAGATAAACTAATTGTTAGCAGCGTTTGTAAGCGCCTCTTCGTTGTATGTGTTTGTAAACAACGAATATGACCTATGTCTTTTCTTAAGTAATAATAGGATTACAAATGTCAATGTTAATAACCATTGCTAAAGATAATTTATTACCCTCAACCAAGACAATACAGTCTTATTAAACGTTTACCGGACAACAATTTGTTTTATTCACCATACAATAATTGCTTCATAGTTTAAAAAGGCTAGTACTTTCACATCTTGTTAAATTTGTTATAATATGTATGTGATGGTTTAATGCTACTGTTTTTGCGTGACCTAGTCAAACACGGAAGATGATATATTTCTGTATTCGTACAAAGCACATTATTCATTACCAAATGTTGGTATCTTCATGTGAACCTGATTAATGTAAATTAGAGACAAAATGAGATAATAAAAACGCGTATAACAGTATCTTAATTGGTTATGGAGTAATAAAATTTCACAAATGAAATAAAACTGTGTAATTAG
The DNA here is from genome assembly GCA_026213755.1 of Eurema hecabe. NCBI lineage: Eukaryota > Metazoa > Arthropoda > Insecta > Lepidoptera > Pieridae > Terias > Terias hecabe. Next base: position 5,406,988 of record JADANM010006178.1, read on the forward strand.
ATTTATATTAAATTAATTGAATCTGGTTCAGATTGATTAAAGTAAAACATGCCGTATTAATAAAAATAACTTTTCTGTTCCTTATTATTTGATTTTTCGTTCCTTCGCAATAAATTCTTTATCTACACTTTCATAAAATTATGTCTAGCATTGAGTAAAGTACTAATTTATATTGTATATTAGAATGTTTATTGCGCAGATAGCATATTCAATTCTTAAAAGGTTGTGGGAACATCAATCAGTGCAAGCACGGCCTTTGGAACATACCTAATATGATAATTTTCTATTTCATAAAACAAAATCAGTCTTATTTATATGTAAATAAAGCTGAGAGAGCAAAAATTACACGTGTCGTACGTTATTAAACGCAGAAACCGCATCTTCACACCGTAATCATCCGCTAGAAAGGCCAAGGTGCTTTATGCTCGGAGATTATTATCTACAATTGATTCTGGATAAGTTTTGTTAGCGTAATCGTCAATCCTATAATTACAAAATACTTTGAGCGATGAGATTAGGAAATTTTGATGGGGTTTTTGTAGAGATAAATATTATCGTTTTGTTAATATACCACTTCATACTGTAAGGTTATTTTATTGCATTATAAATAACCTTATAAAAATAAGGTCTTAATTGGTTACTAATATTATATTTCCATCTTAAGGAAGGTCCGGTTTTATTAGATCGAGATGTTACATCGCGACGAAAATACAGACAATGTAAGTTCATCTAAAGTTCAGTTATATGACTTTTGTACGTTTTGTTTTTATAACGTTGGACATGATATCCTTATTGAGTCATATGACGTATTTGATTGTATTTAAGATACTATGAAAGTCTTGACAAAGTTTATTTACAATATTATGTATACGTATGCTATAGATTATATATATTGGTATAGCTTTTAGTAAGTTATATAGTAGTCTCTGTCAACATTAGATAACAATACTTTTTATACATTTCCACTCAAATGTGAAAAAGTTAATGAATTAATAATTAAAACAAAAGAGATTCATCTATAGCTTGATTTGTGTAATGTACTTACATATATTTTATGTATACCTATCTATTGGTAAGCTTTGTTTTCATTGTATTGTTGCAAATGTGATTTTATTAAGTTCATTTCACAAGAAGGTTCGATGGTAATTTAAGTATAAATTATTTTACTGTCTCTTTGGTATAGGTTTCGACCAGCGAAGTTACATCACAGACCGTTGAACCGACGACGCACGCCTGACCTCCGACACTCGTATTGCCTTCCTTACTATTTTTGGGTCAATCTTTAAGCTATGTATTACGATATTCTTTAATATACTCCAACTTATCTGGTATTTTCCAAGGTTATGGAATGTGACATAACCCTAGTATCACTGCGACATCTTCGCAATATTATATAACACCAAATATTTGAGTTACCGACTTATTGCTTAAAGAATTGTTGACAGGTCAAGTTCTTTGAGTTGATTTCATACAGTATAATTTGATTGTGTTGTAATTCGATGAACTTCTATTTTCGACTATTAGACTTAATATAATTTGTAGTTCAGAGCGTGACGAAAGAATGTAATGATATATCGTTTGAATCGGTATCGTTTGTATTTATGAAAACGAGAGTACTGGGTAATCAAGTGTACAACTGTCTTTGAGATTGTGAAGTGGTTGCTTCATAGTATAATTTTTAGGTCGACGTTACGTTAAGCTGATTGAGATAAAGGTACATTATGGCATAAATTCATTAAGTTTTTTTTGTATAAATGGTGCATTCATTAAGGATATTTGAATACTACAGTAAAATAAATAATCCGACATTTATAAATGAAATTTTTAATGCTGTCGCTAGATTTGTATTAAATTTGTCAACAAAATTTCTGAAAAAAAAATGAAACTTCATGAAGTTTTCGTTTGCGCCTAGGCACTTCTGTTCTACTTTATTTAAGAACTGTCGAATGAAGCTACAACTCTATCCAGTTCATCATCAGTAAAGCAAAGCAGCATCAGACAATATATCCTCCGTCTATCCACGTGGCTCGCTGTGCCAGGCGCCAGATAGTAACGATCCTCTTCGGGAGAATATCTGTCCATGGCGATTCTACACACCTGTGTGATACTTAGGTATGAGTATAGTATAATATACTATAGTATAATATAAAATAATATAACTATTATGTAAAGCGATATTTTACCTATTCAGTATTATTCAGTGTGCTTAAGTTAAAATAATTTTAAACATTAATAAAAAATAATCAAATTACCAATTAGATTATCATCAGCTATTATAATATAGCTTATTTAAATAATAATAAAGTATCTAGCAATAAAAAATCCGGCTTCTTCACTAAATGTAGGTTATAAAATAGTACCTTTTTACCATTTTCCTCTGAGCATACAAGTTCTTCAAAGTGAGAATTAACGTTGGATTTCGGATGTTTAAAATAATTTTTGAGTTCACCATATCGACCTAAATGCTGTAATTTTTTATTCATTTCACTTATGAGAATAACATCACTTTCAGATTTTAATTTTTAACTAATTTGAAAATGTTAGAGTATGACATAAGTAACCATGTTAGTAAGTTATATTAAAGAGTTATTAGATTTCCTTAATAAGTATATTGTACTAAACAAAATTTGCACACGTACTTCAGGGTCAAAAGTTCCACTTTTTCTAATTGTATCTTGCGGAAACTCACTTGGAAATATTCTTCTTAGTTCAACGTCTTCGCTATGTTAAAACGTATGATTATTAGCCAAACACTATAATTGGAAACATAGTGAATATTTAATAGCAGTAATATTACTCACTAGGTATAAATTACGCCATCACTCTGCGTTATGACCAGCTGAAGGATCTAAAGACGAAGATTATAAATTTTATTGTAGTTATTAACGCTAGAAGCAAAAGACTTTAAATTGCACTTACAAAGTAACTACTTAAGTAATATTTTGATTCAAACATCATCTTTATTGGAATTTTGTATAATTTTGATGTTTCAAGTTTTGTTGAGTTCAATGTGTTTAAACTAGGTACTACTTATTTCTCATCTGACGACGAGTATAAAACAAGGCAATAACATGTTTGTTCGATAAAAATTTTGCAATAATACGAATAAGTATATATATGTGTATTTATAACTAAGAATTTTATGTCACATACAGATATGGACGTCTATAATTTAACATTTTATTTTTTTTAAAACGTGGTGACGTCGGCGCTTTATTAGGTGACCTTACGTCATGTTTTTTTCTTTTAATGGCCTTAAAGAAACCTAGCTATGTCATCAGTCTTAAACGTTACTAAACCTCTGTGACCAAGACGGAACTCATTATATTTACAATGTTGCCGATATGGACGTGACATTTTAACCTTTGTAATTTATATAGCATTGTGTGCTAAATCTGACGAACCTTTGAGTTATCAATAATATTGGTAGCTTCTTTTCATCTTAATTTGTTCATGTGTCGCAAACTTTTTATATAGTTTCATTAATAAGGTATCTGAGCAAAGTTGCTTCAATTAACTAGTATGTATTTAGATTTTTCTCTTGGTATTTCAATTCACAAACTATAAAATTATAAAATATTATAAAATTGTGTAGGAAATTTAAAGTTTTGTGTGTTGTCTTTTGTACAATTCTCCTGTGTTAAATATTTTCATAATTTTGTAAATGAATTAATATATATTATTATTATTCTATTAAGTATTAAATATTTGAAAAATAGAATAAAAGGCAAATGAGATAAAGTATATATTATTTAATAATTTAGCCTTCATTTATGCCATTTTAGTTACTTAGATAATATTAGATATTATTTAACAATTCTTCTATCGTTGAACCTATAATCGTCGCTGTATAGAGGTTGGAAACCTTTATCGTTTGCAATATATTTCATGGAATGATATTGTCCTTTAGGATCCTTGTAACGATATTCACCACGCACCGCGTAGCGATTTAGACCCAATGAATTTAGAAAATATCCACCATCTTCCTTTCTAAATGTTCCATCTGACGTTTCAAACCTAGAAAGAACAGCAGCTTTTATTAAAATTTCACTTATAATATTTTTATTAATAGGAGTCATGTTTGGAAATGATGTTATAATAGTTATATTGGCTGACTTTACATTTTCACTACTACAATTTGCCAGGTTAATATTAAAAAATTCAAGCTAAAGCTTCAGGAAGAATTAGAGTCAGTACTTACTCAAAGCTGTATTGTCCTAAGCCATTGTTGTTGTAAATGAGTTTTTTTGTTAAATTTTCCACTCCTGAGGTCTTTGGCCAATAATTGATGACCATTAAGAACACACCAACAAAGAAGCAAAGACGCGAACCTTTTACCTGTGTGTGAATACGAGTATATGTCAAGGCCAACGAGTCATCATCGTGTTAGAAATGGCGGAAAATAAAAAACATGGATTCCATATAGCTCAATGCGGATGCCTGCCTTCGTCTTAAATAATCCTCGAATTCTATAAAACGAGTCGATTGCAATAAACAGCTTTGGCATTTTTATTGATTTCTTCACAAAAAAATATCCTTATTGGCTATTGTTAGAAATATATATAATACGCATATAAAACTATAAGATATGCTTATTCATATTGGAAACAGCAGCATCAGGTTTATAACCATAACAAGAACAGAACAAAATATAATATTTTATACGTTAACAGTCAAATACATGAATCGTAAAATCAAATCGAATTTTCGGTAACAAGATTATTTATGTAAATCAAGTCTGTAATATTTTATTACATTTAAAATTCTATTCGATTATTTCACAAATACATATTAGTTGAACAAATTCAAAATTTTTACCATTAATTCAACAAATTGTATTCGATAAGTCGATACAGTTGTCAATTGTATTATCTTCTATTTCTTTTTTTACATCCAAAAACGTAACTTGAAACTCACCATTTTAAAGTATCTTCCTAAATGTTATCTAGTGACTGTAGACAGGGACATCTGCCCACACCTTATATCCAGTTCTTTGAGTATATCAAGTCAGGACTTCATTCCTCAGCAAACAATGCGACAAGCAAGTCAACGACACCATAAAATATTTCATGGATATACGAAGTGTTTTTCTATGAGTATAAAAACTAGTGAGCAGAAATACTTTATTCTTCATCATATCTTACCGGTTTCCAAGCTAATTTATTTTATGTCATAAAATATAATTTGACCTTTTTATAAATATTAGCGCTGATGAGTGATGTTATTTTAAATTTCAATTCCCCCACATTTGGTTATGAGAACAAGGCTAAAGTTTTTTAGGATACCTACGAGAAATTATAAGAATCTACCCTTCATGACATTTCGTGATTTCTTTGCATACGTAGGCCTTAAGAAGTATAGTCGTTAATAGTTCTAGCTTGTAGTGGTTCAACGCTGTCGTGTGTTTAAAATAACTCAATTTTGTCTTAAAGTATCCAGGCTGTCTCGCCTATGGCTGACTAAATGACGCTAATTAAAAGTAAGCACAATCTTAGTGATGATATTAATGATCACTCGAAGTTATTTTGTAACGTATCAGCATTAACTGATGCTTAAATTAAAGTGGATTGTTAAGGTCAGCTGGGTTATTGCATTGAGGTATTTAGATGCGTCGTCTTCATATGAAGGCAATTGCTGATATGCCAAATAGAAGTTGAGTGCTACTGATGCTAAACTTGAAATAAACCTAATTAATGTAATCTATGACTTCAGTTCTCCGTTATATATCTACCCAGGTATATATACCCATATATATATATATATAAAGAGATTTGTCTGAAATATTACGATTAACGATTATTAAAACGATATGTATAAAAATCAAACTTATTTCAATATTTTCCCTTCAAATTTCAAAAGTAACTTTCATTTAAAATTAAAATAAAAAACATTACTTCATCTTTTGTAAACGATGTTTTGTTGAAATAAAATAGAGGATTAAGTCAGTAAAAAACATTATTTGCGTATCTAATCTTCCTTATATAGCACCCTAGGAGACTTACGAAGCCTAAATGATGGCTTGTCTTAACCTAACAAAGATGCAACAACAGCCGGAGGAGCTGGCGCCTGGACCTGAAGTATAACAATGTAAATTACTTTTTTAATCACACTTTGAGCACTTTAATACATAAAAATCATTTAATAACATAGGGTATTACTTATCAAAACTATATATTGGATTAATATAAATTAATAATACAAAGCAAATATTAAATTTATATACGTACAGGTGGTAGGTTATCTGTACTAATTGGTAGGTTTGTCATGAATCCGTTCTCGTCAGCCGAATAATTGACGACTTCAAATGTTCCATCAAGCCGTAGGTAAGAATACGAGCCCACAACCGCTATGTGCGCATCGGGTTGGCCAGCGTTCACTAAAGTACCAGTTTCATCCCTTTTGTTACCATCTGACGTCTCATAACTGTGGAGCATTGACAAAGATTAAAAATTATAACGAAAATTATCGGTTTTTCATATATTCTAACTAGAAGCTCTTTATTCCTGAATTTAATGGTCTCTATTAATATTAGATTGCAATGTTAAAAGAGATATACGTAAGATTATACGTATAATGCTTGCGATCCCATTATAAACCTCTTGCTTACGAAACCAGAAAATTTAAAAAGTTCACGAGTACTATTAAGTACTCGTAAGTTATTAAACTTACCCAAATCTGTAATTACCAGAGCCGTCATTTTCATATTCGTATCTAATTATACTTGCTCGAGCCGCAGAAGATGATTGCAAATCAGCTGGCAGCGGGGACGCCGAGACTACGGTCCACGCAGCGAGAAAGAACGAAAAACACAATATTTGCATTTTCTCTTTTATCAGATTTGTTGTCTATAACTTTGATGTTCTTACTTTATAAAATGCTTGCATAAGAAGCAACTCTAAACAGGCACAACTCTCGGCCACCAAATAGTTCTTTGATCTGAGTTCATCTCAACAACAGGTTTTATAATAATTGCCTCAGACTACGAATGTTCTCAGTTTGTTATTCTATTTAGTATGTTTTGATATGAATTTGGCAAGAACAAGGTCTGCCAAAATACGTCCTCCATAATAATAATTTAAATTTTACCTTAAATTATGTAGAATGCTGATGATTAAAAGTATATTAATTTTATAATGCTTACTCCAGCTATTATAATAAAATGTATACTATGATGGGTTTTGTTCAAGCAATGGCTCAATATTGTCATGTATATTATAAATATACAATGTTTTTCTAAAGTATTACAGGCAACTCGCCTATTACCGCTTAAATTATACTCCATAAACTAAGGTCGCTTTATATCTTACTGCAATGATGAGAGTGGCAATCACTTAAATTCAATTTGTAATGTTAAATAAACAGTTTGGTTATTGAATTGGAGTTAAGTAATAACTTTTCAATGGCTGTCGAGTACCTTACTGAAGTTAGGCTTATATTAACTCTCTGTAATATAGATATCGGTTGTTTATTTGTGAGCATCTAGTGAAATTCCTGTTTTACCTCATAATATGTGGAAATTTCAGCACCAACTCGAAATGAGCGCTTTACTTACCTTTAGTAAGCGCTTTTAATCGAGAATTGTAAAAGAAAGTGAAATCACGATTTAAATCTAATAGTTAAAAAAAAATATAGTAAAAAGCTTATTTATTGCCTTTAAAGCAGAACAAACTTCACCGGATCAGCTGGTATCATTATGTAACCTAAATTTATTCTTTTGATGGATGATAACTATTGTCAAGATAACTTTCAGACTCGTAACTGCAGAGACAAGCGTTATGTATTGTCCAGATCTTTCGGTCAGCTCAAAAGCAATCTCGAAATAATATTGATCACGTTTTATTATTGTTCTTATTATAACGTAACTGATTTGGGATCAGAGGTTGCTCTCGTCTGTGTCTTTATGCAAGTTATACATCGGACATAGTACTACAGTCTAGTTTCAATTAAAGTAACTTTCTATTGCAGTTTAAATGGATAGATGTCTTAGTTTAAAATCAATAAGGGATATTTCATATAATAAAATAAATGTTCTGTACAAGCTATGCCTCACGGGGTTTCTTGATTACAATTTAAATGTTTTCTGTGTAATTCAAATTTAACGTTACACATTTCATTCAAGGGACTTTAAATGGAAAGAATAAAAAAATAAGTGAATGGAATATCAGTCGAGATATTGTTTTCAATGTTTTTTTTTGCTCTTAAATGAAAACTTCAATAAAGGAACATGGCATAGTATATTTTTTTTATGACATATTAAAACATATTCGTCTATTCCTTATATAGTTAGGTAGAATAGGATGGGGTTCGAAAAAAAATCTTCAGTTGTCATATACATATATGAAATGACGTGAGATTTAAACATTTAATGTATTTAGATTTTTAGATATATTATTTACTTAAGTTTTTATCAGGTTGCCCTAACACAACGTATTTTTTCTGATAAGTTTATGATATCCTTGAAATAATGTAGTAGTCGGTGCTAAGGATTTCAATTAAAGACTTTTTAAGAAACAACAAATATTCTCGAAAAGCAAATCTTTATTTAGTACATAATTATATTCAACATGAATTTGATGAATTTTTAATACAGACTTCTTTTTCAGTAACAAAATTGAAACACCATGGAATTATGTAATATATGTTATGTTTTTTATGCTATGCTATGTTTGTATGTTTATTGTGTTTATTGTGTAAATTTGTGTATTTATGCTATGTTTTTTTAAGTATTTTTAACTTACTCCAATTTAAGTTAAATTTACAGTGCTTATGCACTTTATTTAAGAATCCAAACGAAAGGTCATCTTCTTGCTAGCCGCCTTTACTTTCGAAACTATTTTAAACATAATTTGGAAATGTAATTATCCTAATAACGTTGCTACAATTGCACCAGATACCAACATCTGAAAAAAGAATAATTTTATTTTTGTAAAATTTAAATTCAATTTTATAGAAATAAAACTAAATCAATTTTAGGATAGCCAAATATATAATTCAAGAGCCTTCAATTGGATTGCCAAAACGTCAATAAATAATCGTTAACATAATTAATAAACATTAGACTGTAATATCTTAGCCTAATAAAGATGCAATAACTGCCGGGGACGCCTGCACCTAAATTAAAAATAAAAAAAAAATAATTATAATAATATGTGATTACAAAAATTACCGCAAACTGATTGATTGTTACAAAGTATTATAAAAAAACACTATAGTAACTTACTAACTTTATTAATTTAAAGAATATAAAATCCATACTAATATATAAATGCGAAAGTATCTCTGAATCTCTGTCTGTCTCGCTTTCACGCCAAAACTACTAAACTGATTGTAATGAAATTTAGTAGACTTGAGCATGAGAAAAGGCATAAATTCTTTTTACTCGAAAAGCATCTTAGGAAGGAGGGGTCATAGTGTATAAAGGCCAAAGTCAACGTGGGCGGAGCCGCGAGCAAGAGCTATTACAATATAAAGTAAAAAATATAAAACAAAATAAACTAACTTTATCGTCCGATTCATTTGTTATGACGTATCCATTCTTGTCAGCTGAATAGCTAACATATTCAAATTTTCCATCGGGCCGTAAGTAAGAATAGGATCCTACAACTTCTATGTGAGCATCAGGCTGGCCGGCGTTCACCAAAGTGCCCGTTTCATCCCTCTTGATTCCATCTGATGTCTCGTAACTAGAATAAATTTTTTTTCGTTCTTTTAAAATAACCCTTAATTATAATATATATTTATATATTTAAGTATGCATAAGAAAAGAGACATCAATTTTCTTTTTAAAATAAAATTTAAATAATTGCATAAAACGTACTCTTTTTGTTAACGGTATCTTTATCTTTGTGATATCGGGAACCATTTGACTAAAGATCCAATATTAGCAGTGGCGAAAAATTCGCCTGCGAATAAAATGTAGTATTAGCTTGTAAGCTCATAATAAATAATTTCTCATGGCTGTCAACAATACAGAATAAGTCAAATATTAAGCTTACCCAAATCTGTAATTTCCAAGGCCATCGTTTTCATTTACGTAGATAGTTATAGTCGATTGTGCTGCTGAAGTAAAAGACAAATCAGCGGGCAGCGGTGACGCCGATACGAAAGTCCACGCGGCGAGAAGTAATGTAAAACAAAATAAGTGCATTTTCTTAGAAAACATTGTTCCAGATACTATAGATGTTTAAGTAGGCGATTTTATTGCTTGTATCAAAAAGCAGCACAAAATAGGCACAACTCTTGTCTATCAAGTTGTTCTATGATCTGAGTTGATCACATTGAGTTGAACAGGTTTGTTTAATAATTGCCTTAAACTACGAATATTCTCAGATTATATTGATCTAAAAGAACAAGGTTATTTTTAATAATATACAGCAAAACAGTTTTTAAAGCGATGCTGCAATTCACTTACCGACAGGAAAACTTTTTTATCTCATGATACTTCATATGATGTTGGTGATTATTAATTAATTGATTCTATGTCTACGAGCTTTAAATCTATGTCTTTTATTTGCGATTAAATGTTGTTAGTTTGTTCAGGCATCGCCTGCTCTAAATAAAATACAGTATAAGTATACATAAGTCACCGTTTTAATTACTGAATGACGAATTAATGTCTCAAAGTTAATTTGTTAACATTTACCAATTCAAAGAGCATGTTCGGTTTTTAATGTATCGTATGGTTCTTGAATCCTTCGTCTAAATTAGAAGGCAATCGTTGAATTGCATAAAAATATTAAGTGGTCGGTATATTTGGAGATCTATTTTGTAAAGATCGGAAATCGCAAAACAAGTAAAAGGCAGAGTGTAATTTTGTCTGTTCCTAAAACTAATCCCCAATGAATTTTACTGAATTAAAAGTCTAATGAGCTTATGATGAAAATCGAGAATGTCTACCATTATTATAATCAAATAATATTCCTTAAACAATTATTTTAAACATGCATTTAAAATTGTCCAACAGTGTGAAATACGGCATGTGTCTTCACAAGAAGCTTGGTTGTATTTATTTTACGAAATCGTACAATAAATAAAACTGAATGTTATAAATAAAACCTGTCAATAGGAAGTGCTTACCCCCCGAGGTACTCGATGAGAAGCGCGATAATTTATTTGGGTCTTAATATTTTTTAAAGAAAAATATGGAAGAGAGGTTCACTGTTTTGAAAGATGTAAAAATATTAAATACTTATGGTATCATCTTTGTCTCATACTTTTAGGTTATTAACCTTTGTATTGAATACATTAGAAAAGTTATGGGGTAGAAGAATGGAAAGCATTATAATACATTTTACTAATTGGTAAAATAAGTGTTTTTATCTTCTTACTTACATGTTTTTTTAATGTTTTATGAATTGAACAAACCTGATTTTATGTACACATTTTTATTAAATATATCTCGTGGGTAGTTATCAAATTAAATATTAAAATAATTAAAGAAAAAAATAGCTAAGTGTAACTTTAACAGTAC
>JADANM010006178.1:5418557-5460200 GCA_026213755.1 Eurema hecabe
ATTTTAAAAGTGACTATAGAAAGGATTTATTGAAATTCGCGCCATCTAGCAAAAACTAATAGAACCACGCATTATTGATCAGTCAGTATATTACTTGCTACGTTTACAACGGTTTGACATTAAAACATTTGTCGTCACATCCAGTTTCAGAGTCTTTATTGTAGATGGCGTGTTTTTAGAAATAATCATGTTACGAATACTAAAATTATATTGAGCGATGTGGTCTCTTAGCGACAAAGCTCCTTCAAGAAAAATTAAAAAAAACAACAATTATTGTACTTGTAATATATCTATAGAAAATCTCTATACGTACGACGTCTAAATTTGTTGCATGTTACATACAAATTTAATTTAAGGAATAAATGACTTGCTTAACAAAATACCTATCTATTAGTGGGCCATCAAAAATTTATTTTGTGTGTGCGCATAATATATAACTAAATAGATTAGTTTAACTGAAGCATAAATATTTGATTAAATGTTAGCTAGGACAACCTAGTTTCGTCGGCGTTACAGAAATATGGAAGTATGAATATACAAGAAAGTAATGGAAAAATGTTATAATAAAATAATACAAAAATATCCCCCCATGTAGGTTAAAACTTTGTGTCACGTGTACCTACTTCTTATAATGTTTTAAAACTTCTTGTAGGTCAAAGATTGACATGTTTAAACATACGAACAAAGTTATTGCGAAAATTTTCAAACTGATCAAAATTACCCAACTGATAGTAAAGTTTTATGGCAAGTTGCTTATAAAACTACTACGCCCACACGATCAAGTCGATTTTCCGTTGTTATAAATGTTCTCGTATTTAACTTGCTCTTGTGAAATATTTTCTAATAGAACTACTGATACTTTGAAATTTGAATCGCTTATGAACAAAATTGTCATATATTTTAAGATTGTGTCCGACTCACGTGAATGGTATCTTGTCAGAAATGTCGTTGCATTTCTGATCAAATGTGACAGCGCTGATGGAGCATGTACCCTTTCTGACCATGCCTTACTATAATCATTATAAAATCTGTTCTTTGAAATGAATTATTTTTTCAACCCTTACTAAGCTAATTAAAATGAAAGTAAAGTTTGAATGAAAATTTATTTCTTACCCTTCATTCAATAATATTTATTTTGATTTCTTGTGGCTTAAGCTGAATTCCGAAAATATTCATCTTTCTGAAACTAACGCTACACACTACTAACAGTTAAAAAATTTTATACTTTTACATGTAAGTTGTGTAATTTCATTTAAATTAACGAAGAAAATGCTCATATACTGTTTACCAGGAGTGATATTAATTATTCTACACCCATTTTGGATGCAGAATACGGGTTGATACATCGGATTATATATATGTATATGGATTATTGCATTAAATAAATTCATTACACTTAAACCAACATCATTTTTAAAGTCTTTGATGTGCTAATTTTTCACGTCTAGAAAAACATAGTGTAAAGCAAACTCCCAAAATATACATATCTACATATTAAATATAACAGATATAGCTGGCATCTCATTTAATGTTAAATGGAAACGGACAAATAAAAACAATATTCAATATAAATCTCTTGTATTTGTATATCTTGTAAATACCTTAGACTATAAAATACATCACAGTAACACTTAAACTAATCGAGTTATGTTCTCATTGTCGTGAGGCGGCAGTCTGGTTCGGAGTCCTGGAATTGCTTAACCGCGGAAGGCTTGGGGCTGGAAGACTTGTTGGGGTTGTTGGGGCTGGGACTGGATGTACTGAAGGGCGCGGGCGATCGCCGCTGGGATTGGTGGGGGAGTGGGCAAATGAGCTCCCTCGGGGCGGAAACCTGGAAATTTATCATACAATAATACATGTAAATTTATAGATGGTTACTTAATATCAATACATTCATATCTAATATCTATCTGGAGGTTGAACTTAGTAAAACAATGTGTCTTAAATGTCTTATTTTGTAGTTTGTGAACTAAGGGTAACGTTGGCAATAAACCTGAATTGATAGAAATGTCACTCGGCTTTACGGACAAAATATAATGCTAAAGTATTTCAGCTCAGTCCATTCCAAGTTGCAATGGAGGTAAGATGTTTAATTGATCTTGATAATAAGATATGCAGTTAACTTATTTCAAAATCTTTTACTTTTGCCGATAGAAAAATAGTTGGGCTTAAAAATTAGTTAAATATTACTAAAAGCTTACCGTTCTCGTCAGCTACGTAAGAAACAGCGATGGGGATACCCTCGGGAGATGTGTAGGTGAAGGATCCCTGGGCTACCTGGGCTTCGGCGTCCTTAATACCAGCGTTCTTCAGGTAGCCTTGCTCCTGGGCAGCGATGCCATTACCGGTTTCATAGCTATAACAACACATTTGTTATATAATCCTTGGTTTTATTAATGCAAAAGTTATTAGACGTCAGTCTTCCTATACATCAGCGAGTATTAATTAAAGTCTTTTGTTGCAATTGATTGACGGCTGTAGCTAGCGGCTGGCTATTCGCTCTGTCTAGATTATTGCATCTAACCTATTATATGGATACGTTGCTAAAAAAATGTTTGAACGTTTAAATCAAAAATATTACGCTTACCCAAAATTGTATATATTTTCTCCTCGGCAATAGAACATTTATAACAACTTCAAAGATCAAAGTTTACAAGGTTTTGCAAATCTAAATTTACGTATTTACGGATGTAGCATAACATGTAACACTTTGTATGCTTCGCGAGTTTGGAAACAGATAAACATCTTTGTAGACCACATCTTTATTTATATCATTATGTGTGTTTCCATAATTCTACTTTGTTTAAATTTAATTTACAAATGTATATTACTTAATAGGCTCTAATAATAATGATTTATGTCCATTTAGCATGTAGGTTACAGTTTTAAAGAGCATAATTTGCAGCGACGGGACCATACCGGCATAAATATCAAATTTAATGAGAGGTTTTACTAATATCTCGTTCTATACTCGTAGTATCTATGCAATCGTGATGCATTGTCAATACTTAAGTATGGGAATCTTTTGTTTCTGCGTTAGTTTCTATTAGAAAATGCGTTGCTTGTTGTGAAACAATGCATTACATATAATTGTTCCTCTACCAGCTCCAATCATATGAATATAAATTGTGATATTTTTATTTAAATATTGGTTTAAAAATTTCGGTAGAACGCGTGGTAGGTATTCATATAAAGGATAATAGGACTTTGAAATACATCATGTGTCACCCTATAGGTTAAAGCCTATTTATGGATGATTACTCACGTAGATTAACTTTATCGCATAAATCTTGAGCAATGTAGGATATTCAATTATTACAAGGATAACAACAGGTAGTTTGACAGATAGGCTTATACAAATAATGGATAAAATACAAGCATGAACCGTTTTTTAGGAATGAAAATAATGTTCAATGAGGCAATAAAACTGTTAGAGATTTATGGGTGAGAGATATGACAAAATTAGCTGCAATATTTCAAAATAGAAATTAGCATACGTGTATCAAATTAAGATAGTTACTTAAGATTCTCTGAGCCAATTTCGTTACGTAATGAGGGCGTGTCTGCTGAACACTTGCAGATGACTCCTACAAATTTTACGCTTTAATGCATTTGACATCGAAGGAATGTACATTTATGATTTTCAACTCACTTTATTGAGTCGCTTCGTATAAAGCTATTTCGTTTGTATAATGCCGTGTCGAATTTGGTATTACATTAATTTTGTAAGCTGTCAAAGCATTATTCCCCGTTTATTAATATTACGTTATTTGCCAATAAGATTAAACAAAAGAATATCCTCCAAAATTAGATGAGAAACAATATATAATAGGTATGATATTTTTTGCTGTAAAGGTCTTTTTACAAAAGCTATTAATATTATGATTGCAATTTTTTTATTCTTGAAATGGATAGCTTCAAATGAATAGATAGCTTTACATTATGCACTGAATGCAAAAGAATGATCGTAAGTTTTGGCACACGCTTTTGTCTCCGATATTAACGAACAATGGACAAATATAGCCAAGGTATAGGCTAGTAGTACTCTCAGATTAATCTTACCTCCACTGGTATGAACCATCTGGGTTAATTTCTTGCGACTGTCTCAAGATGGGGATCACTTGACCTTGGTACTGTTGTGGTTGGTAGTTGAATTGAGGGGCGGCGCAGGATAAAGCCACGAGGGCAGACAGGACCACGAACTGCAGAGTAAAGAAACGTTTATAGTGCTGAGTTATTTTAATAATTGTGAATGTTTAAAATTATACATTACTAAAATGCGTTAATGAAGACAAATATTCAGTATTCTTCCTGACGAAAAATACTTAGAAAGCTTTTGAACAACACAAAAGCAAAATATAGCAAGGGCTTATATGATATTAATTTATTTAATTTTATAAAAACTATATATCTCTTTTCTGCTTTGAATAATCTGTAAAAAGTATTCTTAGATAGGCTTCATATAAAAAGTAAAGTTAAAAGAGGAAAAAAATTCGTTATATAAGTCTTGTATAGATACTCACCGATTTCATGTTTATTATATAATAAAAAAATCTAGAGGTGTGATGGTCCTCGATGGATGTATGAAGTGGGAATGATTTTCAGATCGAGCGCAGAGCCTTTTATATGATGCGGCGTCGACGCATCTCTTGAAATTAGATTACTACGTTCGACAAGTGCGCGCTTTGATCGGGAGTACATTAAGGCGTTACCGCCCGCCCGCCCGCGTTTTTCAATATATTGTTGCTATAAAATTATGTATTTAGTTACTGAGATAAATTTTAATTAAAAGTTAATTAACAAATAAATAATACATATGATAATATTGAGGATGATTCAGTGCTTATATTAAAATTATTAATAAAGTAAAAATATTGTTTTAGAAGACCACGTAGCCGTAATAAGTATTATGATATGATCCCTTTATATTAAAATTAAAATTATTTTATATTTAACAAAATATTTAAATGATTAAAAAAAACAATAAGTGAGGATCATTAAAGAAAAGGAAGTTAAATATTATTTTCTATAAATTAATTGACAGTTAAAAAATGTGTTTCAATAATTACTTAACAATTTTATCATGGTGTTTATTATACATTTCTTTTAAATAAATAGTATTTTATTTGTAAATCAGATTTTGGGTATTAGGTTTGAAAAAATAACCATACTACAATAAACTGAACTATCATCTTCGTCATGATACAGTTTGACATTAAATTGACATTTATATCGATTCGTACCATCTATGATTTTGCGTACATCCGTGTTAGCCTGGACCATAGCAATACCTTCGCCTCCAACTATTTACACCCTAATGTATTGTATAAATTCAAGGTTAACCGTGTCATATTGAGGAGTCAGCTTCCACGTACCAAAAATCACAGAATACTTTTATGGCGGTAAATTGATTACTTCCCCATATACGAAGACATTTATATGGTAATAAAGTCAAGACAACGGCTTAAATAAATGTATCTTACATTTAAGAGAGTAGTGTTGTTTAAAGTTTTATTTACAAAGATTACTGAAAGCTCTTATCTGATGTATGTAATGTGTATATAAATAGGCATTCCTTTTTTAAAAAATATATTTTATTTGTAAATACTCATATTACAGAGAATCATAAGTACTATATGAGCTACAGCAGATTCTGCATGCCTTCAAGGCAAAGGCTATATTACAATTTAGTTCAAACTAGATGCCAATTACATCTCGTTAAATTTTACAATAATTGTAAATTGTTCAAATGCTATACCATTAACATGTTAAGCCATATAGCAGTAATGTAAGAGATGGCTCTAAGATAACGTGCGTTAGCGTGTACTTCGATCATTTACTCATTGGAGCTTTTTTCTTTTAATAGCTGTCTTGTGATTTAATTTAACATTAGTGGATGTATACTAATTTTATTTTATAAAACATATATTTTGGTAAATCTTTTAATGTATTGTAAATATTGGTTTTAAAAACTATATTTTGAAATATCAAAAAAACCTTGATTCCTGTGTTTTTACCTGCCCATAGACATTCCCAAGATAAAGCGCGATACATTTCTGGAATTTAAAAGAAGATAGAGAGGACTAATAACAAAAATGTCATAAAGAAGGAAAAGAAAGAAATATTGCTTAGGATGAACATTTATAACTATCAAAATATGAATATATGATATGAATATTTTACAATTCACTCAATATTCAATAACAACAACCGTACCATTAGAATACTAAATTGTTCTGTTCCGTATCATTAAAAACCTTCAAATATAAAATTTCAATAAATCTATTCTTATTCAAATTCTGTATATAATTATGATATTATAGCCGTGACCTTTGCCATTGTTTCAACATACAAACATATTTATCAAACCACATAAATGATTAATGATTGCTATTACTTTATCTTGTGATTTCAGTTCGGAGCGAAGTGAAAAACCGCTACAATTAGATAATATATTTCTGATGTTAACTCTTGACATTTAGTTGTGGATTCTATTTACTAGTCACCAACTTACAGGAAATTATTATTCCGGCTATCTGCTTTTTGTACGTTAATTTGAACCTAAATATTTATTATGTCTACATATTTAAATAAGAAATAGCCAAATAGAAATTCGCACAAAAGACGATATTTGTAAAAAAAATGAAAATATATAAAGCGATGTCAACGCGTAAGTAGTGTAACAAGGGCTAGTAATTTATCTTAAATGACATTTAGAGGAAGGTAATATGGAATGTCAAAAATTTTCGCACGCAAGAAGCGTAAGATTGATGACTTTCAGTGACTTGTTCATGCACGATGAACGACATCTTCCTATAATTGACTAACACACAATAATTGACCTCGTTACCCCGATAAAGCAAAACGGTGTAAGACCTGTAATGACTATAGACAGTCTATAGCAAAAGGATCCAATTTATCAAGCTTGGACCTACAATGATAGACCTTAATTATAATTCTTGTTAAGGCAAAGTGCATATCACACATGAAGCAATGCTTCATATAGTGTGTGAAGCGTTATAAATTATCATTACAAAAACTTTGCTCATCGCACAAAAAGCGTGGTATACTGTTAATTTATTATAACCTATATTATGTGATGCTTTTAATTTTAAGAAAACAATAACTTTCATGTTTCATATATCTATATGACAAATATATTGTGAACTGTAGACTATTGACAAAGACGAAAAAAAACATTTATTTACAAAATTTATTTTTAAATATTAATATAAATTTAGTTTAATTGAGTTAACAAATTTATTAATAGGTACCACATTGTTTTCTGATAATTGAATAATTTAACAGTGTTTCTTGAATATTTAAAGTTGCAAAAGATATTTTATACTGTTTGTTTTCTAGTTTTGTAGAGAGTAATACATTCAAATAATATTATGTCGTTGAATGTTAAAAAAATATCTATCAATTTAATCTATAATCAGGTAATAATAATAATAATACTCAACGCAAAGTTTATGAACCTACAAAAGTAAAGTTACCTATAGTAAAGAATAGCAAAATCAACTTTTTACAACAGTTGACAGATCATTGATTATACCTAATAACTAATTAAATTATAATGACCCACCTTTTGTAAGGGCTTAGATTATTGATTTTCCATATTTGTACCGCATATTATTAAACATACACCCACTATTCATCATTGTCAAAACGCGAACAAAGTTGTGATAAAACCGTTTTTTATCAACAAAATATTAAGCCTATTTTATTGGATCATTCATAAAAACTAATCTGCAGTAAAGCCAAGGTTAATAATTTTCGATAGATTTATAATGGGTTTAATAATAATAAAATATGGCAGTAACGATTACAGATTTTTACGCAAGAGGATAAAATGCGTGAAATTTTGTGGAGGCTTGATAATTGGTTCATCAAAATATAATTATAAATTTGAATGATATTTGATTTAATGTCGATTTTTAATGCATACATACATAACAGTTTAAAAGATACATTACGTTCAAGGAAATAAAAGACATTTATAAAATAAAAAAATATATTATACAAAAATGTATATGATTATATAAAAAGTTTAGATTGTACGAACAACAATTCTAAAGATTTTCTGCTTAATATAACCGTATTATTTGTATAATAATGATATCATTTTAGTAAGCAAGGGCATATATTATGTTTTAGTCAAAAAGTAGTATCCTATGCTTATGACTTAGATATAGCAGACACACAAGTTTATTTGACCCACAAGTTTATACTCCGATGGCAAAGTAGAAAAGATTGCGTAACCGTTTTAAATTTTTTATGAAAATATTTTATAACAATTCTTATTTGTTCAAGGAATTACTGAGGCTTTAAGGAATGGCTTGGTTAACGTCTTCGTCGCTATAAGTGCCAATGGCAAATTGCCAGAACCATAGAAAATTAGAAAATCATACGTCATTGTACCAAAACGAGTAAGATTATTATTAGTCCGGCTTGAAATATTAGAGGGGGCAATTTTTTACTTCTTAGCCACCTGAGTACACTCATTGATTATTACGTATATGAAAGTGAAATATTTACAACAGTGAATATGAATTGTCTTCGTTTGTGCGTTTCTCAGATTAGAAGCGCTTCTTGGGGGCTGGAGCTTTGTACTGCACTTGTATGTTGCTAGAGGCAGCAGTTGGTGGAAGAGTTTTCAAGTATTCCAGGGCTCTTTGGATCGCTGCTGGAATCGGGGGAGGTGTAGGCAGATGGTCTCCCTGGAAAAAATCATATAATTACAATTTAAACAAAAATTATATCTTTCAGTTTAAAAAACATCCTTTTTTAAAAATTCATTTAACAACTTTCAAGTGACTTCTTGAAATTAAGTTAATTAATTTAAAGTCACGCTAGCCATGTACGTTTTTAATTCATATGTGTATATTTAGCTGTTAAGTTACATGACGTTTTCACTTAATGTAAAAAACGAATTCAACGAATATTGCGTTGATTAACGACATACAAACATTGTTTCTAAAATTAAATTAACTTATAACAAAGAAGATGAGACCGTATATATAATTTAATAATATCAAACTATGTAAAGATTGCATATCTTCTTTGTCCAAGAATTTAATGTTAAAAGATCATCTTATCTTGGTCGGCGTACTGGCAAGGATTATTACACGAGTTTTTGTACCTCAGACTTTTATTTTTCAAGTTCATATGATATACCAATAATTTATAAAAAATACTCTTCAAGGAGGTTTTTATTTTTTAACTAAACGATATAGAACTTACGAATTGGTGTTAGTTAAATTTCTTAACCTTCATTAAATTTTATCACTGCCTACTGCCGTTTAAAGAAAATTTATTTGATTCTTATTTAAATCAGATATTTCTTCGATTTCGGTAACAGCAGTTGATTGCGTGATTGATAGAAAACGTTTTGGAATCGCTTTGGTGTCGCGAAACAATTCAAAGTGAGGTGCTAACAATATTTTCAATGTTATTAATTCCCAAACTTGATAGCAGGTCGGAGTTTAATATTGTAAAGTGACATTTACACGCATTGGCCAACCAGCCTTACACCCGCGCCTGAGATCTTTACTTCTCTTCCTTTATAGCCTTACGCAATTTTGGTGAGTCAGACTTTGTTCGAGACATACGTGCATTATCCAACTATTCATATATATAAAGCTTACCACACCCAATTCACATGTTACCCACAAAAGCAACAATTAAATGCTTATTAGATTTTGATAAATTTCATTTCCAATTCAGTAAACAGTATTGAGAAAGCTGACTAGACACTCTAAAATTGGATTTACAGGCCCATTAAAAAGTTGCTACAAACTGTTCTAAATATTTATTCGCAACCAAAATCTAAACTACGTGAGAATGAATAAATGTCAGTTTACATAACGTTATTATGAACATTATAGGGCGCGCCATTCATCAATTCAAAATCTTCGAGACAATAGCTACTTATTTGTGTTTGATTTATGTGGTGCGTGGGTAAAATGAGCGATGGTTGTCTTTTCTGAATTAAATTTATTAGGAAGTTATGCAAAACCTGTATCAATATCAGTTAGTGACTTGAATAAAAGCCAAATGTGTTACCGAAAATAACTGTCAAAACTGAAACGAATAATATATATTCTTTGTATGTCATACTTTTTGAGTTGAAAGTTACTTTTTGAGTGTTCATAAATATAACTATGAATTCGTTATAAATGTTTTTATTATACACTTAGGTTGCGAATATATGTGCTATAAAACTGTTCTATTTAGATGAATAACATTTGATCGGTTTTTAAAACAACCTTGTATAACTGTTAAACTGTAACTTCATGACACATCGAGAGCGCTGCGAATTCAAAGAGTAGGATGTCAAGGCCAGTACGCTCTCGGGTCACACTCGAATATGTTAAACAGGTGTTAACCATATCACTTTCTCAATAAACTTCGCGTCAATGATAAACTGGAAAATCCGTAAACTGCTAAGTGAATAATCGTTATCACGTTTTGCGTTTAAATAGCTGCCCTATTTTTTATTAACACAGATTCTTGCGTGATTTTTTCTAATGCATGCATTTTTTGTATTAACCATTTTAAAATTTCTACTGACAGATTTAAACAGGTATACTTGGTAGTGAAAAAAATATTGAATTGAAATTCATTTGAGTTTATGAGTGAATAAATCGACAATATCTAATAATGAAGTTTAATTGATTTAATAATATCTTCGACCTTCAAAATTATATTATTCTTTATGCAATACAACACTGGCTATATTTTTGAACTTTTGTTTTAACGTGAAGATAACGAGCTGTTTCAAGCCTATAAATATAAACAAGCAATCAAATGAATCTTAACCTCAAGGCAGTTGAGTGAAAAGTAAATTTACTGCAGGACATAACAGAGATAAAGTTGATTTAAATACATTTTTCAAAATATTATAAAATAGATCGTGCAGCAAAAATAAGGTTTAAAGAAAATATAATGTTCGGTGTTGTTTGATGATAGCCGTAGGTTAAATGAAAAATATTAACTCAAGTATATTTCTTAAGAAACTCCTACCTACCTACCAACGAGATAATCATGTGTATGTACCGTGAAATATATGATGCACGCGTAACACGTGACATAACTTTTAATTCATAAATTATGCTTGTTCCATATACCTACCTACGATTTGCCCAGAACGGGTTTTATTACATATCCGTTGAATAATACTCAATAAAATCATCAAATACGTGATTGTTTAATGTTTACGTTAGACGTCATTTGTCTATTACAACATAAAATTATTAATTTATAACTATACAAATAAAATATATTACGGCAATTAAGACTGTTACGTGACCTGTTCTACTAATAATAATAAAGGTTTTAATTCTTATTTGATCTACCAACTTAAAAAAAGAAAAATGTTTGGTTCGACCTACCCCTGAATAAATAACAATTACTTTTCTTATAACAGCTACCTAACCTTATTGGTGATTAAGTTTTAGATTATCCAATAGAAAATATTATATTCATATGAATTACTTATGGAGTGTAAATTTACAAATAGAAATATCTAATGGAAAGTAAAATAAGGTATGTATTATAACAATGCAACTCTAGAACCAAATAAAGAAACATTGAAAAATATTATTTACTATATTATATTTCTCACTTTCCCTATATGACAGTTTCACTCGTAGTAGGTGGGGTTAAAAAATTATGGTGTGTGTATATAGCTATACAATATAGTGTACCTGGGCAAATATATATAGCATGATCTACCATACCTGCGGTTGGAAGCCATTTTCATCAGCAATATAAGAGAGAGCGATAGGCGTTCCGTCAGGCGCCTTGTAACTGAACTTTCCTTCTGCAACCTGCACCTCCTCACCTTCGCCTTTACCAAAGTTCTTAACATATCCAGCCTCTTCTGCGTTTATTTCGTTGCCAGTTTCATACCTAGACATACATTGAAATATTTAGTTTATACTAGTACAAGAGACTCATAACCTGATGTTAAGTGGTCAGTATATTTTAGTAGCCCTTTATACCTTTAGAAAGGGTGTGGAGTGAGGGAACTATAGGTATATAAGAATTGTAAGTTCAATCCAATAGCTTATTAAATAAATTTAATTATAATTCGGTATACATTTTGCAAATCTAATTCTCACATTTAGCCTGAAAGAGCAAAGTTGAGCTTACAAATTAATTACTGACTTTCGAAATTGCTGTTAAGATGAAGAGTTCGTGCTTAAATGAACATTTAATTATATTTTTGTCACATCAGGGAGGTGCTGCGATTTATAGATCATTTAGCCATTAATATAGCTTTACATTAGATATTCCTAAAATGATTATATATATAAATAGCATATTGTAGGTATATTAGTATCATTAATAATATTTATGACCATGCGTTTATGCAATTTTGAATATAATATTTTAATACGTGAAACACTATAAAATACGCAAATTACTCCACTAACTTTAGAGCTATTTAAGGCAAATATAGGTACCACGTACTAACATATATGAACACGTTTTAATTATTCAACTCTGTTATATGGGCATAACTTATATCTATAATTTTGCCTCAAAACAGCTTTGGGCATTAGACAAAATATTAGAAGTAGTCATGTTCTGCTAAATTGAAACAAAGTAAATTGTAGAGGATCTGCAGCGCTCAGTCAGAAATACATCTACAACTAACCTATTTTGTAAGCTAATATGTTCCAACGAATAGAGCCGAAAGTGCTCAAACGATTTTAATGTAAATGTATAATATATAAATATCTTATAGTCAGTCAATGTTACTTACAGCCATTTGTATGATCCATCGACGTGTGGCCCGTCAGTTTCAAAACGAATAATCGGTATTGGATCGTTTGGGGACTGCACAGTAGCCCCAAAAGCGGCGGCGATCATACATATAAAAATAAAAGAGATCTGAAAATAAAATTGGTACAAGATAAACAATAATTTTAACATTACTAGGACAAATACATTTGCGATTGAAAACGCCTGTTCAAATATTACAGCAATGTTTGCTAATTTCCATTGTGCGAGTAATTTTGTTACAGGAATACAAAAGTTAAAATAACTAACATATTTTTAAAATGCACCAAATAAATACTGATTAAAAGATGCAAGCACTGTAATGAGCTGTATTACTGTATTGTTTAATTATGATAATAATAAAAATCATAGTTTTACCACACGATAGATCTTAATAATTAAAACAGAAAACAATATAAGAGAAAGAAGTATAAAAAGCATATCATGGGTTTGTAATTTCTTACATACTTCAAAGCAAAACAAAAGAAGCGGTTAAATAGCGTTTAAATAGGTTCCACAACAAAATATTTTTTGAGGAAATACCGGGTTAGTAAATGTTATTACTGCATGTAACATCGTGAGCGCATACAATACCATCTTAAACGAATGCCGGAAGGCTGTCAGGAGGTTCGTTGTTAAGAATGAAACGCCCATGGGTTAAACCACACGTGATTTACTTGTGGTCACGTTCTAAATTAAACTTATCTAATATATACTAATACTGTATAGGAACTTCTACGTGATACATTGTTGTTTTCATATTTTTAATTTGCGTTGGGTTGTTGCCTTGTTTATTTTACAGCATAATAATTAATAGATAAGCTTTCTATAATTGGATTAAAAATAAAGTTTTAAATAAAGAAGAGAAATTAAATTGAAAATTATCAAATGAAATACAAGCAAAAATATAAATAAATACGCTTTACATCCAAAATATACCTTGTTTGCTTTGCTGGGAGTCGTGAAGAGGTATATAAATATTAAGAAAATATTATGAGGATACGTTCTTCGAAACCTTTCTCACGCGTACAGCGTGATGTGAATTTAATGAAATGTAGATAGAAAACTGAGAAAAGGGTATTCGTATTTCGTATGACAACGATAATAAGGCAGTTTAGTAAGAATGTAGTAATTGTTACTTATTTGTACAAGACTAAATACGGGTTTCCATAGGTAATAGTAATTAAGAATTATTATAGAATACTACAAATACAAAAAGATTAAATCATTAACATAGATAGACCTAAATATGTTATCAAAATGCAATCCTATGGTTTTTTGGTCAAACTTAATAATATTTTTAAAGAATTTAATCACTCTTATTTTTTTTTACGTTTGCAAAGTAATGTTTAAAAATCCAAAACCACAGATATAAAAAATAGCAGAAAAACATATTGAGAAATTAAGATTTTTTTATTGTAAGAGCTTTTAGTAAATAAATAAGTTTTTTTAATATTAATTTCTTACCATTGTAGAAATTGTTGATAGTAAGATATGTCTATACGAAGGACCGGGGACGTGTATGTGCTCGGTGACACCGCAAAGGGTTTATATACCATCTTCTTTACCTATGAACTTCGTCCGACCCAAACGCATCCCTACGATAAACGATTCATTCGAGTGTAAGTTTCGATTTACCTGAATTATGTATCGTTTATATGTTAATACAACCTGATAGAAAACCAATAAATTATAATTTTCAAGGAATCCAAATTGTTTATAAGATTAACACTTAATTAAACCGTGATTTATAGCTGTCGTTACAGAGTGCAAAGTGAATTAAAGTTGCTATGCAAAAACTAGCTAATGGTTCGAGCATAGGGCTTATGGAGAACTTTGAGGTTTTTTTGTTATAATATTACTACAAGAAGTGTAATTTGCCAACCTTACCCTAAATATTTTAAACTATTCTTAAACTTTAATTGCTAGTAGATGTATCCTGACTTAATGGATGCAGTTTTTTTCCTCGACTTATTTTTTCAGTAGTTATGTCTCTTTAAACTATTGTTAACTCTACGACATATACAATATATTTATTATTATTTTTTATAAAAGTAAGTATTTCCTTATTAATTATTGGCTAAAATATGAAAGATAATTTTCATAACTATTTTAATAAAATGTAATTTTAATATTTACGAACTTGTTTATGATGTTAAGGTTCTTGCAAAATTAAATTCTAATATTAATAGTTTACAACGCGATGAGTTAAATTATGATTAATATGCGTTTATACATCAAGATGAATTTACTTATTAGGATATAATATTATATTTACTAAGTACACGCAGTAAACCAAATACCTATTGTTTTCATTCTTGAATACATTTTATATAACATAGCCGCTCTCCGTTGTTTGACCCTACCTGTGCTACCTTTAAAGTAAATACTCAACGGATTTTAATGAGTTGAAAATACATACAAATATTCATACGAGTATGTGTCATAAATGCGTCCAAATTCGCTGGAAAAACAATATTACAGAATCGTTTAAAAAAATTATCAATGTTATAATTGTTCTAATAATTTTGGGAGTTTCGAACGTACTCTTTGACACACACCCCCTATATAATACCTACCTACCAAACAATGTTAAAGTGATTAACACTTTATGATCGCCTATATCATGATACTGAATTAAAAAATATTCGTTAACAATAAATAATGACGAAATATTTTCTGAAAATCTAAACTTACCCAATAATTAACTTTTAATGGAATGTATTATTTGAAAAAGCTTTATTAAATCATGTTCGTTTGATACTTCTGTAGTCCCCCGCCATTAAGCTTTTTTTTACCTAAAGTTTTTGTTTAGTTATTGACAAAATCTTTTTTTTAGAACCTGTGATAAAGTATTTTTGATTTAATTATTTCATAAGTACCTAGTAAGTAATAAAAAACAATTATTAAGGCAATTCTCCAATACAAGATGCATTTCTGTCGCTAAACTAAATCTATACCTTCTTACCTAGTTACATAAAGAGTAATGCGGTGAATAAAAGGTCATATTAGTCCTTTAAAGAAAGTTGGTTGCAGTTGACTTTTCGTATTGTAACCGTTTGAAGGAAGTGACGCGAAGCAAATAACATATTCAAGTGTATTCTGCAATATTAGCTCATACTCGCTTATCTATGATCAAATGCTGAATATGAAAGTGCGTGCTATGTTCATTAAAATGTCAACGTAAGGCTACTATTTATATCGAAAACTATTGTGCTATGGGATTTTATTATCTATATATTTTTATTATTATCTATACTTTTCTTTTATAAAAAAAAATTATATTTTGTGCAAAGAGGTTGAATAAATTCTTATTTATATGTTATCGCATAATTAAAAGAGAATTTTTTATTAATTGAATACTGGCCGCATATGATCATTTTAGGTTGTTTAAAGTAGTTATACATGCGTGCGTTGCTACTTTAAACTTACGTTACGTACTGTAGGTACGTAGACCCGTGCAATATTTAATGACGAAATATTTTAATTTCCTACAGTGAAATTAGATTAAACATTAAATATTACAAGTGACGGTTTAATTATATGCCATCATATTAAAACCCTACGCTTAGAATGTTGAATTTACGAATATACCATCACACTCGGGCATTTCGATTTAAAAGGGCACGGATTTATTGTGAAATATATAAAATGACCAGTAATAATTACTATTTGAAATCCTGTTTCACGGGTGGTATTTAGTGACACTAATAAAATACTTCGACAATATTTCCATAAGCATTTAGACATAAAATCAACTTGATAAAAACACTGATCGTTGAACTCTTTTCTTTGAAAGCTAGTAATTCTTTACAATATACAAAAAAAATCATGTGTGATAAGAAGTTCCCCTGAAGGAACAAACCATAAGAAATTTTCTAAAAAATTTGTACCTGATAAGTTCGTATCAACTTCAATTTACCAGAGCGCTAGGGATAAACTATATTGATTACGTTCAGCGCTACTTCATTATAATTATTAATCATACATTATAATTTCTTATCATCGATTAGATCACGTTACAAAAGTTCATTAAAATTTTAACAATTATTCCAGAAAAGATAACCTCCAGGTAAAGGAATAGTAATATTATGTGGGTGTACTATTGGAGAAAAAATTAATTGAAAAAATCCAAATCTTTTTACTACATACAACTGCAACTTATTGTGCGTTTTTAGCATTAAAAGATTAAAACATTAAGAGATCATTTTTCGATTAGATTATTTAAGAGCAGATCTGTATAAATATTATAATTGAAAAATTATCTATTGATAATCAGCGTTGAAACTGATAATTCGTAGCTTAAACATTTTTATGTTGAATACATATACTCTGGATTGTAATGAAACACGTAGATTACTTGTATCGCTTTAATGGCCGACAGCCATTTGCCGCGCACCGTGCGATGAAAGATTTAAATCTACCTTCATCCACATACCCTACAAACGTATTCTGAGCTGTACCACTTTTGTAGAACAACATTGTGTCATGTTGTCTTTGTCTATCCGTATTTATTAATTATTTACGTTATTGTTAACTTGAGCATTGATTGTGTGTTTTATAATGTAATGATTAATAATAATATTAAGTGAATAGCAGCATAAGGAAGAAGGTAAGGGATGTTTCAATATTATTTTATTTGTTCTAGGTCTTTTCATAACCTAGAACTAAGTATGGAAAATAAAATAAAGCCATATTTTATATAATCTATAATATTATAAAATATTTAACATTGTATCCAAATAGTATAAAAATATGTACAAAACCACTTGCTCCTGTTTATTTTAATAACGTACAACAGTCTTCAGTTATCATGTAAAATGAGTATTTGTTCTTCTTGTTCTTTTAAAACAGCTTTTTATTGTTCTTATATAAGTCTATTGGCATTTGAAATTGAACAGTTTTTCTTGTTAACTATCAGTGTTATTAATAGTATCTTAAACTAAACATTATCACAAACAAGAAAACATTGTACCGGCGCAGACTTTGTAAGGCGATTCAAAGTAAATATATCTATTTAACACTAAATTGACTGGGAAATGCTCACAGAGCATTTACTGTTTAACTATTAACGGACGTGCCTCAGACATAGCTCTGGACCACAAGGTTTTGTCCATTTGTTAATCTATTGCTGGTAGTATTGTCCTTTGTAGTTGAGGGCGGCTTTCTCTTCATTTGCTCTGGCGGCTTCAGGGTTGTTCTTAGCGTCTAAGGCAGCACGCTCCTGAAATAAAAATAAAGATAAAAATGTTGTTATCCATATAATACACAACTTTATTAATCATTCGAAATAAGGTTTGCGTTAATATAATAATAGTTTACGTGATTATTTTTATGATGTGTAAGTTTTGTTTGTGAATATTTTTATAAAAAATACGTATTTTATTTTAATTTTATTTTCTCATAAATTCCACACTCAACACAAATAACTTTCATACATTAGGTTAACCTTTGCAAATTCTTTCGTTCTCGTAATGTCGCGATGCAATGAATTATGTGCATAATTTGCAAATGGCTATAAAAATTGTTAAAGGTCAAAAGATGTGGGTTAGCGCATCATGTCGAAAGTCTTACCTCGTTGGCCTTGATTCCGGCGTAGATGAGATCAAGTCCCTTTTGGATTTCGGGTGATACAGGCGGTGGGGTGGGGATGTGGTCGCCCTTGACTCTGAAGCCGAACTCATCAGCTGTGTACTCTACGGTGATGATTTGACCGTCGGGGGCGGTGTAGGAGTACGAGCCTTGTTGGACGAGAGCTGGAATTTCTTCGTTGTCACCAGCAACGGATTTTAAGTAACCGCGCTCTTGAGCTTGGATGTTGTTACCGGTTTCGTACCTAATTTGAAACAATTAAGTTATAAATAACATACTATATATTTTAAGTAAATGTAACAATTATATTTGTATAATTTGATAAACTTTGTTTTTATTAAAAGTATAATTAAAATTGCTAATAAGATGAAAACTTCAAGGAATTTATTTTACTCTCATTATATATTATGTATTAAGTGATACTTACGCAGTTTGGTAGCTTCCGTCAGTTCCTTGTTCCTTGTCAAAACGGATGATGGGAATGAAAGTCGTGGTGTCTAGTTGCACTTTCGGTCTGAAGTCCTCGATGGGCTTTCTGTATTCCTGTGGCTGCTGTCTGTAGTCGCCCTGTGGGTAGTTGTTGTAGTTCTGCTCAGCAGCTTGTTGGTCATCTTGACCTTCGGGCTTGAGCGAAACTCTTCTTTGGGGAACAGCCGCCGTCAGGGCCAAAACAGCCGATAATACCACCTGAAATTCGAAAATTTAGCAATGAGTACCGTATAATAAGGCTAAATGATGTCAGACGAAGAGCTTAATCACATTCGCGATGTCGTAAGATAAGATGGAACGGATACAATAGGTACCGTATTATTGCGACACGCGTTCATTCGCCATGCAGGTTGGGCGAAAGCGAGCCCACTAAAACATGTATCGCTTGAACACGTCCATAACTCGACATTGTTTTCATTGAGATGTACTTAAAAGTTACGCTTGGTTAGCATTGAATCTTACATCGAACAATGTTTTCCATTACACAATGCAAGCCGAGTGCAGACGTTTGTTACAATGCTCGTAACCGGTATTATCTAACACAAAATTAAATAACAAAACAGTTTACAGCTACTGAAAAGTGAAATTAAAAACTGAGACGTTTTTGTTTATGAATAAGTAGAACACTAAGTAGAGCTAGAGTAATATTAACCTAATTTATTATTTAAACGTGATGATAAAAAAGTTTAATGGTTACGAGGTTTTACTTATTTAGTAACGCATGAATAAATAGATGTTACATTATAATAAAAATTCAATAAAAAAACCTGATTAAACTATGTCCAAGAAAGGGTTCAGGTTTTGTATGTCAAGGCCGAGATTCTCGGTATCGTTTGCATATCGAATGTTTGAGCGTCCCAACGTAATTCAACACCAAAATGGTTTTATTGATTTGGCAGAATGGTATTAACATGTATTTTTAAGTATTTTGACAAAATACTAAGCAGTTATAATAGTAATGCTACATAATTGATTTACTAGTGTCACAAACGGTTTATTATTTGTTACAAGTGCAAATGACTGTTATTTGCCAACAAAAAATATTATGATGTTGGTCTGAACATAAATTTGTGACCTAGAAAGTATAATTATGTAATCTGTCCACACGATAAACGAGACGGTTTGTATAACATGCTTCTTTAAACGAGGTTATTCCAATAGATTTTGGTCAGCGATACCTATTATAGATTTACACTCCAACTAAACCGATTATTAATATATATGCTTCCTTATTTAATATGTTATACATAATTAACTTTTTCACTTACGCGTATTATATTACGATTACATAGATGATGCATTAAAATGCAATTTCATTATGCAAGCTTCGTTCACCGATGATTCAATGTTATTGCGAAATTAGGAAAACTATTTAATAGCATGATAGCATTATTACATTTTTTAAATAAGTTAAAGAATAGCGAATTAAATAATGACAAAAAATCTTACAAAACCCAATTTTAGAATGATGTAATTTATATTTGGTATGAAATGAACAGTAATGTTAGGTACGTATTGAATACTATCGCATAGATTCTTATGTCAAAGTTCAACAACCGGCATCTACTGACCTTATTTAGAGTTGGAACTTACAGCCTTTGATTGCGGAAACTATTACACTAGCAAGATTTATTCTAAATATTCTGAGTGACCCAAATACGATAGTTTTCAAACACAGAGCTCGAAGAATCGGTGATCGATTGTTTCTAGATAAGATATTTTTACTTACCAGTGATTTCATTGTGATAGTGTGTGGGTGTGCAGTAGAGAAGCACGGTGTCTTCTTGGAACTATTCAGAGTGGTTGGTGTCCGCTCACTTATATACTCCACCCCTGCCACTTGCTCGCGGTCTGCCCTGAGCCATCACTTTCATACCCGATTTGTCTCCGCGTTGGATTACCATTATCAGATGTCTTCGTTGCCTTATCACACATATGTTAAGGACGTTTGGCAAAATTTAACTAAAACCTATTAAATGTTGTATTTTTAAGTTTGATAAAAATTTAGCAATCTATATATGTTTTATGATTAATTATTATAACGTATTTCTTTTTAAAATGGAAAATTCATGACATACATATTTGTAGCATTATGGTTTTTCTAATAAACTAAGTCTCTCCCTAACTGTTCCATATTTAGCATGTAATTCATACAATTATAATAAATTACTTTAATTTATACGTAGTAATAGTTCCGCAATTTGTTTTTAAGCTTTCCTTCGCATCACGCGCTAATGCAATGGGAAAAGCATTTATAGGAATCACCCGGATTACATAAGGAAAGGCGTTGTTTTCGCTCGTCTTGTAATAACAACTTAGAATCAGTTATAGTTTCTTATGCAACGA
Organism: Eurema hecabe; assembly: GCA_026213755.1. Classification (NCBI taxonomy): domain Eukaryota; kingdom Metazoa; phylum Arthropoda; class Insecta; order Lepidoptera; family Pieridae; genus Terias; species Terias hecabe. The sequence continues at coordinate 5,439,777 of JADANM010006178.1, forward strand.
GTTCAAGAGGTAACTATAACAAATATTTTATATGGATATACGTGTTCTAACATCGCGATCGGAGCGTTATAAAATAAACCGCCTATATTGAGTAATATATATAATATTAGTTCTGGTAGTACCACTTTTAATTTTACTCGTATATAAATATTACCTTAATTTATTTCAATGTTATAAAATAAATGAAATAATACACAACAATGACGATAAGTATTATGTTTTACATTAATTAATTGTTTAAATGGACACATGTTTTCAACAATAACAATAACCATTTGACCAATTATTCCACATTCGCTATTAATTACATGCGTTGTTAGTTCTTTTTTCTTAAATTTGCATTAGCAGCAAAGCATTACTACGTATTTTTAATTTTTCAGAAAATAACTTTATTGTAAATATCCCAAAAAATATATCTTTTAAAATATTTTTTTATTAATTTTACATTTTATTAAAAGAGAAGATGAATCAACATAAATCAGTTCTGACATAATTAAAAAAAAAATAGAATGATATTAACCTCGGTAGAACAATTGTAGTGCGTTGAACAAGTAAACAGCATTGTTCGGGTTTGTAGATGTGTTAATACACGGATTATCCAACAAATGTTTTATTAAGTAGCTTAATGTCGAAGTGAATTACTGGTGCTAGATTGTTAATCACGTTTTATATGTATGCAAACTAAGTTTCATTTCATATTGGGCTTGTCAAATCTTTTTTTCAAATGCATTACGACCGAAAATCATTTCTAAACTGAATCTTATATTCGAAATCGAAATCGAAAAATAGTGTTCAATTGATATAGAATTAGTATTGTAATTTATTAAGTTAACGAAATCAAGAAATTTGACATTAACCTAACAAGCCCAAATATAAAAAGATCCTTCAACCTTGAACTCAATAATTCCATTAATACGTTCAGAATTTTAAAATATGTATATGAACAGAGCATTGAGTAGGATAGTAACTACATTAGGCAGTTCATTCTATTGCAAAATCATATTCCCTCTTATTTTTTAAGTGAAGCCTTGAATTAGTCATCTATATAAAACATATCCTTTAAAATACAAAGCCGAGAGAAATTGTGAAAGAATTTGTTCATTTGATGACATCTATCTCTGAAACCGCGCGACCTACTTTAAATATGTTTTTTTATTTGAGATACGATCATAAGTATCAGTGAAATCTGTTTTTTTTCTCATTTCGATAAAATATCTGGATCTATAAATGGAAGCAAAACCTCAATGTGCGTAATAATACTAAATAATAATATAAATGCGTAATAATACCTACTAATGTTTTTATGATTTTTTTGTAAACATATTAATTTAGCTTCTTATTGTAATTGAGTTTGTAGGCTAAGTGATTAAGGTCTTGTTAACCTTGTATTATGTAATGTTATAAAGAAATACTTATAATGTTAACTAAAAAAATTACTGCCAGATATTTTGTAAGGAATATTCAAGCCAAGTCAAGTCAACGGCTGAACGGATTTATCTTATCTTGGTCTTGAAATGTTCATACAGTTTTAGGGAAGGTTTGGAAGGTAGAAAAAATCGCCGGGCCTTTCTACAGTCCTTTTCTATTTCCCATTCAAACGTTTATTGTAGCAGTACGAAGCCTGCCCGCTCAGTTAATTAATAAGAAAAGGCACAAATGACATAAATAAGTGGTGACGATATACATTTGATCACAGCTTGTGTTCGATATCAATCTGCATTTGGCAACAAAATAATAACTGCTTTTTAGACGTTTCATCCGTTCGTTTGCGATGTGGTATTATATAAGACAACGCCCATAAGTTACTGGCATTACGCATACAGATTGAATACCTTGCATCTGCAAACTTATGTAGGTTATTGTATCTCTCTAAACTATACTACGGGTATAGAAGTTAGGGACACATATGTTTTATGTGTCCCTAACTTCTTTACCCGTATTATCAAGTCTAAGGGGTTGTGATCGTGTTTACTAGTAGGCTTTCACGGCCAAACCGATAAACTGATTTTTATGAAATTTGGTAGACAGATAGTCTAGAGCCTGAGATAAAACATAGGCTACTTTTTAAAGAAAAAAAGGGTTATAATGGGGGAAGGGGGGGGTCAAAGTTTATATGAAAGTCCACGCGGACGGAGTCGCGGGCAACAGCTAGTACTTAATATAACGTTAAAGATGTGAATAATTTTAAAACAATAAGTAAAAGTTAAGCTGTTGTAAATATTATGTTTTTTACATAGTTTTGGTTAGTTTATTGAATGATTATCAGGTTTTTTTTTTAATTTTATAAGGTAAAATCTTTCGTGGTGATTTATAATAATTTCAAATGGTGTTGAAATTAGGGGTGATTCGTTTTACTGTAGCGAAACATTTTGTGTGACAACTTCATCTCATTTGCACGAGTACCGAAAGGCGACTGCAAAGTTCATTGAATCAATAAAAGGCGATGGATGAAACATTCAAGTAATGTGAAAGCTGCAGTTATCGTAATGTTAATCGCTTCATATAAAATTTTATTTTCATTTATTATATGCGTTAAAACGCCAGTTAGCTCAATGCATTCTTATGTATAATATTTATATTGTGATATGTGTAACAAAGCGTATAATAAATAAATAAATTAAAAACATTCAATATGTACCTAAACAAGAATAGTTTATAAATTGAAAACAATCGCGTAGCTCATCTCATCCGATTGTTCTGTAATCTAAGACCTAATTTATGGAATGTAGGCGGTGATCGTGAGCCGCATTACTGCGATGTCAGCAGTTCAACCACGTCACCTTGCTATTGTAATCAGAAAGAGGCATCTGTTCTCTCTATGAATAGATGGGAAGTTACAATCTACTTACCCGATAGTGATATAGACATTACAGGAGATTCTAACAATTTTGCACGCCTGCTGTTAAACAAGTAGCACAGAATAATAGAATTTTTGCCATTCGATATTTCTACATTCTTATACTACTATTAGTATAAGAATGTAGAAATATCGAATGTACTATTAAAGAAATATTTACTTGTGTTTAAGTCTGATAGTTTTATATTATTGAATATAAATATTTTAGAATTCAAGTTCAGTTAAAACGACGAGTTCAGAATATTTGAGTAGGCACTGTCGCCAAGGTTAATATAGCGAGACATCCTTGCATATAAGATTATTATTACATGATTGTTCTAATCAAATTTTCTGGCAAAACATATGAGGAGATCTTCAACATTTTGTACAATGCCTTTTTGTTAGATGATGAGCACCGTATAGTTCTAATTTCCAAATTCTTTTAAGCACTACAATTATGTCTGAATTTATTATAGTTACAGTCTTTATTTCGATAATTATTAATAGAATAATACACCTCATCCTTAAATCTCTTTTACGATTTCGTTCACAAAAGTGAAACGGTCTTACGTTAGTTCTCCAAAAATGTAATTTGAGAACTATATTTAAGGAAAATAAATATTGTAACGATTAAATTTATAAAAAAGACGAGATAACTTTACCAACGATTCGTGATATTAACAGATAAAAAGTAAAAACCTGCCGAAAAGTATATTCTAAGAAAAGTTGCATATAACCTACGCCGTCGACACAGGCAGGTATTTACACGTGATCGTTGCACAATAGTGAGAGGAGTATCAATGCTCCTCCAACTTGTGCATGGGTGATACCGATTTGATCTTGACATTTATAATTTATCATAGCTGAGGAATGTAGAAAGGGTAGCGCTTTCCTGTGAAAGGATGTGACATAGTGTTTTAGTACCGCTTAACGAACTGCATACGTCATTATTAAATTCTATCTGTCATTTCTCTACGAATTATAAGACATATTCGCTTCCCCTACTTTTGTTCGCTTGTATACTTTTATACTACGCAAAGGTTTTTAAAGCATTTAAGAAGATAGAAGTGGATTAGTAAAAAAAATAATCTATACTAATATTAGAAAACACGGTAATATCAGGAACGACTAAATAGTTTTAATTCAAGCTCGATATGAGAAAATATGTCATCATCATCAAGCAAGGCATCAGTAAACATTTTGCAAAATAATTATGTACCTATAATACAATTATTCCCATTTAGATATTTTTAATAAATTCCGCGCCCGGAATTTATGGTAATCAAATTTAGAAGTGGAGGGAACGTTACAATTTTACAAAAATATGCGTTTCAAAGTTTAATATCGCTTATTAAAAATAGTCTTAGCACACCTTTAAATAAACTAAATAAAAAGAGACATTTCCTGACATACGATTGAAAGTTGTTAACATTTTATATAACTACTTATAGTTATTGGATTAATTTTTTTTCTTAACACTCCATTAACAAAATGTAATGAAAACGGTTATTAAAATTGAATCGTATTTTTAAATTAAAAAAACAAAGCATTCTACTCGTGAGGGCATAGATATTATATTATCAATGACGCGAATAAACGTGATATAATGTTTATCAAAAATCTCGATGACAAAGTTGACAAATACAATATTTTTAGGCATTACATACAAATATACAATTAGGACAGTTATTTGAATCAAAAGTCACAAGTCGCGTTATTCGCGTTATTATGCAAATAGACTACATCACCTATGTTAATTATTAAAAAAAAACAACGTTTTTAAAACTAATAATTTTATTATAGTCGGGTAATACTTTGTTTCAGTATGTTTCTTTGATCCTATATATATAATCGAATTGATTATCTATTCGCGATTTCACCCACGAAAAATAATTATCCTCTCTTCATATTGGCGATAAAAAGTGTGTAACAAAAATTAAGTAATTTATTCATCATACCTTAATAGACAAACGGGTTTATTTTTTAATAAATATAATATATGTCATTATATAGTACAAAACAAAGTAACTTTCTTCTATCTGTCTACATAGCGACATACAGAAGAAAGCTACTTTGTTTTGTACTAAGATTAAATCTTTAAAACTACGCGTGATTCATGAGGAAAGTTTATGTGTACATATGTGTGTTATACATGCGTAAATGCGATCAAAACCGCGGGCCGCGGGTAGTACTAATATTCATATTATTAAAATAAGCTTATAGGAAATAAATAACTGAGATAAATAAAACAAAATGAACAAACCAAGTATAATTTAATATAGAGATACTTCGTAATAAACAAGATTAATTGCGTTTATATAACGCAAGTCTTAGTCATGTCAACCTCACAAAATCGTGATGTGATATCACATTTTTATAAAACTTTTACTTTATGCTTTTATTACACCCGTACCAAAGTGATTCACGCTTCAAGTAAATCAAATAAAAAATATAGTACATGTAGATTTATACAATTACATTAAGATGCATAGTTTAATTATTACGCAGACACGGTTGTAGAGCTTACTTCCTCAGAAGTTGAAGCTGCAGGAGTTGTTGACTGATTTTCACTATCTGTTGTAGGTTGGACTGAGTCAGTAGTAGATGGTTGATTCGGTTCTGTTGATGCTGTTTCTTCGTTACTGGACGAAACAGTTGAAGATGGTGCTTCTGTTTCAGACGAACCACTTGATGTCGTGGATGATACCTCTTTAGGTGCATCAGTTGACACTGGTGATTGCGCATCAGACTCTGTTACTCCTGCAGTGCTTGCTTCATTTTCTTGGGTAACACCTTCGGTCGACGGCGCTGGTTCTGAGGAAGATTCCTCACTCAAAGTCGACTTTGGTTCTTCGCTAGCCGCGGATGTTGCAGCTTCAGTCTGCGTACTTTCAGACATGGATGATGACGCAACATTTTCAGCAGGTGTTACAGAAGCCCCCTCAAGATTATTGGATTCAGGCGTTGAGGGGTTAGTGTTTTCGTCAACAGAGCTATCAGTAGCGGTAGACTCTGGAATCTTAGAAGCTTCAGGTTGGGGTGAAGCTGATGTAGACGCAGATTCCACTGGCTTCTTCTCTTCTGATGGAGCAGATTGAGGAGCTGATTCTGGTTCTACTTTAGATTCTTTTACGATAGAAGCTGATTCTATACTGTCGTGACTCTTAAGTGCACGTCCTGACTTTTCACCTGAATGTGACGAAGATGAAGCAATTCCGGGCACTCTTGGAATATGATCACCGATAGGTTGAAAGCCGTTTTCGTCAGCTATGTAGCTGTAATTGATAAATGACACCATAATTATACTAGCACAGTATATTAAATACATTTAAATTTAGGTACCTATATGAATGAAAAAAAAACTTGCACTTTATGTTTTATGTCACGAATTAGTTTTTATGCGATAAATCAAGCATCGGGCTATGGATAATAAGTTATCATATGTTGTAATATTCAACTTTAAGTTCAAGAAAAAAATTATTTGTAAAGATCATGTTTTGCTTACAATTCGAATTAGCTCTTTGTATCATTGATTTTATTTTTTAGGTCTTTTATATTGATATCCCACTATTTGTATGCTAGGAGTTTAATACTTATACAAATCTATTAATTTTAAGTTTCATTCATTATAGAATTAAATTAACACTCAGTTATCCTACTCGCTTCGGACATTGAATAAAATAAATACTTTTAAAATTAACTTTAGCTTAAAGATTGACCCTTTTATTAATATGGCTGGAGCTTCAAGCTACATTAATTAACATAGACATTTCTGAACATAATAAGGAAAGTAATTACATGTTGATAAACATACCTGACTGTAATAACGGTACCGTCAGGAGCAGTATACGAGTATGACCCTCTTTGAACGTGGATTTCATCGCTCTCATCGCTCTCGCCGCCCTCGTTGCTGCTCGCGGACCGCCCTTCTAGCTTCGGAACAACTTTTTCATAAGCGGTTTCTTCACGTTTGATTCCGTTACCGGTTTCATAGCTGAGAATGTGTATAATGCATATTATATTCGTATACCATGTATACCCACTGTAATATATATGCTGTAATATATAGGTGTATTTTATATAGTAAATAATTAATTAATTGTCTTGAAAAGCCCATGTAATATTTGCTCGTAATTTATTTATTAAAAACTCATTCAAATATTTTTAAATATAAATCAATAATGCATCTGTACCCAAATTGGATGGTTGAGAGATTAATTAGGGATTTAATCCTATTTTGAATTTTATAATATTTTACCTGAATTTATAAGTGCCGTTAGCCTCTAGCTCGTCTGACTGGGACACGATCGGAATCACTGTCGGTTGTTGTTTTTCAAGAGGAACGACGTCCACCGGTGGGGCTGCGAGCACTAACGCAGTTGCCCAACTTAATAAGACGATTTTTGTAAACATTATAACGAACTAGTGATCACTTCCCAAAAAACACTAATGAATGATAACTCCAGACTTCATGACGACTTATATGTAAGATTCGTCTATTTACACTATCCTCCCCCCGCCTTCCGGTGGAGCCTTAGCGTACGCTAAGTACTTCAACCTTAGCGGTTGACAGATGTGTTCTTCGGAAAATTGCACAATAGCCGAGGTGTCAATATATGACACGAAGGGTGACGATCGCCTGTGATCTAACCGGTACTCGCCGCGAGGTTTGTTAGTTTTAGGCAAATGAATACTTCAGCTTCCAGTGATCCATAAAGACCAAATATTATGCATTCTCAGATTGTTTGTGAAAAAATATTGTCGCATGCCAAATCAATTCACTAAGCGTATGCGGCTTCATGACAGTGTGCATCAGCTCTGCGCATGAACACTTGAGGTTCTGTAAAATAAAGATTTAAAGTAGGTACGCCCTTCAAGTTGTTACAGTAAATTTATAAATTTTATATGATATATATAGTTAAGAGCTATCCCTATTTTTTTATTTGGGTCATTGTAACAAATAATTAGTTAAGCGTCAAAATACATCGACCTTTGTAGCAGCGACCGATAAATTATTACAATCACATTTTATATCGATTTTATATTAGTTTAAATTTAGCTTCCGGATACTTAATCTAGCAGTTTTTTGTACTATGAATGTATAATAGTTACAAAACATTCTAAATATTGATATAAAAACGATAAATTTAAATCTTGTTTGACTGGTGGTTCCACTACGAGTATATACGATTATTGTTACTGACTCATCTTCATTGTGATTTCAAACGTGTATTCGATGTGTTGTTTAATAATTAAGAAATTAGTTAATTATTCAAAATAATGTTTGTGTATATATTTATTTTGCTTGTGTCTACGGTTAATATTGCTTTAGGTTTCGAAAGCGACGATGATATTCGTGTTAACGTGCACCAGCCAAGACACCTGCCTGTGTACTCATACAACCATCCACCGTTGTTCGAAGAATATGAAAATAGCCCTCTTTCAGAAAATCAAAAGATTATAATCCCTCGCGAAGTAAAGTTCATCGAGTCGAGTGCCTCGGAAAAACAAAAGGAAAATGTAAACACTCCTAGGTCTCTCAGAACATCCAACTCTCAAGCAGTGCAAGATGTGTCCCAAATACCAGTAAGTGTAGTTTATGAGAAGACACTAGACGACAATATAAAGCCAGTAACAAGCCCGAATGGAAATAAAATTAGGAAGCGTAATCAACGTAGGCGCAACAAGGAAGCAAACAAAGAAATACAGCGACAAAACAATATGTCAACACAACAGCCTTCTCCAATTAGTGAATTTGCTACTAAAAAAGAAGAAGTAATCACTTTAAAACCAATTGAAGTATCTTCTTTCAAACCGACTACTGAAGGAAGCCATGACGTAACTCTTTTTCCAAAACGGCCCGTGGAGGATAGCAAAAGAATTGAGTTTCAAAAAAGGTCACGTGAACGAGCTCCAGTCGTCAAAATATTAGAAGAAAAAAACTTTGTGTATGCGCACACAGGCAACTTCCATTATAGGTGTGTCTTTCAGTGTGTAAACATATAAACCTTCTTACTTCCAGCTCGTCTCCCCTCTTCATAATATAAAAAAAAAAAAAACCTTTTGACCTTATTCCAATTCAAATTTAAAGAAACCAATATCCGAAGCGTTTTTTATAATATATAGATAATTATAATGATATATAATAAGACTATCATTATATGTCCATTAAATTACTTTTGTACATTGATTTTCAATTTTTTTTAATAAATCTGCTTAAACATTTACAGTTATGACTCTGCCGATGGGACAAAAGTTTCAAGTATGGGAGAATTGCGTAACATTAACAACGAAGGCAATGGAGAAGCTGTGGTAGGAAGCGTCTCGTATAAGGTATTATAATTTAATATAATCTTTTTAATTTGACTTTTTGTCGTTACACAGTTCTGACATAATAACTGTAACGTCCAGAATATTTTTTTTAATAAATAAATATTATATCTTATATTTCAAAAGGATACAAACAGCAAAAAAAAACAGTTTTTCATTATTGTACAAAAAATACAAATAAATGCAAACTCGAAAATTTAATTAGCAAAATGCATATCCATTTTATCTGCCCCAAGGCCGCCATTTTTAAATTTTCCGTCAACCTTATCCAGGTCGTTAGTTAATTTTGTTTTAGTCCATATGTCTATTTCAGTAATATAAACGTACTATATAATATTCTAGGACAAAGACGGAACGGACTTCAGTCTATCATATACAGCTGATGAAAATGGCTACAGGCCAGTCGGAGCGCACCTTCCTACACCTCCACCAATCCCGCCGGCGATTGCCAGAGCTTTGCGTTACTTGGCCACTAAAACTCCCGACAACGTTACAGATGCACCACTTAAAGACTGAAGAATATCAGCTTTATAATTGCAGTGATTTTTTTTCGTATGGTTATGATATTTTATCAACTGTTGACATTTCAATCTTATTAAAAAAACTTTAATCAGATCAAACGTCTTATTTCTAAATTAATGTAAATCAAAACAAAATAAAAATTATGCTTAAAACAAAGTATCTAAAATGTCTAAACTGTATACTGTATAGTGTCATTCAGAACCTGAATCTAATAGCGCCGATAATGACATACAAAAAGTATTTAAAGGAATTAAATCATGCGATAGCCCAGCGTACACGCGATGAATATGTGTGACTATGCAAATTTATGATACTGCGTCTTTTCGCAGCTAATTTGTCAGCACAAGTCAATTCAAATATTTTAACAACCAATTTTATGCAATTACTGTTTGCACATTGACACCGAATTAAATTTTGAGAATAATTGGGAGGCGTACGGATATGTTATATTACTTATTGCAGATACAAGAGTAATACTACATGCAGAACATAGTTTAACCACTTGGATGATTTTCGATGGAAGAATTTTCGATGTAGAACATTTATTTTGTTTCTTAAAATAAATATTGAAATATCATAAAATATGACAATATTTAAAACCACATTGTTATTTATCATGAGTATTATATTGGAAAAAGCCGATTCGATAATTATTTAAACTTTTTCTTGGTTTATTTATACTGCATTACCACTATAGAACCACAAGGCAAATAAATCCCGTTTAATGAGTTTTGAGAATTATTTTAAAACATACTTACCATTATAAAAAGCATAAAGTTTTTTTTATAAATTAATTCATATACATTCAATATTTTATACAATACCTTTTATATAAAACTAGGTATGCAAAATTTTATGTAACCAAAATGACCTTGCATCAACGCTCACCCAAAAACTTGTTGAAACCGGAATAATATATATTTCTGCCCGATGACTCTTCTTTGTGTTCTCAGAATAATGTGCTAAGCATTTTTAGCAGGTACTATTTTATCATTTTAATTTAAGTAAGAGGATAAAATATTCTATAAAATACTAGATATTATGTAAATACAGAGGTGAGGTCATGCTTACATACTTATGTCTCAGAAATAAGAAAAAAAAACTGACTTTCATATCAGCCTTGTTTGGAATAAATGGTTTTAATATCTCAAATGAATAATATAATAGCTATGGTTTAAGATAGGACAGGGTCAGCTGAATAAGTATGTTAAACGTAATCGTAACATAAAAACATTGTCGTCATGTTTTCTGTACAGCTCGATTCTTGATGATTTAATAATATGATCGTATGATAATGGAGTGCGGGTAACAACGAATACGGGTAAAATGATTCATAAAGGTAATACATTATTTATATAAATTTTGATATAAAATGTTTATGGTATATAAAATGTTTTAGGTACTTATATTTTAGAGATTGATGTGTAATCAATTGTCATATAAATTAATTTCACTAAGTTCTTTTGATATGAAACTAGAAATTACATATTTTATAAATGTTGGTCAACTCAGACACAAAACAATATAAACTGTAGAATGAAGACTATTTTTGTTTTGTTTTTATATGTGTATATTAAGAAACAATAAATTAGCTGCTATGTCATAAAAACGTTCCATCGAATATTAATTTGTAATCTTTAGATCGCCGGTTTCTCAACACGAATGCATTAGCAGTTACGGTACACACAACAGCTATTTTCGTTCATAGTGTCATCAGATATAAAGTCCATTGTTTTTGACGTTAATTATTTAACATTTTGTAGGAACTAACACAAAAATTAACACTTTAGTGACAATTTTATTTAACCTTTTGCGTTTACTATTGTTTTTACGTCACAACAAACGAGCTAATATGAAAACATGGGCTAATAAAACACATTAATAATTAATTTTCAATGCATCTTTGGCACTGTTTCTGCTTTATTCAATAAATAATAAATATCATCGTATTGGTAAATAATTTTTACATGCTTACATTCATGTTTATCACAGATCAATTGTTGAGCGTTTATTTTTTTTGTAGGTTTTTCTTTGCTAGACTAAAAACTAGAATAATTATCGTTTTGAAGACGAGCGTGTGTTCTTAATATAAGATGTGTATAACATTGTATAACAAGCTCGTGCTCAAAGCGGTTGTGACGTCATCGTTGACCAAATTCGCTGCTGTAGGTCGTGTGTGGTTGAGTATTCTTTTAAGCCCTGGATGGAGGTGGGGGAGGTAACGTCGCTAGATAGTCCAACGCCTTTTGTATTGCTGGTGGAATAGGTGGCGGTGTAGGCAGATGAGCACCCTGAAATTATTGGTTTAAGAATCAATTAAGTACATATAAGTATAAAAGGGTACATTAAATTGATCCTTTATTTATTTATCAAAAATATTTCAAATACGGATCTATCGTACAATATGGCGACCGCCATATCACCATACATTCTAAATTAATATTCGCGTTGCAACGTATAATTAATGTCGGATTATGCAAATTTTATCGTTATTTAAAGTGTTTAAATAAACTTCAACTATCGAAGACGACGTTTCAGACTTATTTATTCATGCTATTGCTTTATTTACGCTACTTTTGAATAATTATCATTTTTATACCTATATAAGATAATATAATATAATTTTGAAGTAAAAATCTAAACTTATGGTGTTTCAATAATCCTACTGGTAGTCCAATATATCGAGGAAAGATTGTGTTATTTAATTAACCTCTTTATCAAGGTTAAATTTTAAAATAAATTAAATAAAAAGTATAACTTTAATAACCCACACCGTGCAAGTGGTGAAAGATTCATGCACACTACTTAAGCGTATAAGAGACATTCAGTCTTAAGTTATAATATAGTTCAATGAACTTGAAACATCAATTTATAGAAAATCTTTTACACTTTAAATAAATAAAATATACAGACGTGGCTATCGCATGAAATGTATCTCACCATGCTTAAGGTATTAAATTATAATTGTATGTTACATATGAATTAATAATTCAGTCAGTAGTAATTAAATATCTCGTCCTGACCAGATTTTATTAGCAAACTTTTATTATGGGACTTTGTTTATACATTTACTAGGAGAACAATATAATCTTTCGAATCTTCGATCAACATCAGCCTTAATATAGTTTGATTAGCTCAAATATAATACGTTATCATATTTGAGTATCATGTCTCTGTTTGTATACCTCAGGTCTGAATCCGTTTTCATCATCAGCGACGTAATTGAGGTTGATGACAGTGCCGTCTGGGGCTGTGTAGCTGAAGGCTCCTTGAGCTACTATAACATCATTGCTGTCAGGGCCGCTGGCTTTCTTCAAGGTCCCCGTTTCATCCGCCTTGATGCCGTTTTCAGTTTCGTAGCTAAAATAATGGAGAAATTATTTTAGCGACTTGTTTTTCATCAGGCGTTTAAAAATGCTTGTATGGTTCAGTGAGATTGCTAATAACTTAAGATTATTATAAATAAATATTTTCAAGACACTTATAAACAGCGCTATCTTGTCCCACGCTAAGTAAAGCTTGTGTTATGACAACTAGATAATGGATAAATTACATACAGATACTTTCTTATTTAGGATTTATTTTAAGACTTCGTATCGTTTATATTATAATGTGTCATTTGCAATATATTTACAGTATAAAAACATGTTGGAACTACGAAGTTACGAAAAGTAAGAAAAATATTATTGAAAAAAATATGAACCTGTATACATAAGATCCGTCAGCTTGTTGGTCAAACTCCTGCTTAATAATTGCTATAACTTTGTCGGAAGGGTTTTGAGGTGCCGCAGCCGCCAAAGCAAGGACACACATTACAAATATTAACTCCTGGAATAAAAAAATAAATATTTAGAAATATATACGAGCTATCAGCTATAATAAATAAAAACCATTTTTAATTAAAATATTCCATCCTTCTAAGCTTTGCAGGCAAATACGTAACAAGAATTCTTTGCATTATTTTTCAGTTGAAGAGAGCTTTCTTATGGCAATAATTGTTATGTTTTGACATAAAAATTATTAAAATATGAAAAAAATATTGTATTCTGTTACTAAGTTTCACATCGATAATAAGCCTTGAAAACTTAACAATTTATAACTCACTAGAGACCCACCCCGGCTTCGCTCGCATTTACTTATTATGATGTAAGCTATCCTATCTTTTAAGTTGGATCAAACTGCACATGGTGTGCGGAAGAGTCCTCAAGAAAAGGGCACATAAAAAAGGGCATGATGTGCTGATTTAATTTAAAATCAGTTCAGTAGATTAGGAGTCAATCGCAGACAAAAACGTGAGACGTAATTTATATATTGAGATATTCAACTTAATTAGTATCGGTATCTAATGAGCAGGATTAAAACTGCATAAATATAATGTAAGCATTAAAGCATACATATTGGAATATTCAATGTGCTGGTTTGCATCTTATAACTTCAGAAATGTCACCGGGGTCACGCATGAGCCGCAAACAGGCGCTAATTGTGTCCGTAAAACAATAACTCGTAATACCCAGGCGATGCAACTAGCCTTCAAATTCCGATGCTATATTCACACGTTTTAATATATTTTCAAAATATATTTAGTTTTATTTAAAACACAAAAACGCTATTCTATATTTTAAAAACATAATATCAACGATTAATAAATTCAAACAAGATTAATGCCAAGATATCAGATGTGTGTATTGAGTTACAAAAAACCATGCTTGTGACCCCTGTCAACAATTTGTAGTTAAAATGATAGAAACGTCTATCCGCCCACCTTAATTAATCATTGAGGAAAACCTAATCACTATTATTCAAATCAAACCCTCTTTACAGCTAAACAAGACAAAGTATATTTCTTTTATTTATTTAATTTTAATTTTTAAATTTAATTTTATTAAACTATCCTTATAAGAATAAATATTTCAAATAATTAAGGATAATATAAGACTATATTAAATTCCTATCACTATCAGAAGAATACCTGTTCAATTGCAGTAGAAGATTTATTTACGTTATAATAAATACTTAAAATTAATCTTGTACTTCGTGAAGAAGTTCATACCTACTTTGGTAGGTACTATATTGGCTAGCCAGGGCGCGCGGAAGAAATTAATACTAATATAAAGATTTCATTATTCAATTGCATCAGTTCCGCACTTCTTTATAGAACTATTGCATCATAGTATGCCTTTCTTCCATGTATTAACACAATTTTAAAGGAAATCTTAATAAACGAGAATGCAAAATAGGTCTCGACTTCATCGTTGTTATGACGTGTGAAGCCATTCTTGTGTCACGCAAGATCCTTTGCTAACGCTGAGAATACACATACCAGTTACTACTACAAGTACTCTACATATTGTTTTGAATAATTTACTACTGCTAATAATGAACAACGCATTTACAAACTTACGTACGTGGTAATTATAAAATACAAGTACACTATTTATGGTTTCGTTCATATGATTTGATGTCTTATGGACCGTGAAGTAAATTTTAAAGAATTTCAAATTTCATATCAGCCATTAAGACCCCGAGTATAACTAAGACTTATATATGGATATTTGTTTTCGTATAATGTTAAATGCGTGTTATTCAGTTTGACTATTACTAGTAGCTCTACGTAAGTATATTCTAGCCCTTATAATTCAGTGGAAACATGCAAAAACACAAATGAGAATTCTTGGTAACTTATACGTCTGTTTAATTAGCTATTTTGTAAGTATATTTCAGTTGTGGGAAAATATAGTTTGAGAGTTACGTCCCAAAACAATGACCTAACTAACAAAAGGTTTGCGCCTAATTAGGCTCGCATAAATAAAGAGTGCCTGATTAAGACTTATTTTTAACAACATTATAATATCTAAACACAATTGTCTGTTATTAATCTTATAATTTTGAGTTAAATTGTATTTGTTAATAATGAATAAAACGTTTAGTACTTTTTAATTAACAAATCGACGAAAAGTTACTTACTATCGTATTTGTAAAGACAAATAAATAATAATATAAAATAGTTTTTATGCATTTACACAATACCCGACTAAAAATATTATAATAAGCGGCTCTCAAGCGCCCTTTAAGATTGCATATGTAAATAAATTTATAAGGATGAGCCCGTCAGTAAGGTAAACTGCTATTGGCAAAGGTTAGGTATTGTAAATGCAATAAATGCTGCATCTTGCGTTAGTTGACTGCGACAAATGCTATGAACTTACACTGTGCTCTCGACGTTTAACTCACAACTCACAATGCTTTTCGTATATTTATATTCTTCGAAAATTACGTAAACGTTATGTCACATAAAAAAAATGGAATAATATTTATTTACTTATTATATGCAATATTTGATTTTATATCTGATTATTGTTTTTATTTAAATTTTACTTGTTTGCGATTCTTATAAAAGCTACCCAGCTCTGATTGTAAGGTATTTTGAGAATCGGTGACGTCTTTTGAATAAATAGATAATTATTTTATTTTATGGACATCGGATAGATGCTTACATTTATCTCCGTATTGTAAGTAATATATGCAAACTGATAATTGCTCATATGGATGATGTATTTATTTATTATAAAAAAAATCGCGACATTTTCAACTGTTCTGTCATCTGACAATCATGTAAACGCATTTGGCGTTAACGAATTAATTATTTGCGCTTGAGAACCACCAATTTGGAAAACATTTAAATTAAAAACGTTAGTATTAGTTATTAAACGTTAGTTTGTATCTTTGATACATTTATTGTTATTAATTATAAAAAAATATAAGTATGGAAAAGTTTTAGAAGACAAAACAATAACGTATTGTGATAATTGGATTTTCCAATTATTCATATAATATTAAATCTGCAAACTTCTAACTATTAACTTAAAGACGTATTATGCACAAAAATCATGATTAGATTTAATTTAAGTACTACGTAAACAAAAATAGTTATTTTATAGAATTAAAGAAATCATTAACCCTTTGTGAGACCTATCGCGAGGATATAGAACATTAGACGTTACCAAAGTTTTTTTTTTAATTTTTTTAGTAAAATGAAAATGTACTACTTACCATTTTAATCATCGTGGTGCAGTGATATGTGAAGGGTGTATTCCTATGTGATGACGGCGACGTTTGCGCCGGATTGTACTTGACGGTAATCGTCAGTCCCTTTTATAGAGACGCAGGTTTGTCTAAGTATTGCAAACAGCAGGGGGAGCCTGCAATGACTGCTAGTACAGGGCCGCATCCAATCACTAGTTTCATACAGTAAGGCGCAAGAGGGCTCTTCAGTAAATCTTAGAATAAATAAATAAATTATTAGGGAAACACAGGTGCAAGAGATTATCTCCAAGTATTCCAAAAATTTATAAACATAATTCTAAAGAAAATTTATTTCCCGAATGATTTTTTTCT
The DNA here is from genome assembly GCA_026213755.1 of Eurema hecabe. Classification (NCBI taxonomy): domain Eukaryota; kingdom Metazoa; phylum Arthropoda; class Insecta; order Lepidoptera; family Pieridae; genus Terias; species Terias hecabe. The sequence continues at coordinate 5,456,860 of JADANM010006178.1, forward strand.
TATAGAGAGAACTAATATTATCGCAGTACTAAAGGTATTTTTAGCAGATATTAATTGATTCATATTTTTTCATATAAATAGGTAAGTGCTAAAAATTTCTTAATTTTTTTTACAGTTCATTTATATGAAGAATTATGAAGAGTCCCGAAATGTATGCGTTAATATAAATTTTGTGCCTAAATAAAGTTTGCTAAGTGGCTTGTCCATCGGTATTTAAGGATACCATCGTTAAAAGGTAAGTTAATTTACAGCTGTGAGTTACTATTTTAAATGTGCATTTTCACAAACAGGTAACACATAGTGTGCATTTGCCATCTCATAACTTCATACATCAATCATTACGCAGCTTAAGACGTCCCTGTACTTAGCTTTTTCAATTTACTAAAATTTATCGACTAGACACATGTTTTGGTTATAAAATTCAATTAGCAAGGAAAACCGCCAATATTCTGTACAAGAGTGAAAATTCCCTCTTAGGGTTAAGTAACGCGAATATAATTTTAGTATTCGTAAACTTAGTATTTTTTTAAGTTTCGAAAATAGTATAGTTCTAGCTTTCTGAGGAATAAACAAAGTTGAAAGTATTCTCAAAATTGCTTTTCTTTGATTTTGGGAAAGAAATTTTGTTATGTTTAGTGACTAGTATTTTGTTATCCTATAGTTTCTGTCAATTACAATTTACAAAGGATATCCCCAAAACTATTAAACTGATCTTGAAATGCAAGGTCAAATTTCCCGAGTGCTATATACATTCATAGTCTTCTTACATGTTATTAGAAACAAATGTTCTTTTAGAGTAATTTTATGAAGTGAATATAAAATACTCGTAAATATCGTATAAGATGAATTAAGATGTACCTAAGTAGCAATTAAACTGCGACCTAGAACCTTTTAGTACTGTAAAAGTAACTATTTAAAATACCAGACGGTGTTTGAAGGATCCACAATGCAAATGGTGTATAAAAACATCTGTCTTGTAAGTATTTCCCTATCCAATATGGTATCATTGATCTAATTAATTATTAAAAACGTAAAGGCTCTCATAAATTACTTATCTGAAGTTAGAAATTTATTTTTTATAATTTGCAGAAAAGTATAAAAAAATATAAACTGTTATATTTTAAGGTACGAGTTGTAGAAATGTAAAAAAATACAATTGAAATTTCCTATATGTCCACGGATTTTTGAATAAAACTAAATATGGAAATTCATATTGTATATACATACATACTATAATTGTAGTATTTACGTAAAAATTAATAAGTTTAAGTATGATAAAAAATGCTTTGCCCACATTAACGTCTTCGCTAATTCTATCTTAATTGTATTGAAAATCTGATTCAAGCAGGCCGAATTTGAACAATAAAACTATTAAAGTATTGTTCTAAAATACAAAAGGCAATTGTACTAAGCATCTATGCGAAATTCATCCTCAGCGGAGGTCACCAGCTCGTTTAGACAGTTGCATTAGGTTTAACACATTATGACAACGACCCCATTTAAATGTGTTTGAGATGGTACCGTTGGTAGTCGCGACAGAACGGCGAGAACCGCAGTATGGAATAATACCAAGGAAAAAATGGGCATATAAACTTTGACGAAAATTATTGCGTATGTATTATGTATGTGGAAGCTTTTTAAATTGCATCTGTTTAAATTTTTTGAGACCTTTTTTAGGTGAATTCGTTTTTTTTAAATAAAAAATGTTTATCGTTAAATATTCACAATGTCTGACTAATATAATTATAATAATTATTGTAATTGATAAAATTATTTTATGAAACAATACTATAAAAAACAATACTAAGCAAAGTGTATATTTTAATCCCTTTCTAACTTATTAAATGAAAATTGAAATTTATGTTTTAAATTAAAAGAGTTTTGGTTTAAAATTTTATTTGGCATATATACGTGGAATAAACCATCTAAAAATACTATATCTCAAAAGTGTGACTTTCAACATTTATGTATTTAACATAAATCAATTAATAATGCGATAAAAACTAACATGTTGAACTATTTTGCAATTTATTTGTCCATCATTAAAGCACGCCATCAATGCAAAGGGAATTCCGAACAAAAAACTTAAGTGCATAGCAGACATTATTAACTGACACCAAAGATGCGCATTGCGCCACTCGCTTAACGAAGCCATGTTTTTTATTAGGTCCTAATAGATAATGAAGGTTATCGAAAATATACATAATATTATAAATGCGAAAGTAACCCTGTCTGTCTGAACCGATTAGAACGAAATATGGTACACAGATGGTCTAGAGCCTGAGATAAAGCATTTTAACTGGAAAAAGGGTTATAAGGGGGGAAGGGGGGTCAAAGTTTATATGAAAGTCCGACGACGGAGTCGCGTGCATCAACTAGTAATGTATTTAGCTAAATATTCGTTAGAGAATTTGGAGCATAATCAAACTTTTAAAATTATATCCATCCACACCAGAAAATATCTGGACTATTTATTTATTTATCCTTCGATACAAACATAATATATGAATAATCTTAATCTAAAGAAAAACTTTTATAACCTTATCACTATAAAGTGATTTATTCCAGGCAACCACTGAAGAGAACAACTTGTAGGTATTAAAATTTAAACGAGTGGCGAATTGAAAATTTAGTACCTAGCGAAGCGAAGCAAGTACATATATAGATCATACACTTATATACGCACATACATACGCAGTGATTGTTTTTAATGGGGTCCTTATAGCAAATGAAGATTTACAAATATGATTTCATTAATAGAAAGCATAGTTTGATAATTATTAAATCGTTTAAAAACATCGTTTAATTATAAATTTATAACAGCACTCAATATTGTTTCAATTATTACCTTATTCTTAAACAATTAAATGATTACAAATCAAAATATGTGACTCTCCTGTAGGTTTTTATTTAGTTTGCACAATAAATTTATGAACGATAGATAGCGTCTGTTTAATACAAAAGGTTGAAGGAGAGACTTTTTTCTCGTGTAAGATTCTTTTGTTTTACAATTCCTAAGATAACATGTATGTGACATTCAAGTTCTTTTTTTTACGTCGTATACGATTGAGAATCATCATAATATCGAATGTATTAAATAATTGCTTAGTGCTTGCTGGTCGTGGCATTCACAATACATTTGTATATTAGAACATACGCTTATATTAGCCATCCTTGAGGTATCTTAAAAGCTTATAATAATGAGGAATATTAAATATCACATTTATGAGGTAAATAGATGGCCAACCGTTTTCAATATGCAAAGAATACTGAACTATGAACTTTGCATGACACGGAATGACGTTGCCAGGCAAGTAAATGACTATATTATGACAAATTTT
>JADANM010006178.1:5460300-5474538 GCA_026213755.1 Eurema hecabe
CCTGTAGGTTTTTAATTAGTTTGCACAACAAATTTTCTAGTTAATATTTATGCATTTAAAATATTCAATCAGATATCATGATAAAAAGAAATCGTTCTCTAACTTGTAAAAATAACAAGTTCGTGCTTATTTCTATATTTATTTTATCTTTACATGAACCGAAGAAAATTTTTTTTTGGCTATAGAATATTTATTTAATTTCTTTATGTAAGAGTTCGTTAATATTTTTAGATTTTTAATTTCTTAAAAACCTAAATCTACTGATCAGAAATTCTCAAACGTAACAAGCTCGGGAACTATATTATATGTACATAGACATAACTCTCATGCCTTGATAAGTTATACAAGTACTTTTAATTATATCTTATAAAAAATATTAACGAAGATGTAAGTTTAACAGGCAGGTAATACCAAAGTTTAAAATAAATTCTATACATTCTTATAGGTACAGTCATTAAATTAATAAGCGATATTCTTATTAAATAAATTTTCCAACTAAGGATAAATTGCAATTTTTCCATCTGTTAGCTATTTTCCATACCGTACCATATAAATACAATGACTTAGGCTTTAACGCGAATATAAATATCTAGGAATGGAAGATATTACCTATAGTTACAATCTATTTGTACATCAATCAGCTATATTATTGTTGAATCAATATCCCGTGAGAACATCCGTCTGCATTTGTATTCAAGATAGCTTCTTTTTTTCTATATAAGGTCCTTAATACAATTCTTTCTAAATGTCAATATACTATTTTATATTTATTGTTTTTTATTGTAATGGCTGACAGCCGAACAAAAGATTCGTCTTCTAGGAAAATTTTGTCAACCTCATAAGTAGGTAGACCTAGCCAAAACACAGAAAGAGCATCACCAATGCGCTACTGCCTTTTACGAATGGTTCATACACTCATGAAGGGAAAATAGATTTCCGATATTTGGAATACCAGACAATAAACATTTCATACAGAAGGTCGGTCTTATAGCTTCTGATATATATAGTTCTATTTACATAATTCTTCTTTTATAATAGTTCTTATAAAATAGTTCTATTTACGAATAAGAAGTTATTATATTATATTATAATAATTATTTTCTAAATTCTTATTATAGATGTACTTAATAATTTCACATTTGATATTTTTTTCCTGCATTTTTTTATTAAAGACAGTCTAGGAGTAGTCATTTTTGATTACGCTCAAACATTACTTCATTAATGAACTTAATATTTTATTCGAAGACAAACCAGTTACCTTCCCCACAAAATACATACAATAAATCTTCAGTTGAAATGTCTGATCCTGAGATAATTGTGTTATGTCTCGCCGATAAAAGATGACTAATCCTAAAAAAATAGATCATAAAATATTATGCCAGCCGTGAAGCTATTTCATATAAAATTAACACGTTTAACCCGGATGCCGGAGTAATATGTCATCCATGCTGTTTTAATATAATGGTAACACATATTTATACATATTCAGATCACAAAGCGATCACTCTATTATATATGTGGAATGTGGTTTTTTGGGTTCAACAGTAAAATAGTGAAGAATCAGGAATTCGACCATCATTTGTTTTACTTAAATTTCACAACACTGCTTATGACTTAAGGACTTTACTAGCCAAGCTGCGCGGTTTCTACGATATGTTTAAGAATATTTTTTAGTTCAACAAGTTCAATGAACATTTTTTTAGCTATAAGTGTAGATAGTACGTTAAAACAAATTTATTCCCTTTAACTTAACGTTTCATAATTCATTCATATTAAACATTGTAAGACACATTAAGTATACTAATATAACATACTAGCTGTTGCTCGCGACTTCGTCCCCGTCGGATCTATTTCTTTTATTATGTTATAGTGAATCAATCTTAGAAGATAGACATATACCGTCGCGGACTTTTTTTAGATAATTTAAAGAGGAATAATTCTTTCATATATATTATTTTTCTATCTTGAACCGTTTTAGCAGCGCACGCAAAGGAAGCCCTCAAAGATGAATAATTTTCCCCGTTTTTTTCATATTTTCCACTATATCTTCGCTTCTATTAGTCGCAGCGTGATGTTATGTAGCCTAAAGCCTTCCTCGATAAATGGTCAATTCAATAAAAAAAGAATTTTTCAATTCGAACCAGTAAATCCTGAGATTAGCACGTTCAAACAAACAAACTAACAAACAAACAAATTCTTTAGCTTTATATATTAGTATAGATATAGATAACGTACCTTTGAGTATAAACGATGAAAATGAAATAGATTTATTAAAATATTTTAAAGACGATTAAACTACGGGACCAATTTTATGTCAATCCTTAACGTTCTTCGCCAATTTTTATTCTTCATTATTATTTCTTTACCTCGCTAAATATTACTTATCAACATAAAGTGGAAATAAAGGAGATCATCTTATAGACGAAACTTGTATCAAAGGATGTTGAAAATTAGTAATTAATTATACAATCGAAAATCCAATAAAAAAAACTAAGACGAGATGAAATACATAAAACACTCATATGTGTTTTAAATAGTTATTTCGATACGATCTTATTTAACTATTATAGTTTAATTGACGCAAAATCTTACACTTACATTTCATATTACCTATTATATGTATCTCTTTTAAAAATAATTCAACAATTATTTTAAAACTCATATTGGTAATAAGATCTAATCTAATATGTACAACAAAAACGAAAGAGACATATTATAATTGAACCGTAATTTAATCGCCGTGAATGCTTAAATGTGTATGCAGTTGCTATGTCTACGTGCAAAAGAATTCCTGTAACAACCTAGTTATTAAAGCGTTATGGGTATTATTCGCGAGTGCTTTAAGAAGAAAGGGATTATATAATACAATGCAATAAGCGTCCTGATCTATATTTTTGTCTCTTAAATTTTTACATATTTTTAAAAAAAGCTGTATAAATCTCAATTATAAAGAAGTGAATTTTATTGTAAGATATCAAATCACCCACGTCACTATTAAAAAACAAAAGACAAGATATTCTAGTTTTAAAATAATTAATTAAATTCAACTTTACGGATAGACTTTTATAATCATAGAAAAGGTCGTTACTCCACGGGGTCATTGTATGGCTGGTTGCAAATTGTCTATTTATATGTTTTTTTTTATCACATCATTAATGTGACAAAGAACGTTAATAAGTCATCTTGAACAAAATAAAGATGTTTGAGCTTTCGAGTTTTACACCGAAAAAGTATTTAGTATGTTCTTTTGTTTGTCGTAAATGATATTTGAAAGGTCTCATAGAATGTAATTTTCAGGTAATCGCTGTAATTTGAAACCATTCAACATTCTCTTTGTGTGATGGCGTGTGTTTATCGTAAAAGAGTACGACCCTTTGAACATTAACAGATTTTATAGCTATGATTTACATAGAACTTGGTTTTGCTTTACTAATTGATATGTACTAAGACACTCAATTATATTTAGCTATAGTCATTACCAAATGTTTATATTGAAATATTTAGTAGGAGTTAAAATAGCTTCTAATCAAGTTTCGAAAAATAGAATTTGATGAATTATATAACATTTCAAAATCTTCCACATAATCGATTATATTATTACATAGTGATTGTGCCGTCAACATACGTGTGCATGGTAGCTTTTAATGTTTATATTTTTATGTTTTCATTGTACATGTAATGAATAAATAAATAAAATATACCAAAATCAATGACGAGGTATTCAAATAAGTCATTCTTTGAGCAATACATATTTTGGTGTATATAATGGGTACTTCTTGTTATCTAAACAAGCGCTAAGATAACTGTTTGTTAAAATGATCTGTTCTGAGCGGCGTCTCAGAATGCTAAGGTCACTGCATGCTTCAAGACTATAGAATTTATTCGTGATGCACATCTATCACAGTACCTACCTACTCAATTACACCTTCGCTGAGAACAAAACTTAACGGTATTTGTGAAACAAATAGGTTGCTTTAAATCACTAAAGCACGAAGTAAAATTCAGTAGCCGTATGTCACACAATTTAGTGAAAACAATAACAATGTTGACATTAACAATAACATTACAGTGGTTTCTATAAATACGTTTTGCAATTCGTTTAATATAATTAATAGTACTTTAATTGCTTTATAAATGCAGCTTGTTTACGATAGTCTGTGAATCTGCAGAAACGAATTTTATACTTTAAGAAACTGAAAGCCACATTATTGAGTAAATCAGAGGTAGTCTCATGTTTCAGTTGTAAGTCAAACTTTTAACAGTTGAATTCAAACCATTTCTAGAAGATTGACAAATTTTATGGTGTTTTTCTCTAATTAAATAAATTAAACTCTGTTTTTATATAACTGCAAGAATCAATAACATATTTTTAATACAATAAAGAGTTAACTTTATGCGACACCTTCCATTCAGAAAATATTATATTAGAACCACATAAATTGTATCGATAAGCAATAAATATTAAATTGACACTCACGTTTACTCGTCCCTTATTACAATAAGTAATCGTTCTTGTTTGAGATTTATCAATGTATTATTAACTTTATTAAATAAAACAAAAAACTATTAGAGATTTTGCAACTGTTATGTCTCCAACCGTTTGTTCATTGACAGCTTGGCAAATCTTGGAGTACCTGAATCTTATACTAATCAATTTAAATTAATATAGATTCCAATATCATCATAACATTTTTTGTGATTCTGAAATAATTGGAATCTATGGATGATTTATTACACTTTTTTAGGCTATAATATATACTGTGAGTTTGTATGTATTAATATCAATACAAGGACAATTACTAGTGAACTTCTAGAGCTTACGTTGAAAATTTTATTTTTCATTTAAGGTTACTACTTTCGGTATGTTGGTGAATTGTATGACATTTTATATAACAGATCTTTAAAGAGTATTCTATTGTTAGAAATCCTCTTGATAATATTAATCTAGATGAATATGTTTTTCTGAATAATATCGTATGATTTCGGTGTTATTATTTGAGTAGATGTTCTGACTGTTGTGTGTTCACGCGTCAGTCACGTGCGGGATTAAAGAACAGAATAGATTGAATATACGGAAACATACATTTAATACGGATCCTAAGTAAATAAATAATTCACTTTTGTTCCAAAATGTTGCATCGAATTGTGTGTATGATGACACAACATTTATAGTTTTTGTAAATAAACAATAAATTTAGTATTAGGTACTTTTTTGCTTTTAAGGAGTAGCAGCTGTTGTATATATTGTAATATTAAGATACGAGCTAAATTATAATATAAAAGGTTATATTTTCACTACTTTTAACGCGTTATGCCTATAAAATTTAGGTAAATCATTCACATTTAACTCAAAAACTAATACGTGCAATTTAATTGCTTTATTATGCAGTTAATCAAAGCAACCTTAGCAGTCGCGTCAAATTGTGAAAAATATTGTAATATTTCAATTTTTGGTTTACTTGATTTATGTCGTTGATTAAAGATTAGACCACAAAATAAAACCCGTTTAACAGATTTCTGGCGGATTGCGTAATCGGTGAAGTTGATGAACATCGCGTCGGTCAACAGTGTGGGTTCAGATGCTTCTACCTTGAACCAATGTGACATGTCTATAAAATTCAAGGACACAAACTTCCTTGATTGACATAATTCAGAAGTTAATTCTTAAGGCCCCATTAAGCGATAAAAGTTATACGGCTTTAATTTAATACGGGAAACAAAAATTGCTATTAAATACCACTCGATTGTTATCGAGTACCCGTTTATTATTCTAAGTCTATTGTAACTCTTAGTAAAAAAGAAATGTACTAAAGTGCAATAAATATGTCACTATTTAAATTTGAAAAGTTTGTATAATTACAAACTTTTTAACGTAAAGGATACTCTTACAGCATCTTGAGTGAATCACCTCGCATCTAATCTAAAGTTCAATTGAACCTAAAGTAAATCTTGCTTTATTGACATATTCTGAAACTTAAGAATTTATTTGATACTTTGAATTAAACAAATGGTTCATAATTACAAACTAAGTAGACTATTCAAGACTATATATGTATAACGTAATACGTGTATTATGCCCACACTTTTACCAAGATTGCTTCTTACTGGGACAGTTTTGAGCATGTTCAAATCTTGGTAAAACCTTGTACTATCATTGCTTGGTATTTATTATTTCTATTAACAACGAAAATATCCTCCCTATTCCTTCAAACTGTCAATAGTTTGAATATGTAATACGTAGTGATATTATATTAATACATATATAGAAAACGAAAATCCTTGAATATTATTTGTACGCTAGAAGGACAGTGACTATTTTCATGAAATAATATTGTAATAGTTGAGAAGTTATATACCTATATTAATAATTAGAATTATAAATATGTATCAATTTATAATAAAAGAGCAACTTTCAGTTTTTTGCCGGTTCCTCCCTGTAGATACTGCCTTTCGAACCGGTGGTAAATGATTTATTTATAAAACAATGTCAAATCATAAGTGTTTCTATATGTAGCCTAGTTGAATCAATACATTTTTGACCATATTTAACTTCAATAAGTTGATAAAATAACTAGTCGCGCTGGCTCTGTATTCATGCTCCAAGCAATACCGGGAAAAAGCTTCTATGTGTTAACATACTCGTATGCCAATTTTTAGCATAATACATTCATTCGTTTTGGCGTGCAGAGTGCAAAGAGCAGCAAACATACTCACATACATCTTTTTGAACTTTGCGTTTGTAATGTTATAAGGATTTCATCTACGTACCAACAGTCCAGAAATGATATGTTAAATAATGAATGTACTATTTGTTTTAAATTTATAACATAAATTTATATATAATCAATAACAACATATCTCCTTTTGTTATGTAACATTAAAAGTACCTACTAATAAATGTGAGCCATTATGTACAATGTGATAATTTAGGATATTTAAATGGCCATCGATTTAAATAAAAACAATCACAGCTACGGATGAATGGTAAAGGTCAGATCACTAACATCATTTAAATAATGAGTATACAATTTGACTGATTTATCTTAGTTTTTTAAGCGAATATCAGGTCAGTACGAAGGCTAACATCCAAATAAATTTAGAAGATGGTATTCAATAATGAATTAAGAATATGTAATAAATAGATTGAAGCACAAAAGAAACTATAACGTAATTATAGCTTTACAAAACTTAAATGATTTGTTTGTTACACGTGTTGGTTATTCTAATTTTCTGTAAGACTAAGTCGTTCCTTTTTTACTTTTAAAATAAAATACTTTTAAAATAAATAGTTAAAACAATATTATTATTATTTTATTTTATTCAAATATGTTTTTCCAAATTCAATGGTTATCTGGTATAAATCCTTTGAAATTCAAAATAGTTAAAAACATCGCGATGGTTTGACTATTAATAAGGCTATTAATTTATATTTATGACTTTTGGAATAAGGAATATTTAATAAGATTAATAGCATTCTCCAATACCGGGTTTGATGATATTTAGCAATTTGTAATCAGACAATATTTTATCAAGACGTGCTATTTTTGAAACATCCTTAATATCGGGTTACGTAGAATAAAGAAAGAGTTCGTTATTAAACTATTTGTATTTATTTTTGTACATCACAACAATATAGAAAAGGTAACAACAGCTGGGACTATTATTATTATTTTACATTTTTACACGTTACAATTAAACTAGTTCGTATGAACTGTATTGGCAATGAGATTCTTTAGGATTTGGTGTTAAGTGTTAGGTGTTTAGTTCTTGGCTACGGCGGCGGCGGCGAATTGGGTTTGGACGGGGGCGTACTTGGAGATGTACTCGAGGGCGCGAGCGATCTGGGCGGGCACTTCTGGGGGTTGGGGAATAGCGTTTCCCTGCAACAATAAACAATACATTCAAAACTCATAGCTCAAATCAAATGTCGAATCATACACCTGATAAATAGAAAACATCCGTCAATACCACGGAATATTTTGGAGAAATTAATAATTTCTTTACTTTTTGATTATGCTAGTGAAACATACAAATTATTAAATATTTTTAAAAGTGATATAATGAAAAAATTATGTAATGGGATATTCATTGCCATCAGAATACCGACTATAAAAATTGTTCGCTTTATTTAACTTTATTTCGATACCGAGTCAATAACACTTATTTGAATTAATTATAATGATATCATAATATGTTAAAACTATATAATAAAAGTCATATTCAACTTACAGATGGCTGGTATCCGTTCTCGTCAGCGACGTAGGTGATGGAGATGGGTTCACCCTCGGGGGAAGTCCAGGAGAAGGATCCTTGAACTACATCGGGGACGACGGGAGGGCTTCCACCGAAGTTACGTGGGGTACCTTGAGCCTGGGCGGCGATACCGTTGTTGGTCTCGTAGCTGTTAACAAACAATTATTAGAACTTACATTATATCAATTATTAACTAAATTTAAAGAAATAATTGTTTGAAACATTCAGAAAAACAAATAGAACAAACACTGTTCATACTGTTCTATACTTACTAGTAGTTGAAGGCACCGTCTTCGTTGATTTCGTTTCCGTATTTGACAGTCTCAGCGGACCTGGAGTCAGCGGCAACCTTGGCGATGTAAGATGGGATGACGGGGACTGGGGCGGGGGCTGGGGCGGCGGTGGCGACCACGGGGCTGACGGGCACGACTGGGACGGGGGAGACCTTGACGACGGGGGCGACTGGGGCCTCAGTGACGGTCACGATGGGACGGGGAGGGAAGGGAGTAGAAGTCACGTAGGGCTTGTAGGGGAATTGGTTGTACTGGTTGTAACGGTTGTACTGGTTGTAACGGTTGTTGTACTGGTTGTAAGGGTTATACTGGTTGTAAGGGGTATATTGGTTGTATTGGGTCTTCTTGTACTGGCCAGATTGGTCCTTTTGGGGGAAGTATTGTCCCAGGTTTAATTGGGCGTTGGCAACAGCCAGAACGCATGCTAAGACGACCACCTGTAAACAAATCAATTATTTTACCACTCCGTCTTCAGGAATTTCTGTTTTTTTGTCTCTTTTAGCCATTTCATTATGATCATATTTTGTTAAACAAATTTTTACTTACAGCGAATCTCATTTTGATTTTTTAAGATTGCCTAGCTTGGATGAACTAGTTCGAATGCGGGTAAAAAATCCGCGCACGCTTTTATATGGCACAAAGAACCACCCACTTGAGGCGGCGAATTGCAATATCATTTAAATAATTCGTTGAGTGCGAGGATTTTTTTTATTATTAAATAACACTTGGTCCATCCGCTTTATCATTCCATTTTTTAAGGTCAGGTTATAGGGTTAGACAGTATTTGTAAGAGATATTTCATTTATTGTTTATTTACTTTGAAATAAATTCCATTATTAGGAATAAAGAAAGTTAAATACATAAGTCATTTAATTCATTTATAGCAATTGAACAACAATCGTTAAACTACTGAAGCTATACTGAGCTGCATATGACTACGACTATGTTTACTGTCTTAGAATGCATTAATTATAAAAGACAAATTTTTACGACTAGTAGAAGTGTGAAATAAATGCATATTTAATGAAGCTTGCTGTGACAAATTAACAATTACGAGAAGGGGCAGAGCATATTATAATTCAAAAAAACATATTCTTAGGAAAAAATAATTATTAAGGAGTTTTAGGAGAATCTAAATTCTACATTTGTTTTATTTTAAATTTACTTGAGCTTTTAATATAGATTAAGTAATGGAGAAAAAATCAAAATAAAATACAAATTATTGAATCACTACATTCAAGAAATAGTATAGACTAATTAGTATAATTAATGTATTTTTTTAATGGTTAGCCCCCATTTTTTTATTGTTTCATGTTGATTTTATATTAATGCAGTATTAAAAATTTTCTTTATACTTAGCACTTCTTGATTATGTATAATCAAGAAGTGCTAAGTATCAATATATTATTATTGTATGTATTTCAAGATGCAATTGATTGCTAAATCCTCACTAATATTATAAAGTAAAATTAAAATTAAAAAGTTATAAAAATTATAAAGTTTCATATTAGTAAAAACTTTTACTATATTCAATTTAAAATTTAAATGACACATACACATATGACATTTTATCCCAATATTATTACTGGAACTACCTACTCGCATACTGCAATCTTACTATTATTTTAAAATTGAAAGTTTGTGAGTTTGTTGGAATGTTGGTAACTCTTCCACGCAAATACTACTGAATGGCTTTGGCTGAAATTCTGTATGCAGATAGATTAGACAGTAGAATACATAGGATACTTTAAATTATATCCGTATATAATGTATTATCCGGGTAAAACCGCGGAACACATCTAGTAAATAAGTATTACAAAATATAGCATTTTTATTTACAACGTGATCTAGAAATTTGATTGATTTTTTATTGGTAGTATGCTTGTTAGAAGATATAAATAGTCCAATTAAATATTTCTTAATATTGATTTCAGTAAGCCATAGTCTATAACCATATACGTTGAGATGCCAATGTCAGCTTAAATCCTCATTAATTCTAAATGTCTTCTGTCAAGGTTCTTGCTAAACTACGGTTATGCCTAAATAACGGAAAAGGTTGCCAACAAATAAATTTATTATGTCTACCAAAATAATTACATAATACTTACTATTGACACCAGAAAAAGATTTTTTATAAATTCCACAAAATTATATAGAGCGTACATAGAATAAATATTTGTTGATAAACAACAATTACAGTCAAAGCATTTCCTTTAATTAAAGTATAATTAATTAAGGTTCCAATGAATTATTTGTAGTGCACCATATCATAGAGATATTTATCTCTATTAAAATAAGTCTAAGTTATAAGTGTGAAATGATAACAAACAATCATTCATGTTCATAAACTTTACATTTTAACATTACCATTTCTAACATTAATAACATTATTCAATATCTAACTGACGAGCTATGTCTCGCTTAAAACCCGATTTTGTTTTTGCATTTTTGACACTTTTCGGGTGAATATACTATATACATCTCATAGATAATGGAATGGATTATGTTCTGGTAAAAGTATTTATAAACATAAAAGACCCACACAATATTTTCTATAACATCTTCAAGTATCAAACACATAAAGTTTAGTTTTATATATTAATATATTAGTTATACAATATACATAGTTTGTTGTTATTTTAGAATATGTTTATATATATAAAAATCATACGAATATTGCAATAATCCAGTGTTTTTCAGTCTTAATTGCAATTGCATTAAATATCTTATCACTAACAAGTCTCGTGCTAAATGTGATTTTAAGAATAAATAATATGTAATGTATTGTAAGTGTATATATATAAAAACTTTTTAATAATCTGGATTATCAAAATATTTGTTAAGATGTGATATATTGGTTTGATACCTGATTGTGAATCAAACAATGCAAATAAACATTCTCCATCATAAATTAGTTTTGATTCTACCTGCTACCTAATAAAATATCAAGTTACAATTTTAAAGTTTATCGAGACTATTCTATAGCTAAACTTTATTTGATTAAGTTTCAATATGGAGAACACTTATACAAATGTGATATTATGTTAAAGGTTATAGCTAGATTTTACTCAATATAATGATATAAATTTACATGCGAATATTTAAGAAATTTACATGACGATATTTTCATAGCTGCATATTTAAGAAATACTTCCAGTACAAAAGTAAACTATAATCATACAACCTATGTAATAAGTACTTGTTTAAAAATTTAGTTTATGGGTCTGTTTGTATATCTGCTCTTTTGTCTCTAATATATAATTAATAGCTCTCTAACAATTCAGTCTTTCTTATCCGATATCCTAAATCAGTATTAACATGTATGACAGTGCGTACGCTAAACCGATTTATATAATTTCAAAATAAAATATTAGACTATTGGCAGACCTAAAACTGTTTATATTGTATATTTAAAAGCTAACGCCCTAACGATTCTTACACTTTTACAAATTTATTTAAGAAGTAAATGAGTAGCACCTCTTTATTATTTGCGTAAGGATTATTCCTATCCTTATGGATATTGTTATAAAACTTAATTGGATCCTGTTCATACAAGAGTTAAGCTTTATATTCCTTATTGTCATTTAAAACGTGTGATTTCACATAGATGCGTAGCTTTTACATGCGTTCCATGCATGCATACTTATCAATAGTTTTGCGCAAAAAAAAGCTTATTCAAATAAGCTTACTTAAAATATCGCTGTTATTAATCCAATAATTAATCCTTTAATTTCGTGAATATTGTTTCCCCAAAAAAACGGAAATAATCATAGTTTACATTACTTATAACGAATATGTGGTATTTGTCTGATTTAAAACAAAGTAAAAGTAAAATTTTTATTCTACGCGATCGTAATATAAACTATTGGTTCAAATTTATTATCCTTGAGGATTTAGTGTTTGAATATCAATGCCACATTTGAAGATTTATTTTTCGCATCAAAACTTGATTTTTTGGACGAGGTTGTTTTATTCATGCCCCAATTCTAAGTAGAGCGTTTAAGCTTTATTTTATGGTATCAGTTCAAACTTCAAAGTGTAAATTATGTTTCTTGTTTCTGATGACACGGAAATCATTTTAATTGGTTTTATAAAATACCACTCATATATCAGCTTGATAATATTAAAAATATTTTTGGTGTTTTAAATTATTTAATTCCAGAATAACGTAATATATTGCTATTCATGATATGCTAAACGAAATGGAAACGTCGTTATTGCAAAATTTCCCTCATGATAATTCTTTTTTTAGCACTTATAGTGTTTCTTTCAATAGCGGTTCAATCCAGATAAATCACAATCCGACCAACAATTTTTTTTTAAATCGTTTTCGGTTGTTCAATACTCTATCATTCATCAAACCGAATGATTTTTTCACTGAAAATTTATATTCGTCAGGTTTTTTTTTTCACTTAACACGAATTGCATTACCATCGAATAACATAGATGATAATTACGAGTTTTTTTAATAAATCCTTTTTGAAGGATATATAACAATTTTATATACTAGTATAATAGGTAAAATTATTAAAAGTCAGGTGATATATCATGTAGAAGTACACCTTGAGATAGAACTCCACCTTCAATAGTTTTTTTTTTGGAAATATATCAATATATTTATCGAAAACCAATTTTAATATTTCTTCCTATCCACGTCGTCGGTTCATGTCTGAAACAAAAGTTGATAAGTAGGTAAGTGCCCGAGACATGGCTTTATGTAAATCTATACGGCTGTCTATCTATGAGAGTATAAATAAAATTGGAATGTCTGTTTGTGATATTAGAATAACCGCTTTTTACTACATGTATATGAATATATTCGGCACATACACCAAAACAATATTTATACATTTTTTCTGAAAAAAAAAAATCCAACTTGGTCGGGCCAATCACTGAAAGAGCTATACCGAATTTGACGGGAATTTTTTTGGCAGGTAGCTGATGTTATAAGGAGGAACTTAGGTTCCTTTTATTAAGAAAAATATGCTATATTCAAATACTATCCAGTACATCTCACGCGCTCGTCACGTGCTTGCGCGGTCATAATATAATAGGTATAATATAATTAATTAGCGTCGTCCTGTTTTGTAATGTAAAACTTAATGGCAATGAAATAA
This sequence comes from Eurema hecabe, assembly GCA_026213755.1. NCBI lineage: Eukaryota > Metazoa > Arthropoda > Insecta > Lepidoptera > Pieridae > Terias > Terias hecabe. Next base: position 5,473,964 of record JADANM010006178.1, read on the forward strand.
GGCGGGTAAAACCGGGGAGACATTAATAGTCTATACTATAAAAAATTAAGATAAGTTTGTTCTTTCTTTAACGAAAATATCAATGCGATTTTAATTCATGAGTCATCATATACTCGTATTATAATTAGCTATCGGATTGTGCATCCGTCTCGGTTCGTTCCTTGTGTATTTTATTTGAAAGCACACTCTTTCTGAGCTTTATTATCATTATTAAATTGGTTATTTTACGACACGCATATTTGCTAACAACAAGATTATTTTAAACAAGGATAAAGTTTACAAATTAAATAGGAAATAATTTAAATTTATAAATTTTAATATAAGTAGAGATACAAAAATTATTTATAAAATTTAGAGCACACACATGTAACACATAACAGAAACAGAAATTAAAATTTATCAAAATCGCTTCGAAATCTTCCAGATCTAAAAGGAGCAAATTAATACAAAATTCGATAAAAGTTTTAAGGTTGACATTAAAAAAACCCATTTACCTACTAACTTAAGTAATAGCTATGAATATGTCAGACTTGAAAATGTTTAAAAACCATAAAATGCACCTTTAAATTATTTAT
>JADANM010006178.1:5500716-5514332 GCA_026213755.1 Eurema hecabe
ATTATTTTATCTGAACATAGTATATAAATTATATACTTAGATATTAAAATTACTTCAAAAACGAATACTTGACAATGAGTTTTACAACTTTTTACTGTTATCTTTATGAATAAAAGCTCTCCTCGTATTTGCTGTAAATTTTAAATTACTAACCAAAGCACAATAATATCTATTTAACTAGGTTATAAATTTATTGAGAACTAGCTGTTGCCCGCGACTCCGTCCGCGTGGACTTTCATTTAAACTTTGACCCCTCCCCTTATAATCTTTTTTTTCCAGTTAAGTGTAGCCTATATCTTTTCTCAGGCTCTAGAACATCTATGTGCGAAATTTCATTACAATTGGTTCAGTAGTTTTTGTGAAAGCGTAACAGACAGACAGAGTTACTTTCGAATTTATTAAACGAACACTTGGCACAGTGGTAGCACAACTGCTTTCAGCGCGTAGGGTTCGTGGGTTAGATCCTCGCACCGGAAAAATATATTAGTAAATTACATTTGTATTTTTTCTGGGGTTTATTCTTTCCAAAGAAAATTAGTGTATATGTAATTTATCACTTATCTAGTTGCCATATCACAAACTCTGCTTAGCGTAGGACTAGATGGCGCTGTGTAATAAGTGTCCTGAACTATTTATATAATATTAGTAAGGATATTTTTTTGTTATACATATCCCTTGTTAATTTTAAACAGTATTTTTACGGGAAAGTAAATTTCTGGAGATGATAACAGATATAAATATGTAGTGTGTTTTAATATAATAATTACATAACTATCTACGCCTACGAGGCAGGATGTGTTTTAATTAGGGCTATAAACTAAGCCCATCATTTTGAAAAACATGTTACATTAACAATACTGGTTACTATTTATGGGTTAAATAATTGGTTATGATTTTTTAATTATAAGTAAATAATATTTTTATTAAAAAATGGATTTTTACTTATAACATTTCCAATGAAACTCTAAAAGAACTAAGCCCATAGTATGAATATAATACAGTATTTTAATGGAAATCATAAAACACACATCAAGAAGGTTATTGCGTTTATAAGACTGTACCTATTTTTTAAGAAAATATCTCCAGAATACCTACCTTATCTACTTTTTACGCCTTATTTTGGCGTGACTACTTTTTTATATTATATATAAATAAGAAAACCACAATTTTCTCGAATTATACTTATCTAAATGGCCTTATTTGTTTGTCAATCAATTTTTTAGTAACATATAACCTTAAAATCCATATACCTACCCTATAAACCAATAGAAAATATCAGTGCGACAAGCAGACAAATTAAATGATAATTTAATGATAATATATCCTATTTCATCTATCTTATTAATGTATAACGAAACAACCATTATCATAAATTTGCTCTAATTTCATTTGCATCCGCGTAGCATCTGTGTGAAGGTATCTTAATGCATAAATGCAGTGATCAAATGAATATTCAAAAAATTAATTTCATATGTGCATAGGTCAAATACTTTACTTTTTGACATTCGACGAATAGAGGAAAATTAACAAAATAATAAAGCTTTACTTACGCTAAATTTTAAGTTTAAGATTATACTTAGACTGACCCGCACTGCAAAATTTAAATAAATAATGCAATAATTCGAGACATTTTATTGGTTAGTTAAATTAAAGTTAGTTTAAAGATCCTGACCGAGAAATATTAACATTCGACTAAGTGAATCTGAGTGCACCCTAAGTGCAATCAGTGCGATAAAAATATTGTTTATGTTTAAGAAGATTATTGTTACGGTGATGATACAATAACATGATAAGAAGAAAAAATCCTATAGTATTAGGTATTATACAACGCTTTTGAAGACTCATTACAAACCTAGCAAACTTTATTACAGTGAAGTGTTAAACCATTTATTATGCTATCAATAATTCACGACTATATGTATATTTATTTAAAATTATACTCATTTATTTGATTTTTCTTTGTTTTTCATTTTTTTCTGAAGTCATAAAAATATAAAAAAGTCCTTGAATGTTTTGTAACATTTTTAACTACACCTTACATGAAAACGTTAAAAAATGATCTTAAATAATCTTAAATATTTAAATATCTTCATCGTTCTAGACCTAACCATTGGTAAGCGCTGAAGTTATCAGGTTGAATATGTATATTAAATACTCATACTGATCTTTTTCATATATAATAAATAATAAATTTAACGACATGTTTTAAGTCACTAGAACTATCTCGAACCATTACATCAATCGTATTTCTAATTTGTAAGATAAAATAATAATAATATTTAAGGCACCTATCATGTTGTTTTCATTCCAACCTTATAATATTAATTAGTATAAAATGTATCACGGATAGATGTTTTACAAGATCATGTATTTTGTAACCGGTTTTAGTGACTATTAAGCCTAATTTAGATCCATCAACCATCCCGAAATGTCAACTTGAATTTGATCTATTTAAGCTAATCTAAACCAATTTTACATAACGTTGAAATTTTTGGCGGAGTCGAAAACGAGTTTACAATTTTTACTTACTGATATTCTTAGCGCGAAATTTGTAAATACCTATTTTATATGTACATGAGAATGTATTACTCGTATAAAATGTTTATTGAAAAGGATATAAAATTGAAAGGATATAATTATATTGGTATACGATTATAATATTTAATACATAAGTTTTATTTTGTTTTCTCATTTATTAAAAAAATATTTTACCTATCTTATTTCATCTATATACAGTTGTATACACTCTTATTTACAATTTCTATAGCATGTAGTACATAAGCACCAGATCAGTAATTTTAATGAGCGAGCTGACCGTTTCTGAATAATTAGAATGAATCATACACGGAATTAAGCTCATCGTTATAGTAATGTAACAAACAAGTTAAACTCGTCGCGTAAGTATTTTTAACCTACGTGGTGCGTGTTATACTTACTTTTAAATTGTTTTAACGACGTATTTCGCCCTTCAAGCGAATTTTATTCAAAATAATAAACATTTTTTCTACTCAGTTAATACATTATTGTTTTTGTTCAGTATAAGCAATTTTTAAATAATAATTAGATCCGTCTCGTCCTCCGTCGCGTCGTCTAATACATAGAAGCTTAAGAAGTTTAAGTCTTTAACTTTGACTTCACAATTACTTAAACTAGAAAAAGCTTTGTCTTTACGTAAGATATATTTGGCATCATATTTATCTACCTTTACTCGTAGATTCAAGTCTTACAAAGCTTATGAGTAATAATTAATTAATTATGAAAGTCAATCTTGCAATTAAGTATTATCATGTTAGTGTAACCAATAAAAATTTATTAAATATTAAACGCATCATGCTGTATGAATCGCAAGTAAATTGATCAAAGTCAGAAGCCGCGATAATTTATTATTTGCTCTTTTTGTTAATATACCGTTTACGATTGAATCTCGTTTTTACAATACTTAAAAGAAAACTAAAACGCAATAGGTCGATGCCTGGCCATTGAACCAGCACGTTGGTTTATGTTATTGTTCTCTTTGTATTAGTTTAATATAATAGTACACGTAGAATATCAGTACACATCAAAACATACTCAAAAATCATCAATCAAATCATCCAGTTAAGTTAGAATATATGCTGAATTTCAATACAGCTATAATATTTTTTTAAGTCCGCAATTTATAAATCTACAATAAATATAAATACAATTAAATACTTAAGGCACTGTGAAAATTCTCAAGATTTAAGACTGCTAACTATCGACCTTTATTTGAAACATTACGAAAGCGTCGCGTGGCGCGCTATAAATAGAATTAACAATACCTACTTGTAATAAAAAAAACTCCAGTTTTTATATACTTATAGCGTATACTAATAAATTAATATAATAATAACAAAGAAAGAGAAAAAATAACATTAAATAATACATTATCATGATACATAGATGTATTAATATTGCTAAAAATAAATGGTGAATTTTTAAAGCGTGAAAACCTGTTGTATTAGTATTTGCATACATTAGTAAAATCAAACCATCTTCAGGATATGCAACTCTGATCAAGTTGATCCAATAAATTGAATCTTATGCATGTTTTATTTGCATGTAACTTTACACCAGTTGCATTTTGAGACTACTGAATATTTAATTTAAATCAAATAAGCAACCAACTTTATCTAGAAAACGAACGCATCTAGAATCTATAACATTTACTGGACTAAATTAAAATGGAAAGGAACTAAGTTAATGAAATGGAATGCACGTATAGTATAGCTTTCAAATTAATAACAATAATTCAAACATCTGTGAAAAGATTTGGAAATGACTCTAAAACATCGAAAAGCTCTTTAAGTCGTTTACAAATTCATTATGAATATTAACATCCAGTATGCTTGGGTCATACTAATCCTGTGGTAAACAATCCCATAAGATTGTTTAATACCCGTTATAAATTAATAATTTTCAGTTGTTTTTGTTGAAGATGCTGTTTTAAGGTTAACGCAAAAAAAACATTATTTTCCTATCAAGTATTAACTAAACAAACTAAGAATTCAAACGGAACTAGTACGATAATGCATTTATAATTATATGCATGACTCGAGGATGAAAAGTGACATTTGAAGCGTCCAATAAAGATAGAATCGTATGTGTTTTCGATCGATTTGCAACATTCAACTAGATAACATTGTCACAATAATACCGTGTATTAATTGCAAATCAATGGCATTATTACGATCGTATTGAACGTATAATATGAGATAAGCGAGTTACTTCAGTTATGCTGTCATTACACATACAGATAATTATTTAACCAAATTTTGATTACCAACTTCAATTATGATGGTTTAGTGCTCATTAAATTCAAACTCAAATTCAAAGTTTGTCGTTAGGTGTTTTTTTATCTCTCAAATTCAATAAAATAAAATAGACACCTGCGATCTACTGTACCAATAGTACAGTATCTAATATCATAATTATAAAATTCTACAACGTGCATATCAACTATCAAGCCCTATAAATTTAAAGATTTCATTACCAATTTTCTGTTTTCAGATTTTCCTTTGCATGTGTGATTATCAAACTGTTTTGGAATTATGCGATTTTTCCTAAATTAACGGTTTTATCTTTTTTAAGTAAAGTGTATATTTGCATTTAATACCTTTAGAATTTCTGAAAAATCTTAGAAAAGAAGGAAGGAATTAAAATACCTTTGTCTATCTGAGAAGTTCCTGTCTACAGGACAAAAATAAATGAACAGAATCTAACGCATTTATATTATTTATATAACTTCACACTGTTTAATTTAGATAAGACTGTATTTATTTATAACAATAAATAAATATGTAAATAAGTCCAAGTAAACGAAATATTATAAACTTATACCTACATTAACATTTTATAGGAAAATAAAGCATAAGCTATTGTGAAAAGAAAGTAAGTAGGATACTATGCCAATAGTCATTTTATTGACCAAAACATATGAGGAATGAGGAATCTTTACATTTTAAGCTATATTGGATTTCCACCGACCATAAATCCATTGTTCCATTTGTTCGGGTAGGTGTCACACACATTTCTATATACTCTTTCGCGAAAAAATTTTGCGCCTACCAGATACATTTAGCTTCAGCTTAATGCCATTGCTGCAGACAAAATAACAGGCGGTAAACTTTAGATAGTTTATATTCAAGAGACACGAATTTCTATAATATTCAGGATGTTAATTAATCATTTTATACAAACATTTGCATAAAACTAGTATTTCATATCACTTAATAAACTTTGAATTACTAAAAATTTTAAATCAGCCTGATAATATTTGATCTATTTTATAATTTATTTTATCCTTGTCTAGGATCATAAATCTTGTGAATATTGATGCCAAAAGATTTACGATACCTTCTTTATAATGTAAGCCTTTGCCATTTATTCGATCAATATTGATCTACACAAACAAAATATATTTTAATAGACGAATGGGTTTGTTACCTATTATCATCATCGTAATTGATTAATTGAATTGATAATCACTCTGTATTAAGCGCGTTGAACTCTTTCACTCTGTAAGTACTCGTGATCGATTATCACATTGCTTATTTTATATCTGATTTATAGAGCAAATTAGAATAATCTTTAAATTCACGCATCTTATTATTAACCTAAGAGTTTGTCAGTACGAATAAATCTTTGTTACCCATTACACGCAAACCTTATTTGATAGATTTGACATTTTTTATTTAATAGACACACTAGTTGCAGGACTAACAAAAAAACACACAAGTACATATAGTATTCTTATAATTACAGTACAAATCTGTGTTATCAATCCTTTTAAGGCCTAGAGCTCATACATACTAAACGAAATGAAATGCAATTATTTGTATGGATTCCTATCTGAATAGGATACATATTTAAATCTTTTACTTACTAACATGGAAACTATTAAATATTAAAGCCGTTCAGTTCCACGGCAAATTCCATCAAAACCTATATAATCAGCGATCATACATATATACTTCCAGTGTGTCAAGGATGTTATTTCAAGGCACATCTTCGTCAGAGTAAAGGTTAATTTTTTGTGGTTCCATCATACGAATATACTTTAACAAAGATGTTGAATCATCATAGATTGAAGTAAAATTTTATTTATGTATGAATAGTAAAATTAAAAATACAAAAATAATTGTAATGCAATATTGTATGTAAGCATGTTACCTACTTACATAGCCCGTATTATAGTATAATTTATGACTTACAAAATTATTTTAAAGTAAATATTACACTTCTATACCAAACTGATGTTATTAATATATAAGTTTTAAATACATAGCGTTTCTCGTACTTTGGCCATGTTAATTACCATTAATAAGTTTAATGTCACATATAAAAAATTATAAGTCCTAGATATCTCATCAAGGTTATTTTTTCTATGTAAAATCTACATGACTTTATTTTAATTAAATGTTTTTCACACAAATAAACTCATGTACACTTTATGCATTGTCATGTCATTTTATGTTAGTCAATTTTTTTACCATAAATCTATTGCATAAGATGCAATACAAAAAAATAAAAACTATTTCGTAGTTTTTAATCTACTCTCTTTAAAACCGTGAGCCAAATTATGAGACAATATAAATAAGACGATGCTAGACTTGTAATATTTGCACTTGTATTATATAACTTATAATAGATAATGTCGAAAATAAATCTTAAAAACTAGAAAATACCGTCTGTTGTGTCGGCAGAAGCGCTGCAGGCCTCTAAAACTAGTTTTGTTTAAATGTCAACGACTATTATTATTACTACCTCCAAAGAGGTCAGCCGGGTCGATGTATATTAAGTGCAAACGATTCTAGCACTTAAAAAGCCTTAGTGCTTTCTATTAACGATGAATATACATATTTATTTTGCTCCCCATCCTTTCCTTTTCTGTTTATGTTAGTCCTGGTTGCCGGACAGAAATCACTGATTGTTGATAAGGTCTGCATTAACTTGTATTTTTTGTTATGTAATAAATTAATACTAACATAATATTAAAGTATAAGTAATAATACGGATTAATAATATAGCATTGTATACACATAAAATATAAAATTTTCACTTTCTTTTTAGAAGATTTTATATTCACCAAATATTCCAAAATATGCCTAGTTTATAACAGAAATATTATTAAGGCTTGAATTCAAACTAACAGTGCCATCTCTGGACTAATACATAAAACAAGATGATTCTTACTTTAAACTAATATGTAAATTATTATATTTATACTTTGTTCATAATACTCGACGTTTTCCTTATAAAAACGATAGGTGGAACCATTGCCTTATTTGTAACGGTAAAAGAACATATTACAAAATGTTGTAAAATAAAAAGAAGGGTTATAAATTAAACGGAGGTTTTGTAAAAAAATATTTACATTAAATAAGTATAAAAATCATTATATACAAAAATATTAAATATCACTTCAAAACGCACTAGTGTATCACTGATTGTGAAATCCCGTAGACGTCACTTATTAACTAAGTTTGTTGATGAATTACTGTTGGGGTTGTGGGGGAGCGGTGGCGAGGAAGTCGAGGGCGCGCTGAATGTCAGCGGGGATCGGGGGGGGAGTGGGGAGGTGAGCTCCCTGCGGCTGGTAGCCGTTCTCATCGGCGACGTAGGACAGCTGGATATTGGTGCCATCGTCGGCGGGGTACTGCACTTGTCCCTGGATTTGCAAAGCGGGCTCCTCAGCGCCAATGTTCCTCAGAGCACCGTTGGCGTCAGCAGAGATGCCGTTGGCGGTCTCAAAAGAATACTGGAAGGAACCATCGGGGTTGATGTTGGAGTCTTGGCGCAGGATCGGGATAGGCTCCTGTCCCTGGGGAGCGGCGAGCGCGACCGCGAACAGAGCGAAAGCAACCTGAAAAACATTTAAATTAATTACCATTTCAAACTTCAAACTAGTTAACATCCAGATTAATTTACGCGACACAGTAAGAGTTAGTATTTTTTTAAACTTTGTTTCACAATAGGTCACCATGTAATCGAAAGGCTGATGCGGAGCAAAACTGAGCACTGACACTTACAATGATTTTCATGTTTGTATTGAAATGTCGGTGAAGGCACTAGACAATGTTGATCTATCGGTATATCGGTATATATATACGGGTAAAGCCCGGGCCGCCTACCACCTCTGGGTGGTATTGCACCATATACCTTGTCAGAATAAATTCGTTGGCTTTACGGTCGAACTCGCTAAGACTTCCATTTCACTATTATTTAATTTTACTTTGTCATCGACAAATAGTAAAAGATTATAATTACTTATTTACAGCGTAATGTTTATTATTTTACGTAGGTTATTTTGGAAAACCATATTCAAATGTGTATTACATTTAGAGCAGGGTTTAATTAGATATTTTTTGAGTAGTTGTGTTTTTTGACATTTTATATATTCAACACAACCATTACCATAAATGTAATACAAAATGTACTATGTATATGGAAATATAACTATGATGCCGAAACCCTTGTTAGATAAACAATATATTCATAGCTTTGATTTGATTTCCATATGAGCATTCCAATTTCATTTAGTACAACAGCATAATAAATACAAAAAAAAAATAACATTTATATGTGGGGTTTTATTTTTTGGTAGAATTAGAAGATTATAATTTTTAATAGTGGTTTAAATAGCTGTTCCATTAAAGTTTAATTAAAGCATATTATGAACCCGGAAAATATAACTGGATTAAACTATTCTACATATAAAAATAATAATCAAGATTCAGGACGCGGGTATTTATCATAAATTATTATAAATATGTAATTAAAAATCATTATGAAACGTTTTCATATTTAGAAAGTTTTGTAAGTATCTAAAATTTTGCTTATACAGACGTACATATATTTTATTAGGTAATGTAATCCATAAATGACGTGTATTAGACTTTCAATGTGACCTATACTACACTCGAAATCTAAACAAAAGTGTTTGGCGTTTCTATTATCGCTGGCGATTTCATTCTCGACGCTTTAAAGTTCATCGCATAGTGTTTATTGAAAGATATTACCATTACAATAAATATTTCTCAATACAATCAATTGTAAAATAGTGATTTAGCTTGTTTCGTAATAAACACACAGTTTTATAATACTTATAAAGGTGAACCTGTTTTTAATTATTGCATTAAAAATAAAAGTTTTTCAGCATCTAGCGTTAAGCACGTGATTATAACGAAAAGATATTAATTTTCTTAAAATAAAGTGTATTTTTGACAGTGACTTTATTTCTATTCATTTGGGCAATAATTATAATTTACATATACTACAAAATTTAACGCTTACCAAATAACCATTAGGTTACCTACTTAGATACATATTTTCCTTCATTATTTTTACTTTTGCTAGAATATCTACAGATAGTAAAATATGTTAAATCAATATTTGAATTGGAAGTTGTCACGATGAGCAAGCATTATTGTAGACATCAAACAAAAAAGCAAATTACAAAATACTCAGAACAAGGCGACCTATACGAGTCAAAGTGCCATCAGGTTTTTATTGAGTAATTATCTCAAACGCAACAAACTATTTGGTATCTGCCATAATCATTAATCGTTATATGCAATCATTCTATTCTTGAACGTCAAGGCAATTATTGAAATCTCATAAGGCCAGCAGCAATGGGATGAGCACGCAAGTCCAATGTGTCTGTGAAGGCGACTCGGCGACTCGCCACATCTGTTTTGATCATACAAGTACATACGCAATCCATAAAAAAATAGTACTGATATAATAAAGTTCTTTTAAAATATTAATGAAGAATGAATTACTAAGGCCATTTTAAGACACCCACATTTTGTAGAACCTAAATAGAGAAGATTTCTTTGGAACATATTTTTACACGACTGCGCGCCGCAAAGTAGGGTAATTTCAACTTTAAACAGCTTAAGTTTATAAGACATATTAGTGTTAATGCAAAATATAATATAAATATCGTTAATTAAGGAACACTTTTCTCCGAAATTCACTTTTATTCTTAACTCACTTCAATCGATAATACACTTTTAACCGTGCCTACAGGAAAGTTCGTTTGAATGGTCATTAAAAATTCACATATTCTCGAACTCAATGTCAGTAAGTTTAGTGTATATATGTATTCTTTTAAGTACAATTATCAGATATAATTGTAGAAAAATGGTAGCCTAGTGTTAACCAATATTTTCTCTTCTATGAAGGCATGTAAGTAGCATTACATTCCTAAATAAGTATTCATCCTAACCACAATATTAACATCTTAATTTTATAATTGTGTTGCAAACATTTTATTGTCATCCTTTGTTCATCAAAATAACATTCACAATACTATTAAAATTATTTTTCTTACTTCTTATTTATTATTTTATATTGAATTTCATATTTAAAGCCTAGCCATAAGGAAATCCGAAATAAGGATCTCCTTAAGAGATTTTAATAATTTTTAGTTATTAAAGAGTTTTATGATATTTACATTTCTGTGAAAACGAAAAGTAAATGTGGTGAAGAAATAATTCCATATTCGTTTTAAGACGTGTGTCTCGACACGGATCTATAAAACGCATGTTTATTTCAAAATCACTAGAATTAATTAATTCAAACTGTTATTGGTATTGTTTCATAATTTTTTATTAACGACTGGAACATTCCATCGTGAATTATGTTAAGATGATTAAATATAGAGGCTTACTTATATATAAAAGGTGTTTATCAACATACCATACTAAAAAGCAAGCGAAACATACATATTTTCTCACTTACATATAATATATAAAACGATATTTTTTACTATATTTATTTATTGTATGCTTTAAAAAATCTTTGGCTTATTTTTTTAGATTACATAATTTATTATTTGCTTAAGAAAATAAATTATAGAGTGAGATAAAAAATAACGACACACTACAATCTTTCTACTATATAATATTTGTTTTAATTAGTGTACCAAACATCTTGACATAAAAAACAAAAGAATGAAAGGCACAATTTTATAATTACACGTAAACGTTTACGAGTATCATGATATATAAAATAATGATATAGCAACAAATTCGATGAAAGTCTAAAAAAACACATGCAAATTAAAATGTATTATTTATTAAATCTTGTAAAATTTGCCTAACTGAGATTAAAGGTTCATCATTAAATCACAACAATGGGACAGATAAATAAAAGCGTCAGTTAGTTATATTATCAAACGTTTTATTTCAGCTACAAAAATATAAAAGAAAAATTAAATAACATGTTTGGTAGAAAACTAATCTATGTACATTGTAAACATCATAAGTAATGAAATTACTGGGGGTTTTCAGTCTGAGGGGGAGCAGTGGCGAGGTAAGCGAGAGCTCGCTGGATAGCTTCTGGTACTGGAGGGGCGGTGGGGAGGTGCGCGCCCTGGGGTTGGTAACCGTTCTCGTCAGCTGTGTAAGTCAACTGAATGTTCCCATTCTCTCCAGGGTACTGGAACTGGCCTTGCACTTCCAAAGCTTCAACATCACCCACCTTCTTCAAATCTCCCTTTTGATCTGCACTTATTCCATTGCCGGTTTCGAACGAGTATTGATAAGATCCATCGCCATTGATCTGACTGTCCTGTCTTAAAATTGGAATGGGTTCAGTCGGGCTCTGTGGGGCGGCAAACGCAACGGCGACCAGGGCGAAAAGTACCTGAAAATATATTATGTCACATTAAACACGTTCTATATTTCACTAAAAACCAAAGAATATTTAAAGCACTTAACACGGTTTAAAATTAATAAAAAAAATTCACTGATAATGGCACAACTTGCACTTAAAAGCGAAGCATCACAAATGAACACTTACAACAGACTTCATTGTAGGTACTAGTTGTCGTAACGTGATTTAAGGTTGTACAATGTATCGACTGATGCTGTCATGTCCTGATAATTTGAGTATTTATAGAGCCCAATTGTCCACCTCCCGGCATTCCTTGTTTCGTAATTCATTGCGATGTCGCAAAATCTATGAAATAAGTAAACAGTAGATGCATTACCTCGAATCGAATATGTCAACGTGGTGGTACGTAACGGCTGCCAACAAAGCTAACGGATTTTCCATTTGTTCAGTATTGACCTTAACGCAAGCACTAACGTTTACATGAGACATAATGCAGTTTCGCAGTTCGTGCTAACACCCAATTAACTATCATTTCGATCTAAATGATAAAACACTTCAACGTGTTTGCTCAGTTAAATTTATAGCATTTAAGTGATATCGCAATTTGTTAGAGCCTAATTAGCATTAAATAGAAATAGGCAATCGCATCTTTCTATAGAAATATAGTTTTGTATTGTAATTTTTGTAGAAATATATTTGAATGCAATATATGCACAATGAAACAATACTTTAAGTGATTGATTTTGTTATGTAAACTAAGGAATAATTCACTCTTTAATTACAACTCAATTCATGACGAACCTATTTTGTAACCTATATCTTTAGTATTGTTCTCAAATAAGTGACATTTTATGTCTTTTTTGTGAATAAAATTTCTTTAAACCGAAACCGATAAATAACGTGTAAGTTATTTTATGTGAGTGATTTTATTCAATATTAATTTAAGCTTTTTCCTCAATAGAAAGTTGAGTTTCTAAACAATTATAATTCTTTATAAAAAGATTACAAAATATAATATAGATAGCGCACAGAGATGGTATCTCATGTATCGATGAATGCGCTCTTACGTAATACAATATTCAGCCTTATGAATAGATATTATAACAACAATGGATTTCATAAAAATGTTATGTAAAAATCTGTAGACCATTTGGTTGTAGATTGTCTTGGGGCGCTTTGATTACGATACCATTTATCTTCGGAAGTAGTGATAATGATTAATGATCACGACAACATTTGAAATATTGCCGATACTGACTTATATTTAAACTCTCTAATCCCCGACGCCTAGAATGTTACTCTGATAGAATAGTAGTTTCACATACGGTTTATAATCTCCTGGCAATAGTATTAAATGAACATATTTTTAAAGCCAAATCGCAATAAATGTGAATATTCAATTTCATTTTTTTTTTTTCAAATATAATTTATTATACAGATATTAAATATAATGTTTAACGTTGATTTTTTTTTTT
>JADANM010006178.1:5514432-5560804 GCA_026213755.1 Eurema hecabe
TTTTTTTTTTTGTTTTATTCATTTGACATTTGACCTTTGTTCATAGGTTGCTCTTGCGCCCGTACCGATACCATCTGCTAGAATCGTAATAGTGATGCATGGGAGTCTATGCAATATTTTACGAGATAGGCCAAACATATCTTGAATATAAAATAAATTGTTAAGTTGACTTGACTTGACTTACCTAAGTTGAATTGAAAAATACTATTTCATGGAATTAAAAACATTGCTATAGTTCAAAATCTACATTTCAAAAATCATGTTTCTTCATTTCATTTTACGATCAACCCCAAGTTATTTCTAGATATAATTTTAAATCTCAAATCAACATCAAATACCATATATGTATTACAAATTTCATATTCTCAGATGAACTTTTTACATTGTGTCCTATATTTATTTTTTAAAGATACAAAATGTATACTTATGTATTAATACCCTCCGTTGACTCTTAAGCCTCTAAATCTCAATGTTAAATTAAATATAAATCATAGTCTATGAATCACATATTAAAAGATGTTATAATATGTAAAATATGTGATGTTTATGGCAATGTGATGGTCTGGCGACCTTGACACGAGGCGGGGAAAGTGAACCGACTGGTTATTGAGTAACCCTCGACTTGACGAACTTAGACTTAAATATTCATTTACTTCCATGCTTTGTTTTTGCATTGCGTTTTGTGATGCATCTACATATACCGGGGTGCTTCATAAATTATTATACCAAAAAATTATGTTTTATTTACTATTGCAAAATTAATTATAGATTAACATTAACTAGTAATCAATGGAATCGATATATCCAACATATTGTTAAAACATCGATATTATACTTGTGTATATTTTTCCTTAAAGCCACTACATTTTGTAGATAAAAAATAAAAGTCATTGACGTAATAAGTATAGCTAAAATTTTAATTTAAAATTAAAGTAATAATGAAAATATACAATTACAAATACGTTTTTAAATACGCAAATTAAAACAATAGTCTACACGTTGCTACAACTTACAAAAATATTGCATGCTTCCATACTTGCTGTTGTAATAGTGTAAGCATTACAAATTTATATTCTAATTCTGTTTAGCTCTGGGGCTTGCGTAGGAGCTGTAGCCAGGAAATCGAGGGCTTTTTGAATATCTTCAGGAATTGGTGGTGACGTTGGAAGATGTGCTCCGCGTGGCTGGAATCCATTCTCATCAGCAATATATTGTACTTGGATCAACTGAAAGTCAAATAAAATATGTAATAAGCAAAGGATTATAGTATAAACGCTAGTTTATAGAGCCTAGGAGAAAGGACCATGGGTTATTTGAGTTATGTCGGACTTCTACCGACCATAACCGCACTGTGTTCCGTCTTACCCCAGTGAGAAAGAGTCACAGGCATCTTCGCAGACTCTTCCGCAATCATATAAGAAACGCCTGCAAAGCTTATTAGGTTTTAGACATATCTGAAAGCTTGCTCGGTCTAACGCTAAGGGTAACGCTAATAGTTAATACTAATTTAGCAAATTGATTTAAAGTACATTTATAGATATGTAATGTTTCGATATTAACAAATCTGAACTGATTAGTAATAGGATGTTGATATTTTTATCGTTCGTAGTCCTTAAACCTTAAAACCTTTAAGCATTTCCTGTAATTTTTTTTTTACTGTCACATTTTTGTACAAATAAAATCAAGATACTGTATTTATTCAATATATATAAAACAAGATTGATTAATAAAATATAAATTCATACTTGTCCATCAGGTGCTGTATACTGGTACTGCCCCTGGGCGGAAGGCGTCTCCTGTTCCGGAATACCGGGGTTCTTTATAAACCCTGCCTCTTCCGCTGCTATGCCATTCCCAGTTTCATAGCTTGAAAATTATAAGTTACATATGTTTATAATTTATCGTGTCAAATGGTAATAGCTTCAATATTAATTTGCGGCGTGCCCTTTATATTAGCATTTTAGAATATCAAGAGACAGTCCGAACGAACGAACCGAACGAATGAAAGTTATCATACAAAAACATTTAAAATAGGCTCCTAAAATCTATATATATATATAAAAGAAAGTCGTGTTAGTTACACCATTTATAACTCGATAACGGCTCAACTGATTTGGCTGAAAATTGGTGGGGATGTAGTTTAGAACCAGGAGAAGGACATAGGATACTTTTTATCCAGTTTCCAGGGGAATAAATTTTTTATGAAAGTAAACGCGGACGGAGTCGCGGGCAACAGCTAGTGTAATATATCAGAGGATTGAGGTAACTTCTAAAGAAGGAATTTAAGAAAATATGAGTTTTACTTCAATATAATATTATCACGAACCCTGGTAGGTACTTAATTCAAATCTTACAGTTATAAATTTAAACTTTTCGCTGCACACAAATATTTATAATGTATGTTCATATTCTTTGTACGATTCAACACATAATACGAAAATACGGACAGAAAAGCATTTTTATACTTTGTAATAGTGTTATCAAAACTTAAGCTCCCCATTAATATTCTTGTGTATAACACCCATAGACAAGTTAACAACACACTGCTAAAAACACAATGAATTAAAAACCCGAAAGTTATTTCCACTTACTTCCATCTATACGATCCATCTGGATTAATAACTTGCTCTTGTCGTATAATCGGTATGGGTTCTGTTGTGTAGGCTTGCTGTTGTTGTTTTTGTTGAATGTAGTATGGTTGAAAATTGTTTACATCAGCAGCCACCGTCCATATCGTTAAAACAACTATAACCTGTAATTGAAATCGCACGGTTAAATATTATCATAATTTATTGCAAAAATATTGTTTTGCTTGTTCGAGATATTTAGTATTACAATTTAAGAAAAGTCATAAAAATATATAAATACTATTTATACACATGTAAAAAAACATTTTTTTGAGACTAAGTTTAGTTATCCAAATTCTGATAAAAATGCCAAGAAATTTAAAATATAACCGACCATAACAGGATGTTAAGAGGTGTACTAGCCAGTACACCTCACGTAATAAGAATGATATCGACTTACTAAATATTTCATGATGTAAAAGGGTATCCAGATCCTCTACTCGAATGCTCACAAAATGCAGGGAGAAGAATGATACACGTTGGATTAACCCTCGTATTTATATGAAAGTTTTGGGCCATTACAGTCTGCCACGTATGCAAAATTCATATTTTATGGTCGGCAGTCAACAAAGAATGGGTATGTCGAGAGGCGTCCCTTATCGAGATATTACGTGCTCCTCAGATGAATATGAAACCTGCTTGTATGTGTGATTGACATTGAATTTTCAGTCTTATGATTATTTTTTTAAGCTTTACCGAGGAGCGCAACTGCTCATTAAAGTTATGATAACAATGTGGCAAGAAGTTAGTATGTCTAGAGTTCAAATGTTCAAATCTTACTCTGTAATCACATTAACACAAAATGTTACATTATATCCCTCGTTCGGACTCTGTGAAATATATGCAATTGTTTTAAATATATCAAACATATAATGTACATTATACCGTGTTGTTAATATTTCTATTTAGTTGTAGCTGTTTTGTGCGTGAAATAGTTACTATATCGTAGAATATATTTTCAAAGATAAAGTATATTTTTGCAGTATTTATTATTAACAGACGAAAACTATCAGGATTTTCTACCACAAATCTAAATGGCAGTATAATGTATAAGTAATGTTATTATGATTAAAATGTTTGACACAGCATTCGGTGCATCGCTGCAGTCACATCTTCAAAAACCAGTTGCAAGAATGAGCGTGTGACATACTTCAACAAGGTTTTTAAAAATATTTATTGACGTTGCCTCATCAAGCCTTCATACACACCAATAAAATATTGATCTTGGACTTTTATTAGCTTGTTGTCATTTTTTTATGAACTCATCTTCCTTCCCGATGATAATTTTGAATTTTAATTATTTTTTTAATAAGTAAAATGACAATTCGACTGATTATGCAATAACAAAAAAGGTAGCTAAACATTGATGATGGAAATAAATAAAAATCTAATTAATAATCCATCTTTATTATCCACTTACATAAATTTAAAATTAGAGAAGAGACATGTCTATTGCAGACAAAAAGCACAATTAGTCTTTCAGGTTCTTACATAAAATTCTTTAGCAACATATTTTTGATGACGGCTTAAAGTAAAAATATATAAAATAAATGTACATTTATATACTTTTATAAAAACACATTAAAAATAAGAAAAACATAGAACTGCAGCAACAATAATATCCTTCTTACACCGATTATTTAGCCTTATTCACAGCGACCAGGGGATTGAATGAGTTATGCAGATTATATCTAGGGTCATAAGGTCTTAAGGGGTTGTAGGCGTTGTTGTAAGGGTTGCGGTTGAAAGGGTTGTAAGCGTTGTATCGGGGGTCGTATATGTTGCGATTGTTAAGGCCAGTTGGTAATAATCCTGGAGCTGCACCGCGTCCGTCCGTAGATATGTGTACTCCCGATGGTCGGAAACCTATGTAAAAAGAAAAATTACATATCAATAGGACGATCTATGTGCGGTACCATCTTAAACTCATCTTTCCATTTAATTTTAGAGATAAAATAAAGATAATTATATTTCTTCTCAAATTGCACATACTGTTAGTTGCTCGTAGAATAAATTTCTAATATCTTATTCTTAATGGACTTGACTATCTGTATAGAAACTTTTACTTACGTCCAACTCGTCTCCTCACTTCATCGAATAAAAAAATAAAAATAAAAACTTACCATTTTCATCGGCGACGTAATTTACTTGTATGGGAGTTCCCTCCGGTGAAGTGTAAGCGTAGCTGCCTTCAACGACCTACGAGTAAAACATTCTTTAATAGCAACTTAGTTTTACGCCTGAAATTTGATTCAAAAATCAATTTTATTAAAATAAAGATGTACTTGTGTTCCTTGTGGTGATCCTGTGTTGTCAATGTAAGCGTCTTTCAAGAATCCGCTTTCCTGAGCTTGCTTTCCATCCCCAGTAGCAAAACTAAAAAAAGACATATTTTAATTGATAAGTACATTACTATTATACATATATGATATTCTAACAACTTAGCTCAGTTCATCGTTTATTGCTCAGTTAGTTAGCTCACCTGTATGAATAAGTTCCATCAACGCCGCGTTCGTTTGAATAGCTAAGAATTGGCGCTGTAGCACTGCCGGGGTTGTAATAGGGACTTCTGTAGCCATTGTAGCCTGGGTATGCAGAATTTAGGCCGGAGACGTAAGGATTCACTGATGGGATTGGGACTGCAGTAGCTGGTGCTGAAGTCACTACTTCAGTTGCTGGGAGAGGATTACTTACCACCGCTTCAATACTCAACGTAACCAACATTATGAAACGCAGCATCTAAAATTACATCTTGAATTGATATATTATACATAAAATATTTTTACTCTGATGGAAACTAAAGGGATCTTTTAAAACAAAAATAATTAAAGCAGCAAAAAACTAAAGTTAAACAGATAAATATATACCTATTTATTATATTGCGTAGTAACTTATTCCTTGTAAAAAAATTAAAAGTTTAATATCTACTTATTACGCAGCTGCAATTGTAGCTATTTACGAGTATTGATCCGAAAAACTTCCAGATTAAGTTCTAGTTGATTAAGACAATTTTCTTAAATATATATTTATAGCTATTTAAGAATAAAACAGAATTGGGATAAACTAAAAACGCTAGCGTGTTAAGACACCAATAACAAGTACAAATTAATGCAGTGTGTTACAATTATCAAAATTCGTATTTCGAGAATAATAAATGCTAATTACCTTTTTTGAGGTTGTTATTTGAGCCGTCTGTTCTTGTTGTTCTCAATTTGCTTTTGTTACTGTGAGATCCGAATAGTCTATTTATATTAGCAGAGTTACTTGGCGTTATAATTTTTTGCTACATTACACAAACGTCAGCACGCATCCCTTTTACTCAGGATCAGCTATTTGCTCCATTATTCAATTTACCTAAACGTGGCAATGTGCGAAAATGCAATTTGCATGCCTAAATTGCTGCGAACCAAATGAAATAGGGAATTATCTACATCATTTTACATGTAACACTCCAAAGTAAAATACTTTTCTAAGTAAATTACATTGCTATTATCTAAATAGTACCTACAACACACAAATATCTCAAATGGTACTTCTCAATAATAGCAAATAATGGATCATACTGATAGTGGATACATAGATTTTTTCCTTCAAAAGACCAGTATTGCAGTCACTCACTCACTTTTTTCTGCCGACCACAGAAAAGCCAAAAGGAAGTGTAATGAAGGAACTGTATTTTCTTTTTTATTTTCCCCATATTAATGGAAAGGTGTCAAACATACGTATTGTATATATTACGTATATATACTACTAGTGAGTCTTATATTCAATTGGAAAATAAAAATCTATTTTTATGTATTTTAATACAATAACTAGAACTTTTTATGCTCTCACGTAAAAGCGTTTTTTATACCTTAAAGGTATGACCATAGACTTATGCTTCAAGTATAGATGTGTTCATGTTTTACATTTCAACTGCGCGTTCTGTTTATTAATCAGGATATAATTTATTTATTAGTATACATTTTTAAGATAAACTTTATTCTTAAGTATATATTAAAATATACAGAAAATTATATCTTGTGTTAAAATATATAGTTTAATTTTACACAAAAATAAACTATTAAATTTTCTCATCATACGGTTTCTGGGTTAAAGCTGTCAATATATCAAAATATATTTATCAGCTTAATGTGAACTACATTATAAGATATTTCAATTCACAATTATTCAGTAACGCATAAATCATCAACATTACCATATAATTGTTTTTCTTGTAAAGAAGGTCATAGCATCTGTTTCATTTATTTCGGCACTTAAAGATGAAAGATAAAGATCTAATTGTCAATTAAAACACGGAGTTACATCAGATTGTTCTTAATAGAATTCCCTACCTGTATACTGTATACTTTGTTCAATTTTTTAGACTGAAATTAACATCGTTATTTGGTAATTTTTTTTCCTCGCGCGTCCATTTGCCTAATAATTTACAATTATTTGGATTTTTTATTGATTATTGGCTCAAACAATTATGGATTAGGTTACCGATGAAAATAATGGTGTTGCTTCTTGATTAGATATCTGAAAATCGGATCTACTAAGTAAATACATCTGAAATACATTTAATAATAAAGTAAAATTGAAATATGATATTATAATATTAAAATTAATTGAATGAGAGGTGTGAATGGACATTATACCAAAAATATTATTGTAACCAGCTGTGCCCGCGACTTCGCCCGCGTAGAAAAGTGACTTTGGGCAGCATTTTTGAAAATGCCTAACCCGCGCCAATAAACGTTCAGCGAGTTCAACGTGATTCTTTAAATTGCCATAACTTTTTTATTTATCAACCGATTGACATGAATTAAACACTAAATGTTAAGTGAAGCTTACCACAATATATCATTGAAAACCCCATCTAGATAGACAGACAAACAGACAAAAATTCCAAAAATCATTAAATAATATTTTTCCTCATATATCTTCCATGTACAGACAGCGACTCGTTACGTTTTTATTATATGTAAAGATAAAACTGCAAGCCCGTAATGGCGAAGAGAAGGAACATATTTTGCCATAGCACAAATTGTAAAGAAAGCTTACGAAAAATAAGTCAAAATGGCTAATTTTCTATCGTTGTTTTTTTTCAAACAAAATATATTGATAACTAGCTGTCCGCGTGGACTTTCATAATTAATCAATGTGATTCTTTAAATTGCCATAACTTATTTATTTATTAACCGATTGACATGAATTAAACACTAAATGTTAATGGAAGCTTACCACAATATAACATTGAAAACCTCATCTAGATAGGATAAGCCGTTTCCGAGATTAGCGTGCACAAACAAACAGACAAACAGACAAAAATTTTAGTTATCTATCAAATCAATAAAAAAGTCTACTACAATAATCGCCAAGTGCTGATATGTGCATAGCTTGAAGAAAGGGTTTTGATAATTCTTTTTTAAGAATATTCCTTGAATTACAATAAAGGTCATTTTCTTAAGCAGAAGATACACTTATAGGTATGAGTAAAGTATGCGGCTACAGGATAAGTTCAGAATGATTGAAGTCTAGAGTACTTTTAAGGCCTTTATTTTTCCATATAAAGATAGGTTTATACTATTTTTTTTAATTTGTATAATATGTCTTAGTTTATTGATATAAATATTAAAAAGCACCGTATACACTCATCTTTCTTCTTCTTCACTCTGCTTTCTTGATAAAACTATACTAGAGTGTAAAGTATTTTCATACTTTAATGTCCGGATTTTTAAATAGAAGCATACACATTTTGCTCAGAATATAAAGCTAATTTAATATCATTTATTTCGCCTTTTAAAAAATAAAGGCAATGGCCATTTTGAACGACTTCAACTTGTACATTTAGAGTAACAGATTGTATCTATAAATTATTTATTACGTAGTTATTTACTTTAATCTGCATTATTAACTTATTATTTTTACTAACACAGTTTAGTATTGTGTATTTTATAATTGGACAATAGTCAAATTATAAAAAATCAATCTGAATGGCATATATTTATTTATTATATTACATTTATTAACATAATGAATTCCTTTTGATTCCACTGTAATAAAATTAATGGCTGTCTTCTTAGAGCTTGTAGTAACAAATAATCTGGCGATGAATATGTCCAATATGAACGACAATAACGTCGTTTTCAGTTCTAAAAATAGATTGTTTTATTTGTAAGCTCTATGTATACACATATAAAAGTAAATATAATTTAACTAATATTTGGCATAATGCAAGAGATTTATCTTGCCTAATGCGTAGACACTGACCACACAATACGACAATGACCTATTGCGCTCTTTCATGTTTGATATCATGAAATAGAAATGCCCACATGTACCTACCTACCTTTGTAGTACCAACAATCAGCAATTTTTCATGTTTAAAATTGATTAAAACTTTTCTATTCGACGACAAAACGGTTAATACATAGTTATAACATGTTTCTCTTACATCAATTAATAATTATTAGGTATCTATGAAAAACGGAAACATGAAAGTATTTTAGCTGATACACTATAATTTTTTATTTCTAACGAATCCACACTAAGACTATAAAGTGTTCGTTTTTACAAAAAAATGAAGATCGAGTATTTCCAGTTTTATCACCAAAACAAAAAATGAAATAAGTTGTATTATGGTGAACTTTCGTATGATTTTAAAACTACATATTTTAAATATTTGCTAATCCGACAACAACATCCTTATTATCCAACGTATAAGGCGTAGTTCTCGATAAATGTTTTAGTCTGTTTTGCAAACTTACAGAGTTTGTAATAATTATTCCCCGAATATTATGGACTGAAAGTAATTGTATCTAGCCGTAATGCTTTTATCAGTTTTAGATCAAATTTGGTACTGAGATAGGTACTCTAAATCTTAAAAATATTAACGTTAAGATATCAATATGACTAAATAATCCGTCCCGATTACGATTTATTTTATATAAACGTAGGCTTACGCAAGACTCAAGAGTCAAATAGTTTTCTTTAAACTTGAATCTGTTATTTATTCAAAAAAAATAAATTAGATATGTTTTTTGTCCTAAGCTGAGACACTATAATTATATTAATTATTTATCAATCGTATATCTACAACAATTTATGTGTTTATTACGTGCTCAAAACCGTCGATATAAATTATGGTAATAAATTCAAACTTCTATTTATAAGCCCAAAGCTTGAACAACGTAATGACCTTTTACCTTAAACTGAAGATGTCATTCTTTAACAAATATTTTAATTACGTGTTTATATAGTTTTATATCGACTCTGGTTCATCGTATTGATATAATTGCGCAATGTTAAAAAATTCCATATATTTAAGATGGCTTTAACATTTTATAGTAGGTATGTTCTGTATCAACGAGTGTGACATCATTTTACGTGTAAAATAATTGTAAATACAATTCCGAGAATTTTAAGCTCATGTATTAAGGAAGACTGTTTATAGAATATTATATGTATGGTTATTAAAATCATAGAGAAAATCAGTTATTACTAGGTATATTTTCTATTTTGTAATGTACAACATCAGTAAAAATATACAAAAATATGGCAGTAGACATCAAATCAGTAAGTCAATTTGTGCAGCGGATGCCTCGCTACGCAAACCATGGCGGATGTATAGTCTTTATAATTAAATTGTCAATCGTTGTGCGCTTATCTCCTGGCCTGGACTGGCTTAGGAACGGAGTCACCATCAATGTGGAAGCCGCTTTCGTCAGCGAAGTAGGTGAAGGTTTCAGGCTTGCCGTCGGGGTTTATGTAGGAGAAAGTTCCACGGACGACTACGACGTCATGGGGCTTGTTCTCTTCGTCAAGGACTTGCTTAACGTCTCCGCTTTCGCTGCGCTGGGAACCATCTTCGGATTCGTAGCTGAAATATTATTATACGTTATACATACATATATGGACATGCGACGTGTCGGTACAATTTCTTTAATTATTTGAAATATAACTGGCATAATACGTGTGGTGTATTTTAAACTAACGTTTTTAAATTCACACAATGTATGAGTCTTATGTTCGTATCATTTATCATTAGTAGAAATATTATTTCTACAAAATTTACAATTTTCACTTTAATCCATAAGATGCTTCGGGATAAAATAGGCTATATGTATCCTCAAATCAGTAAAAATTAGCTGATGTCTCGATCCTTTCAAAATGTCTTCATTTTGAATATATTCGTATAATAAATGCATAAAGAATATCATTTTATATTCACCTGAAGACGTATCCTCCCTCGGGTTGTTGGGTGAACTCTGAACGGACGATCTTTGGTGGTTCCTTGTATTCAGGGGGAGCGGCGACGGCGAGGGCCACGAAGGCAAGGGCGACGATGAGCTAAACACCGAAACACATTTTGTTAATTACTAATATTTTTGAAATTAAATATTTGAATAAAATATTTCTACACATACCAGTTTCATGATTAAAGGATTTAGATACGTAGCCTGCGAAGAAGCGACTGATGCTGATACGCGCCGATCAAAATCTTTTATACATTTCACCCGGCTACGTCGTCTAATAAAATGTCAAACGGTTGTAAACTTTATTTACACTGCTTCCATGTCAACGCATTTTTTGTAATACTTATATTGATAGTAATAGCCACAGTGAGCCTTTATTATTCCAGCTCCGACTGTTTTAATGATTTTAAATGATTCAAATAAAGTATTCTGTTTACCTTTTTTTCTATATCATTTTATTATTATCTTAACATTACCTAAAAAGGATGCAGAATATGACTGAACAACAAGTGCTAAGTTTTAATTCGTTTTAGTACGGAAAAGACTTAAGATAGAGTAATTTCTAAAAGTATTGAAAGGTATGATTTTATAGCTACTTATTGCATCTACGTAATATGTAAAATAGCCAATAAAAATTAATAATATACGACTTTTAACAAATAATATTTAATTAAAAATGTGAATCAAAACTATGATAGTTATGTCATACGAGAATAGCTAATTATGCGTGATTTTCGTAGATAAGTGCATTAGCTCTATTTGTCTAGTCTGTCCATATTTTATATTTGAAACAATAAATATGCTAAAGTAAATTTAGCAAGTTAAAACTTAAAAAAACCCATATTATGGATATTATAACGTTATTGATCTACCTACAATTTGCTAGGCCTTAAGTGTTTTTAGTAACTACCTATTGCTCGCGATTTCGTCCCCGTATATTGTTTTTTTGCAACAATTTTAACTAATGCTTTGCTTCTATTAATCGTAGCTTAATGGTACTAAGCCTAAGTACTATAAATGGAATAACTAACACAAAATAATTATTTTTTCAATTCGAACCAGTAGTTCCTGTACAAGAACAAAACTTTGGGTAGCTACTAATAACATATATTACTCGTAGTAATAAAAAGATGACAGGGATTGGCATCGGCCTTGAAGCTTAAATCAAATATTTTAAACATCTATGTATATTCTGATGCGCTCATATTAGCTGCAGATTTAAATAGGTAATTAAATTTATTTTAGTTTTATTTAGCATTTTAACTTTCTGATAATATTCTTATTAATAAGTATTTATGTCCACTCCATCTGTTTAATGGCCGTGATGATTTAATTTTATTATGGGTATGAAATTTCCATTTGACATTATTCATGCCCATGGCACATAGCTACGATTAGATGTTTATAATTGGTATTATTTAATTACTGGTTTTAAATATATTATTATATCAGATATAAACACCTACGAAATATTAGTATGTTGTCACTTGTCACGCACCTTAATATAACCATTAAAAAAATTGGTGTTTTAAAAGGAATGTCTGAAAAGCAATGTGGCATTGGCTTGTATTGTCTTTCATATAATGCCTTATAAGCAAAGAAATCTAAATAATTACGTAACATTATCTAGATTCCTATAGGTATAAGAAAGTAAAATATCTAATCAGTGGGACTGTTTAAATTAATATGTAACTTTATTTAAATAACGTCACTTTATTGTAATATTTAGGTTGGCTTTAATTTAAATTATCACGGTAGTAACACTCAAGCGGAACCTATATCTATACCTAGAATAAATTATTTATGAATCATTTTTTTTACACGGTAGGAGACCAACGATCAGTGGTGCCACCTGTAAGAAAATGGTCATCACCGTTCATAATGACGGCTTTCCAGTGTGTTGCCGGCCTTTAACTTAATTATTTCCTTATTATTGAAAGTCTGAAAATTGTAAATTAGAAATACAAAAAAAACACACACATTATACGCATTTAAATTGAATTAAACTTTAAACTTATATGATTAGATTTAATATTTATTAATTCAATATTTATATTTTAGGACAGTATCACTTTCTTCTGAAAATACCGCATAGTATTTAATTTAAATGTAAAGTGCCGAAACGATGGTGGTCTACGACATTATTAAAGTATAACTTAAAATTATATTTTTATAAAAAAAACATAAGATTTAATCAAAAAAAGCATTTTCTGCATATTTATGTGTAGTCCTCATACGTTATGAGCCCATTAAAAAAAAATATTACTTAAAGTGTCTTATGGCAACGGGATTCTTTTTTTAGAATAAGTGTTTTTTTGTCTCGATAAAAATCTATAAATAGTACTTATAACAATACACATACTATCGGGTATCTATGCTTAAATATAAATGTAATCTAAAATTGTAACATAGGAAAGATATAGATATTTTTAGATAAGGGATTTCAATATGAATTAAAGAACTTAGTTATTTTTAATGGGTTTATTTTATATGTATATCAACGGTAAAAATGTACAAAAATTTGGCAGTAGACATCATATCAATGCGTAACAGAGCGTAGCGGATGTCAAGCTACATAGTTTATGGCAGTTTTACAGCCTAGAAAAAAGTATTTCAGTCGTTAGATCTTTATCTCCTGGCAGCGGGACCCTTGGGAATGGATTCACCTTCGGCGTGGAAGCCGGTCTCGTCAGCGTAGTAGTTGATCGATTCAACTTTGCCTTCCTTGTTTACATATGAGAAGCTTCCACGGACGACTACAACATCATGGGGCTTTTTCTCTTCGTCAAGGACTTGCCTGATTTCACCGTTCTCAGAACGTTGAGATCCATCTTCAGTTTCATAACTGAAAAATATAGACCAATGAAATTCTACATCTTGTATACTGATTACAAAACAGGATAAAAAATCGATATCACAATGTATCACCATTCATTTTAATAAATACTAATGATTATTCAAATTACTATTTTAATTATTAAAATTTTACCCAAAGGCATATGATCCCTGGGGATCTTGATTGAACTCGGAGCGAAGGATTTTGGTGGGCTCCTTGTATTCAACTGGAGCGGGAGGGGCGGCGGCGACGATGGCCACTAAGGCAAGGGCGACAATAAGCTGTAATAAAAGATTATCAATAATATTTCATTACGATATGATATATAATATTCAATTCCAATAAAATATTTTTAAATTTACCAGTTTCATGATTATTTGATTTGATTTCGAAGCTCCCAGACAAGCGACTGATGCTTATTCGCTCGAAACGAATTCTTTTATACATTTCTCTTGGCATCACCGTCTAACGTAAAGCTAACGTCTGCTCACGGACGTAGGCTGTGATCCGCCTCTCCGCACACCCTAGCTTACTACCACATGCGCATACACATGCTGCGTTCATTGTTGGTATAAGGTTATCACTTACATGTGTGACACGCGTTTACGCAGTGATTTGAAGGCTCTTATTCACGACTGTTTACTTAATAATTTGTCACTAAATTCGTAATATCTACTTCAACGGTTTTTTCATAAGACGCTCGGGCCAAGGTTTTCGGTAATATTTTTTATGCTACAGGTATGTCTGGTGTGCTACTTACAATTTCAATAATTATTGTGAGTAACGTAAATAATATTTCAGTTCGATGCATAACCCTTTGTTTTCATTTTAATATAAAAAGATCTTGTATGAATAAGCTATGCCGAGTGAACATACATACCTATTTTTTAATAAAGCTAAAGTTGATAAAAGATTCATATCATTTTTTTTTTTAATATTACTTCAATACTATGTATATGTGTTTGTAGAACCCCGGCCACATTAGGTACGGTACTACATTTCAGTTCACGCAAAATCTACCTAACAGTTTTCACAATAAAAATATGGTTTTCATAAAATATTACACATTTTACTTATGATATGGTAAAAGCAGTGGTTTACTTTATTGAAATCTATATTTTTATAAAATAGAACAATATACTTTTAAAACCATTCCAGTATAATTTTGTTATAAAATACTTTTATGCCATAGACACAACAAATAACCAGTTTTATTACAAAAAGTTAAAAAATAGCAGGTAAAATCTTTATGATAGCCAATACCTGCAAATCAAAATACAAGTTTTATAGGTCATATTCAAATAAAAATCTGTGACCTAAGTTTAGACACCTTTGGTATATAACTTTTAATGTTAGACTATAAAGAAAAATAATAAGAGTCATCGGTTCTAAATAATATTACCTACTACCAACGTCCGGCACATTACAATTGGTAGGTAAGTACAAGGTAAGCTCATTTTAATTATGTATTTTAATACTATAAATGCAAAACAAGGAACTTTTTTTACGCCTAACCTGGACCGATTAATAAGAAACTTAGTCAGGATGTTTTATATGGATTTTTTACCTACAAGCATTATTTATCTGAAAAAAATATTATGAACACACCTCCAACAAGGAGTTTAAATATAGATTTTTTTATATGAACCTTTTAAATTATTAAAGAACATGGTTATATTTAGATGATAATAATCATAGTAGATAACTGCTCATCCTTAATGACTCCGGCCTAATTCAGACGTAGGGTTCGGAGCTCTAAAATTTAATTTAAAGTATTTTTCTTCAAATATTTTAACGAACACATTCGGAGTAAAAACTCTACATAAAATTTTGTAAACGGCCCGTCTTGTATGGGAGATACCATAGTGTTTCAAGCCTATGAATATTTATTACTACATGCATAGCTATAAATATTTTAACACATGTATTAAGAAATATAAAATTGATAATCGGTAACGCAAGAAGCAATCATTGAAAGGGAGCCTTTTTGTAATTTATTTTACATCTCTTAGCGAAAATTACTGCCTTGTGATTTTTTATATTAAAGATGACATCAGCTTTGCTTTTAGCTGTTATTATATCGTTTTAATTTATTATTGTATATGGAATATACATAACGTATCAGCCTCCTCCGCCTCAATATAATTCGGTGGATTTGCTGCAGAAGAAATTCCTATTCACTATGTGTGATAAATTATTCTTAAGTAAGTTTTTTTAAATGTATTTATTTTTTAATCCGATACTTGATGTCATAATGCCGACAGAAAACCGTTAATGAACTTTGGCTGTTCCCAGCTTTCTTAGTATGTGTACAATATACCTTATAAGTAAAAACTACACAGCACACAACTTAGTGATTTAAAAATATCCTGTATGCAGTACAAAAGATCAATCTTTATATACTAAAAATACCGGTATAGAAACCACTAAACGAAAGCAGGTACTTCATAATATTGTTTATAATGCGTGAAAAAATTGAAAAAACCACACATGTATTTATACCCCGCGTTTACCCCACACAAGAACTCTATAAAGAATGGAAAGTTTTAACTGTCAGACAGCTATTTATACTAAACACCATACTACATATACACTCACTCACTCCACTAACCATTTCTGATTCCAGACGTAGCTATTCCGTATGTTCTATTCCCACACCTAAACTATCTTTCACCAAACGCTTCTCATACTTCCTTGGCCCACATCTGTACAACAAAATAAATAAAACCACTTCCCACCATCTCCTTACATACTTAGGTTGTAAAAATGTCATCACAGAGTGGCTCTTCTCCAAAAACTATGATGAGACCGAATCCCTGCTTACATCACTGACTTAAGCCTATTCCCATGACTCATTCCCCCCTTTTTTAAAATACACACTCTCGCGCGCATACACACACACTCACCCCAACATACATGCACACACACACACACACACACACACATACACACACACACACACACAACCTCTAACTTAGAGTTAAGTTAATAAGTAAGTTTTTTTTTTAAATAATGCCTGTCTAGATTGTTTCCCACTTTTTTTATTATTATTAGTATTCTGTTATTGCCAATTGATTATTTTTAAAATACTGTGTATTTTAGTAAATATGAAGGAAGCGGAACTGATCCCTTAACACAGATTATTTTAGTAATCTAGCTAGGGATCAGTTCTAACTCTGAAAGATTTTGTCGCCATTATTGATTATTACTCTTTGTAAACCTTTGGCAAATAAATAAATAAATAAATAAATACTAAATACCATCTGCGTACCAAATTTCAGTTCATTACAATCGGTTCAGCGGTTTGGCCGTGAAAGCGTCAAATTATAAAAAGTTTCAACCCCTCGCGCAACCTTTTGGGAGTTGATTTACAAAAAAGTAGCCCCAGGCTTTAGACCATCTGTGTACCAAATTTGGTTGCAATCGGTTCAGTAGTTTTAGTGTGATTACGCATTGCAAATATTAGTATGGATTAATACCCTATGTATTAGATTAGAATAGTGTTCCTGCAAGATGTTCACATCATTTATTGAACATTGTATTCTTATATTTAAAGAAAATATGTTTTTTAACTACATAGTTAATTCAGCATGTGATAGAATAGTCTAACAATTATTAAAAACAGAATAATCTTGCCTTTAAACATACTTATTTTGCACTTTATATAAGGTAGTAATTTTGTAGTCAAATACACTGACCCTATTGTAAGCACTTATTTATTTATAAACAGTAAAATCCATTTCAATATCAATATAGGTGTTAAAAATAAAAACATCTATATGCTGTATTTTCGCTTTGATAAATCCTATTGCAAGGCATACATTTTGTATAAATCTGAGTTTATATAAAAGGCTTGTCTTTGAGCATTTTGTCTTTATGTTCATACGAAACATACGGCGTCTAACGACCTAGTAGCTAGGCTATATCAAAGTTATCCGAAATATCTTTTGTTCAACGTACCTACAAATATTTAACTGACTGAAAGATTTCATTGTACCAACGGTTGTGGTTGTCGTGTAAATAATATTAAAATAATGAAAAAGTAACTAAATACAAAAAATGTTAATTTAATGTAATAAAAAATAGCCTACTACGCTTCTTTAGAAAACTGAAATTTTAATAAGCTTATGTTACAAGATGAAATGATGAAAATTATATTAAGTTGCATTCTAATAAGTATAATAAATTAAAATGTGTGTGTCGGTGTGTGTATATAAAATATATTGTATATCAAATTAAAATTAAATGTATTTATACAAACTTTTGCAATAAAAATAAGATATAAAGATTTTGAATAATTAATTACAAATAATCAAAAATATGTATACCTATTAAAAATTTTTCCATCAAATTCTATTAGTGGATATTACAATACTATCGTGCGTCAGAGAAAACTGGATCTGCGTGGATCACATCTATGCAACTAATTTTAACTGAATGAAAAAAGGGGTTGTCATTTAACAATTAGGTGCAATTTATAAACGATTTATCTCCATGTGAGTATTAATCTAATAAACTTTAACCAAATCCGTTATAAGTTGAGTTTACGAAAGAGTGAGAAGCATTCAGATTTTCGCGTTTATAATATCAGTAGTATTTGTAGTAAACACGTCCTCCCGCCAAGGACTTAACATACTCGATATGATGCCTACTTTGTCTAGTAGTTCTATTTTAAATCGTAAAAATATTCACTTGTAAGAAGTTATAAAGAACTTCAGCTTTGTTCAGTTTTTTAGTCAACGGTTATATTACCTATGTAAAACCTATTATAGGTACACGTTTAAAATTTTCTTAATTTTTATGCAAATATATATGTAGAAGCTATAATACAATTGATTACTGATTATTATAATATTCATTATATATCATTAAGAAGTTCATCACGTCTATTTATATGAGTTGGGAAACCCAAACAACTAAATTGAATATAAAATACAAAATGCCAGTAACGTATACGTAACGTGAGAAAATAGAATATATTATAATTTACATTTGTAGTAGTTGAATTAACTTAAATATTTGAATAAATGATTGTAACACTTAAAAGTAAATATAAGATGTCTTAAAGATACTATAAGAAATATTATTTTGTATTACGAATGGAATGCAATTTATACTGCGTACGCATTTTTTTCTACGTACGTAATTTTCTTATACCTAGGTCGATAAATACAACTAAGTGGACTTTGGCAAAATCTACAGCAGTTTTATATTTTGACTGCTTAAGTAGGTAATAATAATCATTTCTTTTTATGAAAAACCACAAAACTATATATTTACAATAATACAAGTGTTGTATCTACTGTTTTCCCCAATATAAATATATAGGAAAATCGATAAGATCTTTATGTTGAAGATCTTGACTGAATCTATTAGATAATAAAGATCGATACCTAACCATATAAATAAAATACAAAATAAAATAAATTTATAAGTTTTTTATAATTCTAGTAAAAAGCTTAACCGCAGTTATCTATCAAATTAATAACAGCTATCGTATTAATAAAACTTGAAAAGGTCAAACGTCAAAAAAGGTAAAATAATATAAAATATA
The DNA here is from genome assembly GCA_026213755.1 of Eurema hecabe. Lineage (NCBI taxonomy): Eukaryota > Metazoa > Arthropoda > Insecta > Lepidoptera > Pieridae > Terias > Terias hecabe. Next base: position 5,533,690 of record JADANM010006178.1, read on the forward strand.
TAATTATCAACAAGCACACGTAGCTGTGCATAAATTAAATCGTTAGAAAAACTTGTCCAGCTAGACGTAAATAAAAGTGATGTGCTCTTAACCTTTTCAGAGGTCAGCTCCATTCTTTATTTCGTGAAATTATCATTCAAGGTCACGTCGTTAAGTACATTGACAAATACATCTTCAAACTTGTGTAATTTGACAGTTTGAACAAGTAACGCACATGCAAAATTACAAATTTATTATTGATCGAATCTGTAATTATTTCATATCGCCTAGGTACCAAGCGAAGTGTAAAATATTTGCCGCTTTAAGTATCAAAAAGTTATTGACCTATACATCTAATTCATATTAATATAAGTTGGTGTAAGCAAGATTGATGCAAATTAAATTCATGTTGAGCCATTATAAAGTTTTGTAAACTATAAATATAAAACAATTTAATGTTCATACGATACGATGTTTTCTGTTTGCAATACACTTCTCTTTTTTGTCTCCATTTCAGTTTTTTATCATTATACATTGCTATATATTTAAATGCAAAGATATAACTATGTTTCGCTTATTTTTTATTTGTAACCCTAATTGAATTTTATATCCCATAATAAGTTCTGAAGAATTATGTCAACTATTGCAAACTACTTATACATCCTTTATTTTACTTTACTATTAATTTCATCATTATCTATAAAACCGAATTAGTGAGTCGAAGCAAATAATGACTTTTTCTTTTTAAAGATAACGGGTTTGCGCTTGACCACAACTCACCTGATGTTAAGTGAAGTTGTGGTCTAAGATGGAGCGCGCGTACCTGTGAGGTATCTGTTAACTCTCCTCTTGAAGGCACAGAGATTGTAAGTGTCGGGGAACAAAGACTCCGGCAGGGAGCTCCACAATTTTGCGACACAAACGAAAAACGTGGAGGCGAATCGTTTCGTGCCTGCGCGTGGGATATCCACAGTGTAGCGGTGTCGTCCTCCCGAAGCTCTGCTCGTCCGATGATGGAATGGAGAAGGAGGAATGACAAAAGTTGAATGATTGAAAGATAATAAAAATCGACGGACACAATTCGCTTAGAAAATTAAACAACTAATGCATTATTCATCAATAAGATATTATACATTAGCTATAATTTGTAAAAATAATACAATACTGTATACGAGAACACAATTTATTGACACGAAAATAAATTAATACAACAGATCATCATAATCAGAATTTAAATCATAATATCTGATTGTTCACCAAGTGAGACGCATGACGTGATCAGTCTTCCTTTTGGATGATTTGATAAAACCTAGAAACTGCAGTTCGGCGACCGCCCGAGTAAATCGGACTCTGAAACAAAAAAAAAAATGTTATAATAAGGTATATAATATACGTCCAGCCAAATCTATTCAGTAGATTTTGTGTATATGTCACCGGAAAATAACAAGAACAGCAAATTTGTAAATTTCCTAGGAAATTTATAAACCTTCGTAGGATTCTAAACGGAAGATAAATTGTATTATTTTACGACCAAATAAATTAAAAGCTCCTCTGTGATTGGTCGAATCATTTAGAACCTTATGAATGGATTAGTTAGTTGATAAATTTACCACGAGACGTCGCAAATTGATAAATTTGCGAAAATGTGGTCGTAAAATAATACAATTTATCTTTCGTTAAGAATCCTACGAACGTTTATAAATTTCCTAGGAAATTTACAAATTTGCTGTTCTTGTTATTTTCCGATGAAATATAATATACGATGTAATAAACATCCTTACAAATTTGTGCGTTCAAATTGAACTCTATTTTGATAAAAACCCTTGGAATGATATTTCTCAACGCTCGTGGGATGGTACCTTTTTCATGTATAAATATTACAATAGTCGTTGTTTATATTTACAATTGTATGTTCTTATTTTAAAAAGAGCGACTATCAGAGTTTCTTGCCGACTCTTCTCTTTAGAAACTGCCTTCCGAACCGGTGGTAAATGTTTTGCATGACGATTCAAAAGTGTTACTAAATGTAGCCTAATCGAATAAAGATACTTTTGACAAATAAATATTAGTTCATAAGTGTCATTTCATATGATTCCATCAAAATTAAAATAAATTCTTAAACTTGTAATACCGAAACGCTGTATTTTGCTCATGATACTTATTTGTAAGACATATTTAGTAACAATAAAAGTCATTCTTTCTTCACTGTAATAGAACTGATAGTCCATCATTAATTACCATAAAAAACCTGAATTGTTAAGATCTAACAACTAAAAATACCATACAAAGTATTCTCATGAAGCCCATGTTTCAAAACAACTACACAGTTTATTAAGCTACTGTATAAACTTTATTTAACAAAAACACTTACTGAATATTGACATCCTGAGCTCGATTCTCATCCTCAGTGTCAGGGCACAGCACAGCTGCGAACGCTTGAAGCCAGTCGTATAGGTTTATGTGTTTCCCGCACTCCCTGTGCAGTTTGTATGCCAAGCTCACGTCTGGCAACGTGTCCGTTACGCTTTCAAACGATGTTAGGTTACAACATGAACACTGAAATTAAAATAAGCATTTCTTTCATCGAATTCATAAATTTCAAAACCCCTGATGTGAAAATATGGCAATTTCTTTTAAGATAATATAAATTATAAACCTATAAATTGTTCAATTTAGGAAGATAATGTGCTTTATGTATTGGTAGGTGGTGGTCTATATACGAGGTGTTACTCGTATATAGACTGTAGCCGCGCCGTGGTTCGGCAGCGTTTTGTTACCTTTAGTACGTACTTTAACCGGAACTAAAGTTGTTCCGCATAGATGAAAGATTTTTTAAAATCTGTCCAGTATTTTGAGTACTCATTTAATCCAAATAAGTACCAACTTTCCTTTACAATTATAGATTTTTACGATTAGATTTAACCAAACGATAAAGACGAGTAAGGGGGAGAAATCTCGGAGCGCGGCTGAAACTTCGTAAAGCCTGGAAATTTTTAATTGGACTGTTTTAAGTATGAAAATAATATTTTTAATAGCTAAGCACCTGTAAGTAATATCCTGGATTACCAAGGGCCATGTGCAGTGCACCTCGAGGCGATCCTATTATTTGCTTCTTCACATTCGATACTTCAGTAAAGAACAGGATTTCATAAAAAGTTTGCTTATGGGGCGGCTCAAGACCTGAAAAGAAGATAAAGAATTTATTTAAACATATCACTGACATTTCTTCAAGAGTTTTCTATAAGTATACAAAACTCTATCAAACATAGGTAAGTATAAAGTTTAGCCACCTTATCGGAATTAATTAAATTAATTTAATTTCAATTAATGTGAGTTGTGTTGTTTATCAATTTTAATAAAAGCTTTTTATTAGTTTTACGAAAACATTACCTTTACTAAACATTCCCTCCAAGTAATTTACAAACCTTGACCGAATCATTTCAAACTCTGACTGTATTCTATCAACTCTTGTTGCTTTTAATAGTTTCTGAAATACGAATAGGAAATGTTTGTTAGGTAGAAAACAGAACTATTTTAAATAAAAATAGATTAAAAAGATCTAAGAACTACCTAACAAAAATTAAAAAGGATTATCTACTATACCGATAATATTAATACGTATTTCATTCCGTCTTGGACTAAATTTTGTAAATGATAGTATTGCATTGTTTTATTTTATTTCTCTCTTCTGACCTATTTGAGAATCGTCAGAATCTTGGACATGCTATCTTTCTAATTCTAGTGATGTTTTTAGTAGAGGTTATTTTAAAAATTAAAAAAGTTACCTCCTTAAGTTTGTATCGGCTCCCTGATTTTAAGTCTACATTTTCAGCATCATCTTCTAATTCCATATCTACATCATCAGTATTCTTAGTTACTACAGCTTCATTACTGGCATTTTCAATTTGTCTTAAAAATGTAATCAAATGCACTCTTATACTTTTAGCAAACTCCTCTCCTAAATCATTAATATAATTTATATTTATTTGATTATTTTTCAATGGTGTAGTTCGAAGAGGATTTACGGGTGAAACATTTTCTAAAACACCATTTACTATCTTAACTGCGCATTTAATTGTTTCTATTAATTTGATTTGCGATTGAAAGTTTAATAACTGCATACATTCTTTGAATCCATCTGTATGTGTTATATTTTCCACAGCGCACTTAGCATAGATTTCACGTATCTGAAGGTAAAACATACGTTATATTATATCATGTCATTATATAGCTTTTAAGATGTTACAAATTATTTTCAAATCGTAAAAAATCCTTCTCTTTTTATATATTTATCTTTTTATATAACTTAAGCCTTATAAATTATTTATATACTAACTGTCTTCCCAAATACATTCTTTGGCAGGTCCTTAACAAAAGTGGCAAGCAATCTTACGCACAAATAAAAACTATACACATAGTCATGCAATTTGTGCATTTCTTTCAATAAGACTTCTCTAAAGAAGTTGTCGTCTTCAAAAAGGTGAATCTTCATTTGACAATCCTGTCTTTCTAAAAATGGCCGAAATGATAAAAGTTGCCTTATGTTTTCTAAATCATCAAAAGATAATCTCATTATTGTTGAATCAATTTTATTTCGATCGCAACACAGGGCTTTTATATTATCACCATAAAAGTGTTCCATCATACAATACTAAAACAAAAAAAATCAAATTACACAACCATATATCAACTTGTCATAAATTTAACAATAATTTATCCATACAAATATTCACCTTAATGCTCTGAATGAGACCAGTAACAGAAAAGTCATAAAACAGAAATACATCTGTTACTAGTTCAAAAGCTTTTCCTGATAAGTGAAAAGGACTGGTGTGTGTCAAGAATATATTCCCCACTACCTATGAAGTTATGGAAAAAAATATAACAACACAATATCAAATAATATAAAACAGTTAAAATTATAAATTGTATCAAACAATGTACACAATATAAAGAAAAATATGAGCTGGCATGCAAAAAATACATAAAATAATAAATAAATGCATAGTTAATATTACATTATAGTGTAATGCTAAGATTGTGGCACTTACTTGATTCATATATACATGAGAAGGATGGGAATTGAATACTTTTATAAGAAGTTTGGATGAAACTTGATACGGAAATGACTTATGCAATGCTGAAACGGATGTAGCAACTCCAAACACTAATACTATAGGCAGTGTAGCTACATAGGAACTAAAATATAAAAAAATCTAAATAAAATACATTAAAAAACAAAAATCTATTCAAGTAAACCTTTACAAGATCTCACCTTACTATCATAACAAAATCTTGTAATACATTACAATTAAAGCTCTCAAAGTCAGGTATAATAACTACTAAGGCCTTCTGTTTATTAACCTTCTTCTTCCTGGGTGAGTTTGACTCATTTTTAGTTTTGTACCAGTTACATAATGTTTTCATAGTACATTGGTTCTTCTTGAGTTTATATTTTAATGAGTGATTAGCCTCATCCATACTGTTTTCAGAATTATCCTGTAACTAAGAATTTTCTATAAGTATGGAGGATATGATTTCATTTTTAAACCACTACTTGTATTATTTATGATATAGAGTTTTAGTATAATTGTATTGTAAGTTTCATTTTTATTTGTGATTTACAAAATCTGTATTATCATTTAATCAAAGTCAAAAGTCAAATCTTGGTAGAAACTTAGTAGCTTGATATCAATGATGCTTTATAATTCATAACAAATGATGAATAAAATGAATACATACAAATACATTATCACCATTAATGAGTTGCCAGACAGCATTTTCAACCAAATGTTTCACACTTGAAGCATCTTGCGAGTTAACCATAGCTACAAATGGAGTTACATCCTCCCTGAAATTAACCATACAATCATATTATTTATAATGTATTTATATGTACTAATAAAAAATCCTGTTTAAATTTTACCTAATAAGACTAATAAGTGATTTAAACTGATTTACATGGTCAGGCTGGTTAACACCTGTTAGTAAAGTTGCGCTTGGTATGATCCCTTCTAAACTATTTAATTCACTATCTTGGTGACATGTTTGTAAATAATTTACAATATCATTTAATAAATCACTGTAGGTTTTATCATGTAACTCCTGAAATAATAAAAATTAATATAATATATGTATTTAAAACTTAATCAATCGAATATCAAATATTTATGAGCATTATATTAAACATTTACTTCCAGCTGTGCCTCAACCGAGTCCCAAATTTGTTTAAATGCATCATACCAAATCTCTTTCGAAAAAGTATCGACAAATATGGATCGTCGATTCTTCTTCTTACTTTTCTTGACATTTTTAAAACCATTAGAAAACACAAACACGCCCTGCAATATTATACAATGCAATTGTTAAAAAGTAAACACGTAATTAAACAAAAATAAATATAAACAACTTTAATAGTCTTAACCTTAGAAACCGACGATGTTGAATCCATTTTATACTAAATTACCGAACGTGTAAACAAAATAAACTTTAAATATTATTCAAATACTAAGATCTAAAAAATATACTGTATTATATGCATATCCAACATAATACGTGTTTACTGTTTGGTGTTTTGATTTTAATTCAGTGTTTAAAACTTTAAATTTGAACAGTCCACATCTGTCATAAAGACAACTGACAAACTAACTTTAGGTCCTTAGGAAGGTTCCACTTAAGTATATCCCGAAATGAATGAGTATTTTTTTACAAACAAACATTCACAAAATAATAATATGGATACCTATGCATTAATTGTCTGACATGTCACTGGCATGCATGAGATTGGCAAAAAATATTTTTAATAATATAATAATAACACCTAAAACCGCAACACGAACACGCAGTGTCTACTTACACAGATTGTCGCGGCAGTGCATCGCATCACGTTCGTACCTGTTTTTCATAGATTTTAAATTTTCGACATTTAGGATAAATGTTATATTCAAGATATTAATTTATTATTAAGAAGATTTTCAATAAGCCGATATTACGAGCTAACCCAATATGTACTTGTATTTTATAAAATAAAGAGCGCTAAAATTGTAAGATCCTTTCCATTGTCAAGGTATTTTAAACCTATTTTAGTGGTAAATGGATATGGGCCTTTTAGGCTACAAGTTGAACGTACCCTTATAACAGAGTATATAACCATATTATATACTCTATGTTTATGTTCTCTATGTTCTCCGTCTACGATTTTAATAGACTACATAAATACAGACTAGAGAATGTTTCTGCAAACTGGTAGTAACGGTCTCCAGGCGCGGCACGGCGCTTACCGCTGCGCTCCGGCCTTATAACTTGTCTAGCTCTTAAACTACTCCCGGGCCCATTATGAGACTTGGCAAGGATTAATCTACATACTATAAGCTATTATTGAAACAAAAAATAAAAAAATTAAAGTGGTCCAAGTTTGAGAAAATCGAGTTAGTAAAATAAAAATCTAATTTTTTTTTAATTTCCAAAAAAAAATCACTTTCTAAAAATGTCAAAAGAGAGCTCAATATCTAAAATTGATGACACTTGTGGAATATATCTCTGCGCACCTTGATGGGGGAGGCCAGGTAGATGTCCTCTATTTTGACTTTCAAAAGGCGTTTAATAGGATCAATAACGACATATTACTGGAAAACCTAGCGGCAATTGGTTTCGCTCCCAGTCTCCTTAAGTTTACTGCAGACTATCTCCGCAACCGCCAACAATTTGTCAAGCTCGGCATCTATGAGTCACTGCCTTATCATACGCGGTCCGGAGTAAGTCAGGGATCGATCCTTGGACCTTTGCTGTTTTTGATAATGATTAACGATTTGCCATCAGTCATCATAAATAGCAGATGCCTGCTTTATGCAGATGACCTGAAACTTCTTATACAGATTGAATCATTGTCGGATTGCGCTGCGCTACAGAGTGATGTGGATGCTATTCTGTGCTGGTGCCATCAAAATAAAATGCAATTTAATGCAAATAAATGCTATGCGATGACATATGCGACAACCATTAATACATAGCTACAAAATAAATAGCCACACGATGATTAGGTCGAACACGATTGTAGACCTGGGAGTAGCGTTCGACAGCAAACTGACGTTCCACGATCACATTTTGGGCTTAGCGCGTGAATCCCACCGGCGCCTGGGTTTTGTGTTAAGGAGTGCAAGAGATTTCATTCCTTATGTGGTTTGCGGCTGATCTATAACGCGCTAGTGCGTTCGAAATTGGAAACCAGTTCCTGTATATGGAGCCCATACCAGTGTTCCTACAAGCTTCTTCTCGTAAGGGTGCAAAAGACTTTCCTGCGTTACCTTTACATGCGGGCTTACGGATATTACCCTTACTTGTATCCAACAAAATTTCTGTTAGGCATGTTAGGATACAATTCTTTAGAGGTTCGTCGGGAGCACTGTCAGCTGATCACTGCGTGCAAGATATATAGCGGTAGGGTGAGCGCGCCTGAGCTGAGTGATAGGCTGCGTCGATTGTTTGTGCCGGACAACTACCTGCGGAACCGCAAGCACAAGTTGTTGGCCGTGCCTCCAGCGCGCACCGTTGCGAGAGCCCACTCGCCCCTGCCACGCGTTCTTTCCGCGCTGAACGCTCTTCTGGACAAATACCCTGAATGCGATTTGTTTGCGGATAAATGGTCGGTTATATTGTCGGTATGCTTGAAGTTTTGCGAGAGAGATGAATGAATGTAATGTCTATAATTAACGTAATTGGTGAATAACCGTGTTAATTATATATTGAAATAAATAAATAAATAATAAATAAATAAATAAATGAATTACTGAATACGTATATAATATTTTATAAGCAAGTGAGCTTTGCGACTGTCAGTGGTTGGACTGTGGAGGGGTTCGGCGGTCGGTAGACGCTAACGAACTTCCTGGATGGCTTCAAGTCATCAATGGAATCAAGCGATAGAAATGCTTGAGTAAGAATAATAAGAAATATTTTGTATAACAAAAATATTATTTATACACTATGCAATAACATTGTTAAATGATGAATGAACCTTAATTATCATTAAAAAACAATTCCTAGATAGCTTTTTACAATATTGACTACTTACATTAAGTATAAAACCGAATTATATTTTCACCAAGTTTGCAAAATAATAAAACATATTTTAATTTTTATAATAATCGGTATTAAAATACAGTGATATTACTTTCTATTAATAACATTACTATGTTAAAACTATTATCTAACTTTAGCGGTAGTGATAGATAAGTTCTTGTAAAGAAAACCTTAAACCCAAGAACAGTTGGAACCTTATATTTTTATACATGTAATATCAAAATACTTAAATAATTTACATAAAAAAGAAAGTTTTCACCCTCATTTGTAAACAAAATTGTACAAAGTTGTTTTCTCGACTTAGGTTTAACTATGCACGTTCTTCTTTGAAACACAAAGATTAAAAAAATAAGTTCAAACAAAAGCTCCTGTTCTACCAAACGCTTTAGGAGTGTTGTTACGTCAGCGCCGGAATAGCTATGTAGTTTTGTACTTATCAATTCCTTAAGTTAGGTCACAATAATTCCCAAAAAAGCAAGTTAAAATTTTTAATTAGGTTTATTAATATATTTCAAATAGACAGTTTATATTAATTATCGTCGAAGAAATCTCTCTATATCTTCTTTTTAAGCTAACGCGATAAAATGTTCATTAAATATTATATTATTATGGGTAGAGCAGATAGAAAAGTAAGTTTCATTTTTCTAGCTCGCTTTGATTAAATCTAGATGCTAAAATCATTATTGCCTTAAGGTGGATTTAGACTAAAAGAACATAGAGCTAAACTAGAGCATTCTTTCGTTAATATCTAGTGTAAACTAAAGCTTGACGTATCTATTTACATCAAACGAAGAACGAACTAGAACTAGAACAAGAATGTTCTTTCTTTATCATTTGGTGTAAACAAGAGCTAGATCAAATGTTCTTTGCTCAGTCGAGTCAATTCTTTGGTTGGTATTGGTGGTGCTTTGATATGTCTCATTCTGACAGTGAAATCATTATTGCAAGTGCTGCATTTATTATTTTGAAGCAAAAACTCAAAAATAAAAGACGGAAGAGACGATGGTGGGTTACAAATTTAATGTAACGAAGGACTCTGGATAATGTAGGCGAAACAATGACGGATATGCAAAGACAGGAAGAAAGTGGTCAATACCAAAATTTTTGTAGATTTGCTATATTAATAACAGATACGATACGTAAACAATGGGTAGAGCACAAGAACACTTTGATGAGACCGCTCAGTGGAGCGAGCGCGTCCGAACACGCTAGAATGTTCTAAGCAACTGTTTACGCGCTCTTGCGCCTTTTACATTTAGCGAGCGAGCATTCTTAAAATATTCCGTAGAATTTTTACGAACGCACTAAGAACAACGAAAGAATGCTCTACGCCTGTTTACACTAGAAGAATTTGACGTAGTGGGGATAGAATAAGCATTCGCTCGTTTGGTGTAAATCCACCTTTACTAGAATAGGAGCCTAAAAGCGAACTAATTCGATATAACAACACATTTGATTCATAGTACAAAACTAGTAGTAAATATAAGAATATGTAAATCATTCTGAATAAAGACATTAAAGACCTCTTAAACTGAGTACGAATAGAAACGTAATAAAATAACATTCATTAATCTATAATTTAAGTGTGAATTTCACATTTTAGTTACTAAACTGTTTGGGATTCTATAATAGCAGTACACAATTCACTGTGGAGGTGAACGTGAGGGGAGGTTAGCCTCTTCGCAAGGGGAATGACGTTCTTCTTCGGTGTTGTACTTATACTCCCGGTCAGTGGGCTGATGTTCGGAACCATGAGGTGTAGCCCTTTCGTCTTGGCCAGCGGCATTGGTTTCGAGAGGAACACCAGAACTGCTAAAGGATAAGCCTTCACCAGAATATCCTACTTCACCCGAGCCAACGTACTCCGATGGCTGATATCCGTAGGTGTTTAAACTGTAATTACAATTATTGTAAGTATTAGTCTTTATTTACCGAAGCTATTCCTGTGTTTATACATTTGTCTTGAATTTAATTTTCGTTGAGTTTTTTGCAATCAAAAGTGTACTAAATGTTAAATTATTGTTTATAGGTAATACCTAATACAGTTTTATTGTCTTCATAATATATTATCTATACCATTCAATATAATTATTGATGTGTGAAATAGAATAAGAATAAACCAAAATCATACTTCGTATTAAATTGCTCACCTATTAGGCCAGTAGGATATATCTTCAATGGGATGATGAGCATATGATGAATATGCATGTTGGTAGTAAGGGGAGTGGTGTTGAGTAGGAGCGTCATACTGGAGAGGGTAGAGCGGCGCGGGCGCAGCTGTAGGAGCTGACGAGCTTGTAGGAGGGACTGATGTGTACTCTACAGGAGCGGGATACGCATGAGGGGGAGTTCTATATGGAACCGGTGATGTGTTGTTTGGCTGAGGGGAACTGTTTCCCTGCGAACTCCAATAGGTACTGCTGCCCGCCCAAGTGTAACTACCGCTGCTGTTCGTCGGCGCTGCTGTCGACCGCTCCGCACTACTATATGTAGCTGTAATACAATGTTGGTTTTATTTATAGTCTTGAAGTGGAAAATATAAAAAATATAGTCCTTGAAATAACACTTACAAGGTGGAGATAGAGTTCTAGGTCGTGAAGGTGGCCGTGGTGGGTAAGGAGCTGGTCTTCTAGATGCCGAGTTTCCGCTGCCATACAATGGTTGTGAAGTAACAAACCAACCGCCAACTGAAAAGGTTAATAATTTTTTTTTAATTATTGTACCCATGCATATTTAGGTAAGCTTGCTATATTGTCTAATGAAATTATTTCTCAAGTCTCGACCCGTGGGTTTATTTTCATTTTTTTATCTGTTTCGAACAGCCAGTTAGTCATAAGTCTGTATTAGTCTTTATTTTAAGAAAGTTTTTAATGGAAAAATTTAATTGAGAAACAACATACTGCGATTTATTAACACTTACTTAGATACCTATTAATAATTCACGTTTGTCTTCGATGACCTATTACGTAAATTTATGAAATTTGTCTACTCAAAAACATCGAGTAATACGATAAGTTCATCATTAGGTAAGATTCACGACACATTTTATATCTACAAACTACAAACGGATGACTTAATATAACAGATCGATAATTAAATAAGTAATAGGTAATTAAAATATATAGGTAGGTACTTACATTGAGGATATTGATGTGGCGAAGAACTTTGCTGTGGATAATGCGAACCCACAAAGTCCCTTTGATAGTAGCCCTCGGGTCTTTCTTTAGCATCCAAGAACGCTTTCGCGAAAGGATTGTACTTGATCTTTAGCGATGTCACTTCTTCGTTCTGATAAGCAGTGACTGCAATGAACTGCGTTTCAGGGAATGGATACGTCATTATTCTACGTAAATCAGTGCCCACTTTTACTAGGTGTACGCGAGGCTCATATTTGTGTAGCGAATTCAACATGATCTAAAAAGAAAATGAGGTTAAAGATTTCAATTGAACGAAAAATCATATTAAAAGTAAGTCAATAAATAAAACTAGACGTATTAATTGTCATTAAGATCACAAGAAATAAACCGAATTCATTCGAATCGGACTCGCTTTCTGACGCGACGGTCCGGAATAGATCTGAAGAATAGGAAAGATATTCACAGACGGACAAACAACAAAGTAATATTATAAGAGTTCCATATCTCTCACTTTTATTTGAATACATTGAAATAAAATCATAATTCAAAATAATCGTCGACCATTTTCAGCAGGCCTATTTTGTTTTCTAAAGTAAATTAAAAACTGGCTACAAATGTAAAAGGCATAATCTTTTATAGATGATAATCTTAACATAAGAAACTATATCGTCGGGAGCGTATGAAACAATATTGTAAATTGAAAACACATATATGAATAAATAACATCCCGCTAAAGATCTTCTAAAAGGTAGTTAACTGAACTGTTTGTGATTGTATTAGATTAATCCTAATAAATGCACAATAAAACATTAACGGTACCAGTAAACATAGCGTAGAGACAATAATTATTACATATGATAGTGCGTACGCGCACCCGCTAAATAGTTGGCAAAGCTACAGATTTCACACCGAGCCGTCAACATATGGATCTGGATACATCTGATGTTTGCTTTGATATTCATCCGCACTATATTTAACCGTGAGAAATGAATATGAAGTAGCGTAGGTAGGTAGCCGTGAAACTGTTTCATTGTAACACCTTCCTACCATTGACTTTCTAATATCCAAAATCAGAGCTCTGGCACTTCTGAGAACTGCTAATTAGGTATGCTCTGTTTCAAGTAATGAGAACCATATGCTTAGAGTTCAATACAAAGAAAAGCGGCGAGTAAATATAAGGTATGGTTGCTCAAACAATGTAATGCAATGCATGCAGTTCTAATTAATATTTATCTGAACAGTAGGTAAGCACTGCTTTATCGTCGTTCATTATGACCAGATCAATAAATATTGGTTTAGTATATTTAACTACGGCAACATCTAACTCTACAAGACAGAAATACATTTTACCTAAGGATTATCCCAAATGAAATTTAATTACCTGTCCATTTCCATTTGTTTTATTAGTAAGCTTAACTTTGGCAAAAGATATCGGTTCCTTCATCCAGTGAGCACCAAAGTTTGGACTTTCAGGGTGTATGTATATAGCATTAGATGGTGGTACTTCAGCCTTGCCCCCAGGAACCTGCAATATATAATAAATAAAGTGATCCCAGATTTATAATAAGTAAAGTGATTATTCTTTTTTAATTTCAATTTATTTGGTTTTAATTGTTGTTACATTTTGCATGAATACGACATGATACGATAGGAAAACCTTCTTACCCATTCTCCATTAACGTATTTCCACCGGTGACTATCGACTTGTACAAATTCAAGTAGAACGGTGTACATAGCCGTAGGGTCCAACCCACTGGCTGTTACTTTAACAACGGGAAACATTCGTCTAAAACAAAAGATTTATGAAATGGTTAAAGCACAGTATAAACCCGCAAATGTGCATCTTAAATATTTTATTTAACGACTGCGTACATATTCCGTTGCTTCGAATAATGTTTTCTAGCGAATCACCGCACCGCTTGAGCTTATTGTTTGACTATTAACTAGTGAATAGAATAATATTTACCCAGGCATTATATATTATGAATATTACGAATATTACCTATTTTAGCAAACAAAACCTAATTACTGTATCTTTTAAATAAGTGAGTACTAATTTAATCATGCATTGTCTCTGATGTAATAAGCCAAAATATAAATAAATTATTTTGTCAGGTCAATCCAAAGATTTTTTGTATAGTATGTATAGGTACGTAGGCTTTATTTTGATTAGTTTTTTTTATTTATTTTATTTTAGTTTATTAGTACTTATAACTAACTCTTTTTTTTAGTAATTAGTATTAAGAAACTAGATGAACGTAACAGCTTTTTTGTATGTAGGATACAAAGCTTTACTCCGTTGATAGGTATAAAACATACTTTAAATACAGAAAATTGCGTAGAAACATAATTTTAAGCTTAACAATAATATTTTACGCTCCAAACGTCACATTAAAATTTACCAAAGGCTTAATAAAACATGAACTATTTTTCAAGGCTAAACCAGCAATTGATCATAAACCCTCTTACTACAGAAGCAACAATGTAGTTTCACCGTCGGTATATCATAATACTCATATTATACGCTCATTGTCATATTACAAATACAATGCACTGAATGTGCGTGTAAAGGATATTCTTATAAAGGCTTGTTAAAGTAAATCGACTTCAAGGGTAGAAGTGATATTTAGCTCGAGCGGAATCATTTAGGAGCCCTGCGCTAATAAGCAAGACCTACAGTGTTAATAGCTGAAAACTAGCCGCCCTCAGCACCCTGTTAGCACTCGCGAATGTGTGCGCAGAACATGCCCTGCACACATGCAGCATTCGACACAAACAACTACAAAAACCTTTACCTTTCAAATCATAAAGTATACAATGTTGATAAGCCCACAGTCATTCAGGACAATTTAATGCCGCACTTAATGTAATTACGATAGGATTATAAACAATATTGTTGTGGAATGTATTGTCTCAATTTATATCTTAGTTTGCATCAATGTCGAGACACATTTCAGGCTAAGAATGCTAAATGACTCATAAGTGTTAGTGGAAATATGAGTGTATTAGGTATATTGTAGAGTATTACAAGTAAAATAAATAAAAACTAGTAGAACATACCGTCCATTTTTGGTAACAATCATTTCGTTGGTGAGTGTTTGGAAACGAACCCAGAGCTCCCGATCGTCCAAAGCTACATTTACTTCACGCTCCCTTCCGCTGCGAGATCCGCCGCCGCCTACCGTCGGCTCAACTGCGCTCAGAATATGCGAAGCTGCCATATCTAACAAGAGAAAAAAAACACATTGATTAATCTTTATTTCATTATCTTCATAGTAGTTATTATACAAACGGTAATCTTCTCAAATAAAATGCGAAACATATGAGTTCTCAGGAAAATAATTCACTGGTTACAAGTTTCCAGGGGAATTGAAGTTGACTTAATATTTTTAGTGAATAATGAATAAAAAATATAATATACGTTTTAATAATATTGATGAATAGCTAGCTATATTTCAAATTTCTTATCTTGTCTTCAATAACGACACCCAACTCTTTCATTTTATTAATTTATAACATTGTATATATTCATCACGCATCAGAGTTTTTTAAGATAACGTTAAAAAGTTCTATAATCATAATTTACTCTAGTCTATTATTTTTGGGCGCTACTTTAAAACGTAAAGGGCTAAAGGGTCTTAATTTTAAATATAAGGAATAATCTCCGAAGTCGGTAACTCTGATTTCGGGTAGGTAGGTATATTTAGGTAGACCTCTCTCCAGGGGAGGACACAATACGGCAAAAACAAAAAAATGTTTTGAAATAAGTAATAAGAAAATACATTCACGGACTTAGGCAACAACTAGAAAATTATTTTCTTTATATAGGCCGTATCGCGATTGTATTATCTTTTATAAATGGCCATTTTCCCTTCTTTTGTATAGGAAAAACATAATAAAAACATATTAATCATAACTGAAAAGTAATTGTAAAATAATCCAAATGTATTAATTGCATAATATTTCAGTATTTTATGTTGAATTTATATTAAACCATTCAAAAATAAGTAGGTACTTATTTTTGAATTTTCGATACATCTACCTCTAGGTACGCTATTCTGAAGCGGACAAGACGTAGGCTCTGTAGAGCTAGAAATATTTTAAGCATATATCGTATAGTAGGTGTATGTTTAAAAGAGGATCTGTAAACGGAACTAAAACCTACTTTAACTCAAATATGCTTTATACGTATTTCTTGTAACATCGAACATTATTGTAAGTTTGGCTCACGATCTTTTCCTCCAATGTTTATTGAGCTCATTATCGTCGCTGACCGAACGTGTAGTTCAATGTCCTGGAATCCATCCCAGTTACATTTAAAAAAAAATGTTCTAGGACGCAGACTATTATAATATGTAATATAAATAAAACTCTGTAACAAATTCACTAACGAGAATAAATAAATTATTTAGGTACGCATCGTGGGACTATTACATTCTCAAAAATTGTAACAAAAATACACTAGTGATGCATAGAATTCATAACAAATATATATTTTAAGTTTTCTTAATAAAACATGAATGACTAGTCTTGCCCCGCAGTTTGGTAGCGTTGTTCCATTTCGGATACTAAAAAAATATCTAATTAGGTATATTTATATAATGAATGAGTTGCGCTAAACACAAGGCATTTTTATCATCTCTGCCCTAATATTTTACTTTTAAATTTACCCTTAAAAACAAATACTCCCTCGGATCTTGTTTAAAAAATATATGTGTTATTGTTATCATTAAAAAATGAGTATTTGCATAGTAAAAATACAATAAATATTCAAGACAGTTGTAAATACTAAGAACCGTTTAGGTCAGCATCATATGGCTACAATATTCTTAAACAACAAGAGAACATAGGATACCTAAGTATAAAAGCAAAGTAATTACAGCACTAGCCAACTCGTCTGCAGCGTCATTATTCATCGTTTTACGACTCCATAAGGTATAAATATTAAAGTTGAGTCGTATAGATGAATTGCGAACATTTTCTTTTTAATGGTGAAGTTAAATACAGTGTACGACTATCGGTCCTAGTTCCTATCTAAACCGACATAAAACGAGCCGCCTTTACAAAATATTTATTCATAGATGTATCGTATATTCATATATGTTTTTAATTACGTGCAATAACACTGCTTTTCATCGGCGCGATTACTCGGCACTCGGCACTCGGCACTCGGCACTCCGCCACTTTATTGAGTGCGTTCGATCACCGTCGGACACGTGGAATGTCTCTTAATCGCTAGCAGTGCCGTCGTTTTACAGATCCTATAAAATATCAAAGATAACAACGATTGCCCCGAAGCCTGCTTCGAAAGGATCCCGATAGTGATTGAAGGTTTATGACGCGGCTCGTATAATACGCGATATAAGACGCAATTGTCCAGACCTCGTATCGTACAAAATGAACGCTGTGCGATGCGAGGTGCTAATTATCGAATGCAAGACTGGCCAAACTAAAATTGAAACTATTGAAACAATATAGTCCGTGTTGTCTTTTTCAATTTCATAGTTTGCAGAACGGCTGCGTAATGAAGGCCGAGGAGGCTATGCAAATGAAACGATGCCGAAAACTCAAGTAAGTATTTTAATGGTCTTGCGTCATCGCCGTTTCAAACTTGAAATTTTATTATCACTTGGCATGTATACAACCGGCAGCCTTGATATATTAATCAAACAATAGACTAAAAACATATAACGTAAGATATGATCAATAAGGTATTTGAATATTCAAATAAAAATGATTTTCAACTATTGACACAGTAATTTGATTACCTTCGGGGCAATAAATACTATTTCCTATCGGCTTCATTGTGAAGACGCGGCTATAAAATGATTGCTACCTACACACCTAATGCCAGATGGTATTTTCGTGCCGTCTATTTTTTTCACCCTGAGAGTATTGAATATTCATCATTGCATATTTAAGATTTTTAATTCAAAAATAAATTTTACTGTGACAAAAAATGAGTTTCTTATTTATTATTGGAACGAAGTTCCTTATTTTTATTGATGTAACACCCATTTTTACCACATTACTTAAAAGTGAGCGCGTTTAACTCTTTTGGGGAGAGAACCTTATATCTCCAGGTATAAAGCTGTGTAGAAAACGTAATTAAGCATTTGTTATCCCTATTTAGATGCCGTAAAATTGTCAATTAACACGTGACATCATTTAATTACTTTCACTAAAAATATTCAATGTAAATATTCAAATTCGGAAGCCGATAACGGCAATCAAATTTTTGGGGGCTACATTTCAATTAAATTTTATTCCTCAATTCTGTGGTTGTCATAAAACTTTAGAGTGACGAGTGAAGCCCATTGAGGAACTCGGAATTGATATTAATTCAAATAACTCGGGTTAAAAAGTCAGGGTTTTATGTGAGTTGTAAAAGTTTATTGTAGGGCTTTGTGGTGAAGCGGCCGTGCCTTCGGCGCAAGCGCATCGCATCCTCCCGGTACCATACCGCGCCTACTTTGTCTTATCTCACTCAAAATAAAATTCAATAAAACGGAAGAAGCTTGTGCCCGTCGTCCATCAAGTATAGTATTCAATTAGAAATTAAAAATAAAAAGGAATTAAAATAGCAATGCTGGTGCTTATAAAATAAAGGTTTCTCGTTTACTTAACTAACAATTTTTTTCCTAGTGTTGAAATTGGAAAAAGTTAAAGTTAAAAGATATAAACAATCGGATCGATAAAAACGAATTTACTGATAAAAAACGTTGAAATGATATTGCACTACTATATCTAAATCAAAACATTCAGTGTGTAAATGTTTAATACAAGAATGCATGCCTTATTAAGACTTCATTTTGATAGGTATTACACAATATGGATGTCGTATAGCGATATCAAAAAATCGATATATATTTTATATAGAAATAACAAATCAGGGCATTTCGTCAGTAAAATTCTTCCTAGGAATAGCGGATAACAGTAAAGAAGAGCGGAATAAGATGACCGCAAATTCAATTTTTTACGTTTAACTAGCTGTTGCCCGTGACTCCGTCCGCGTAGAGTTTCATCTAAACTTCGACCCCACCCCCTGCCCCTTAAAAAGTTATATCGGGGCGATATCTCCAACGAACCAAAAACCATGAAAATTTGTCTAGCCGATCTCGAATATAAGTTTAAGTGTTGTAACAAACCTGTCCTGATTGATTATGTGCTTACTAAACCTTTCTTTTCATACCATGTAGATAATAATTATTATAGTTTTATTATTTCCATCATAGACAATTATGATCATCAGTCATCTAGTCTCATCTTAATAAAATCACTTTAACTCACTTAAGCTCCACCTTAGAACATAGAAATACAAATGAACTTTCATAAACGGATAAATATATTATGTAAATAAATGAAGGCTATGTAAAATACAAATAATCTTAATCCCTAACTACTGATCGGGTTTAAGCATGGTTAAAATGCAGCTATCACTATATATACAGGATAATGAAAACTTATGTCCGTAACGCTGGAACTAGGTAGGTACAATAAAGTGCTACCATTATCTATATTTTTAGAAACTACATATCAGCATGTAGCTAATAGGTACAACTTTAAGTTTTAAGAATGCAAGATGCATTCTTACTTCACTAAGACTAACATATATCAAATGAGATGTAGATAAATCTAAGTTAACTATTCATATTAATGTATGTCTATTAATTTCAACAATAGGTTTCATTAAACATAAAATTTATGTGAATTTACTTATTACACTAAAACTAAATTACTTTTAATAAAAAGGGTGACGTCACCCTTCGGTCGTAACTTTATATATGATAAAATTTTATTAATAATTATAAACTTTATCTCACATGATGTATTTATATTATTATTTATACTTCTTAACAATAAAATATATGTACTTATTCTATGTTTTATCTTAAAAAAATAAGCCTCGTGACTGGCGGCCATATCACGACGAAGTTGATATCATTTCAGACCATTAAGAACAGAGAAAAATAACACCGATTCGTTCAAATTATATTATTCAGTTTGTCTATAGTCTATGCAATAAATGCACGCAACAAATGATTATAATAACTTATATATAAAATTAAAGTATAAGTGTGTCTATTTAGGGATTTAGTAAAATAAGTGAGAATTTATATATACCTGAACGATTTTAAATTTGTGAATAGGAACTTATTTCAGTTTGAGTAATTACAGAGCTTTTAATGTTACCTACATATTTTAGAAGCACAAAATTCACCATAACTTCACATTATCTAACTTTTACATTTACGCTTGGTGTTATCGTAGAGTTAATAAGTGGATACGTGTGGACAAAAAATAAATACATTTTTATAACTCTTTCCTTGTCATACGAATAAACATTAAAGCAAAAAGCTTATTTTAAAGAAAACATTGTGGTAACTGGCGGCCTTATCACTTAACAGAGTGATCTCTTCCAGGCAACCAAGTCGGGACAAAAATTATCTTATCTTTTCAGTAGCCATGAAAAGTTACGCGAAAGTGAAATCCACAAAAGGTTTTCGCTTAGAAATACTACTTATATAATGAAGGGCGACTGAGCAACAGATAGGCTTGATGGTAGGTAAGCGACCATCTCCACCCATGAACAGTCGCATAAGCTAAGTACCTCACGACCGCCGAAAATACGGAAAAGAGAAAGGATTTGTGACAAAAGGGAATAAAGGATCGAATATAAAGAAGTGCGGGAGGAAAAACTCGGCGTACGGTGCATCCACATCCCAAAGGAAATGCAATGAGGAGATGCCATTACTTCACGCCGGTATTCTATGGGAGATGATACTACCCCGAGCGCACCGATTAGTATTATTGAGCTAATTGCAATACTCCTCCACCAAATTATATGTACAAAATAAATATAACTGAAAAGACTCTATAATAAAGGACTGATAAATTTTAACCTACCTAAGGTACAATGTATTAGCTTTTTAAAATACTTTGCTATACTCTATTATGAACACCTTCTCTGCGCTGATGTTTAACGCGATTCTATCGTCACAAAAAGTTTAAATATAATATGCTTTCTTCATAATATTATGTTGGAATGGTGTAATAAGTACATTATAGCTGTTTGCTGTAAAGTAACCATGAGTTTTTGTAAACTTATTTTTATTTACTACACATAGACACCCGCTAAGATATCCTTACTGTTATTATAAATGCGAAAGTAACGCTGTCTGTCTGTCTATCTGTCTTTCCATCACGCAAAACTACCGATTAGAACGAAATTTGGTACAAAGATAGTTTAAAGCCTAGTGACGGACACTGGCTACGTTTTTTTTAATCAACCCCCAAAAGGTTGCGCGAGAGGTTGAAACTTTTTATAATTTTACACTTTCACGGCCAAACCGCTGAACAAAATGCAATGAAATTTGGTACACAGATGGTCTAGAGCCTGAGATAAAACAAAGACTATTTTTTAAATGTAAAAAAGGGTTACTAGGTTCAGGTTAGGGTTCAGTTTATATGAAAGTCCACGCGGACGGAGTCGCGGGCAACAGCCAGTATTGTATATATGTAACATATAATAGCATATTCTTGTAATAGAATAAAATAACAGCACTTTGTACCCATTAACATTAACCTAAGAAAACTACTTTAGTTTATAAATACATACATACTGTTTTATTGTATCACCAATGTTACGAGTTTAACATACAAGAACAATAGGTACATTTAGTACCTACATAAAGGATAAATGTCGTATGCCGTGCGAGCTTTTGAGATAGATGAATAGAAATTACTAATTTATTTATTTATTTATTTATTTATCCTTTATTACATATACCAAAATCACAAATAACATAATATAACAAATAACAAGAAGTACACAGGTATATGTAAATGGCGGCCTTATCACTAATGTATCCTTTATGTTTGTTACTTACCGATATAACCTTACTTAAGTACTTATGCATTACTTCTTGCAATTGAATCAGGATTTACCTACCTTAAGGACGATTTTTATATTGACTCACCAAAAAGAGTACATAAGCCTTATTAATAGACTATACCTAATTTCATTTTATACTACAAAAAAATATGTAAAAAAATATAAATCTTACCGTTTAAAGCTGTTATTCCTCAGGTATATATTTATATAATTAAAAACAATTTCAACATTTCAGTTCACTTCACTTCACAAAAGTTTGCTGCGTAGGCGCAGATTTTAGAAAGTTTCAGTTGATGGTCAATAAAAACCGTATTAATTGATTGCGTTACTAGGAGTTTCTATATTTTGTCACATTATACCAATAATTGCTGACGTGCCAACTGCATGACCAACGATCACAAACTCAACCGCACTCCGCTGTACACTTCATTAGCATGTGTACAAAATAACATACCCACTGTCTTCAGAAGTGAGCAAACGAAATGAGACCGCATACCCCTAATATAAGGTAGAGATTTATTCTAGCGGATAAAACGGCAACTTATGTATAAGTGTGTAAATGCGACGCTTATTCCATCGAGATACAGACCATTTTTGAGTTTGATATCGTGTGAGGAACACTTATAGTCGTCGACTGAAGCCACGCCCCCAGAATATTGACAAACAAACTGATTGGTGGCGATTCTTAGATCGCTACCGCGACAATCGTGCGCAACCTCTATGGTTAGTCAGCTGAATTTTTTAATTTCTTATACCACTTATGCAATGGCACTATGTAGCATATAATATACGTTTATATTGAATGTATATTTAAAAAAAGTCTTAAGAAATGATTGCATTTATAATGTTTGGCACCTTAAGAATGTAGAGCATAATAAGTAAGATTTATTTTATTGTAACTTTAGTAGCTTTGTTAGGTAGGTATTCCTTGTATCATCTTTCTTTTGACTTAATAATAAGACATGATAAGGATCAAGAATAAAAATACAACAAATTATAACACATAGGTTCCTAAACTATTAGATAATTCTATCATTAAAATGTTAAAGATTAAAAGTGGAGTAGTATCTTTAACTGCTTAAAACCTTAAGTTTAAAAATGGAATGTCGATGGAAATATAGTTAAATAAGTATGCAGATTTACTGATGATATACTTCCGAAAATATATATATACCTAATACAATTTTATATCTAACCCCAATTGTATGCCTCTGAAAATATAAGAAGAGCGATGGAATCATAAAATTGCAAGATAGTGACGAATCACCTTATATGTACAGTCGATGATTTTTTGGAGGAAGGTAGGTACCTAGGAGCATTTTTATACCTGCCTTAAAACTTAAAATAAAATACAAATACGATCCATAAAATCTGAGCGTAAGTTGTTTAAATGGAGAAAATCGTAAAATACTAATCACTGCAGATAATCTAATCACTGCGTCTATTCATCGTCTTATCTTTGAACTTGCTTTACCAAAAACCCTTTGAGAATTGTTCAACCCTTTGTTATCTTTTCGGCGGGAACATTTTCCATTGAAGTTTCTCAATGTGTAACCTACTTATGGGAAATGCTCTAAACAGCGCTCAATTATTGCTACACTCTAAATAACCTCATCAGATGTTGTGTTACTTCTACTCATTACCACACCACCACGCTAAATTAGGATTGCAGTAAAAGATTTAACAGTGTCTTAGAAGAGCGTCATATTAAAGGCACTTTAATATAATTATTGACTTTTCAACAAATAAAATTATCGTTTATAGATATAGTAGGTATTTTATTTCATAGAAATAACCGCCTAGATACAGGCGCCGACTCAATTATATTAAGTAATAAATAAAAATAGTATTACATTTCTAAACAAATTCGCCAGCGTTATGTTTGCATAAAATTTGAAGGTGATGGTACTTATTACTTATGCTATGCAGCGGGCACCTAATCGTCCAAAAGAATGATAAAGCAAGTATCCAGACATTTTCTGTTAAAATGTACGTGGTACATTCACTAGAACTAGATTTACTTGCAAAACGTCAAATTTTTTCAACAAATAGTGTGTACTTTTAACGATAAGCAAGCAATATATACCTCCCGTGAGCTCGAAGTCTCGTCAGCATTCCATCGCCGCCTCACCCAGTTACGGTCTACCGAACGAAGGGTGCTAATTGGTAAAGGAAACCTCAGTGTCCGAGCTCACTGCTCTCTACAGAAACGTTTCATTTTTAAACAGCCGACCGTTATACACGATTGCAGTATCTATGTTGTATCCATTTGTTTACACATACATCGTTCAATCAAGTCTTTCAACGTCTAATGTTCAACCATACTTGTTTACAGGTATGGCAAGGAAAAACCAATAATAACATAGCAACGCAAAAATTACCGACATTGAAACCAAAATTCTATATTTGTGAATATAACTGTTTATTTGTTTAGTTAAACATTTTATGTTTTAATAAATAAGCCACACCTATATATTTCCATGAAATTTTATCATGAGGCATAGGTACCTATACATTATATTATAGTAAACTAGCTGTTGTCCGGGACTCCCTCCGCGTGGACTTTCATATAAACTTTAACCCTCCCTTCCCCCCCTCATAACCCTTTTTGCAGTTGAAAAGTAGCTTATTATTTATCTCAGGCTCTAGACCATCTGTGTACCAAATTTCGTTTTAATCGGTTAGGTAAGTAGTTTTAGCGTGATGGAAAGACAGACAGACAGACACAGTTACTTTCGCATTTATAATATTGATATTAATATTAAAAATATTCATAGTATTAATAGCACATATATAGTATAATAAATGTAAATGTAAATAAATTTAGGTCCCTATATCGTAGTTATTGTCCTTTCCAAGAAACTACCGGACCTAATTCTGTTTAGGACGCACATAAGGTTTACTTATAAAATTAGACTTTGGAGCAAATAACGTTGAAACAATGTTGAAATTATACCAAGTTAGAAGTACCTACAATAAAACATTTAGGGAACCATATTTTTCCAACCATTTATAATTTCGCTGTCGATCTAAAATAATAAGAAAAGGTAATATGATTTTTCTTTTTTAAAATAAAATAAAGTAAGTCATATTATATAGAATTATTTAGGTAAAATTCAACAAGTAAATAATATACCTCATAAACATAAGCTTTGATGTAAAGAAGAAAGGTCAAAACAGATCTTGTCATACATTTTTATAAGAAATATTGCATAAAAATTATAAAACGCACACAGTAACACGCACATAATATAAGTTGTATATCATAATGTAGTTCAATATCGATTTATACATAAGTATAAGCATTACAAGCGTGACCCCTGCACCTAAAGCCCTGCCTCCTCGGACTTGGACGGAACTCTGTTTATTCGGAGGTGTATGTTAACTCCGCCGTTTAAACACTACGTGCTAGCAGGGCATGAATTAACTTTCCATATAAATAAAATTCACGCTACTCTAACCTCCTGAAATTAACACCTTGGCGTAAATACTATTTAGTCTTGTTATCTCTCCTCATATTAATGTTTAGTGGAGGAATAAACATCATACGGATAACGATTAAGTAATACGACGTCTTTGTTTCTTTTCATTTAAGCTTTATGACCAGTTAGCCTTCTGAAATTAATACCTACTGAAAGAGCGTAACCTCGTGCGTTTATAAAAAATGCAAATAAATACCTGTGTCACATCAATATAATTTAGTATACTCATACATACATATCTAAAATATATTTCCAATTTTAAAATAAACGCGATTTATGAATATGTTTGATAAAACGAACTATGAGTGACCATAATAAAAGATAGGTACTATCAAATATTTAGTAGGTAATAAAACAATCATGCATGTAGTCGTAGTTTCTGTTTACATAGATTGTATTACGAGACGAATTGCCCAATCATGTTTGTAATGTGAATTGTCCTCAATCGCTACTCATATTGAAACTGTATTTATAAAATTTCAAAATTTCTTTCATAACATTTATAGGCATTTAATATTTATATTAGGCTGATTGTGACACATGTATTGCTAAAATTATTTTTCATTACACATCATGTTTTCAATATTTAAATTAATTCATTAATCACTAATAGGTAGGTACCTATTTAGTGAAGTGAAAAGTTTCAAACTTTAAAAAAAGCAAATATTTCGTGACCATTAGCGTAAGGTTTAACAACTTGCTAAAAATAACAGTTCATTTATGAGTTAATAGAAAATCAACATTTACTAACATCTTTAATTATTGTCAAGTTTAACGCTTCATTTATTTATGATGATTGTGTTAGAAATCTGATAAAATATTTGCGCACCAAAACAGTTACTGTTCAGTGTATCAACAAAAACTGAAATACTGATTTACTGATAGGTACACCAAAAGTACCTACCCAATTTTAGCTAAGTTTTGAACTGAGAATTGTTGAACACATAATGTTAGTTTATCAAATTCAATTTGTGCTAAAAGAATAAAATTTAAGTTCGTGTCTTCATTTAATAAAGATAGGTAGGTAAATATTGTATATATGTAGTTACTACTCTAAGTCCTAGTCACAACGAGTGACAAGGACTTTATAAATATTAATATTCCTTTAAAAAATCAGATTAGGTACCTACTAGTTAACGATTACAAAGAGTTATAACCAGGATAGAATAAAATCAAATTTAAATGTTTTAATATTATAACGTTGTTGATAGTCGATAGCCTTCTCATATATCAACATAATTCTTTGCGTTAATGACACCATTGAATTTCTGTTAGCTCTACCTACTGCTCGGCTACGGTTCTCTTAACTATAAACAAGAATGACGTGGTCTCCGCCATGCCGGTCTACTCTTATGTTTAAACATGTACTTAAACATGGTGACATGAAACGTGTTCGATAATTATTGGAAGGATCAATAACGCTACGCCAACTATTCGTGGTTAGCAAACAATTATGTTTTACGACTGTCGCCTGTCGGACTGCGCTTTACGTTTCTATTTGAATCTTAATTTCAAACTCGGTTTACTTTAAACACGCTTTCAAG
>JADANM010006178.1:5564564-5643096 GCA_026213755.1 Eurema hecabe
CACCGCGGGCTTCACGAACCGCTCGCTCGCCCGTCGAACTTGCTGCGCAGACATAATGTATCTTTTTTATCAGTCACTCGAGTAATGCATTTTTAATTAGTGAGCTAAAAAAAAAGGTTCAGAGGTCAAATTTATTGAAAGAAAAATCTAACACATATATTTATAAATTTTCAGTTTAAGATTTAAAATTGAACACACATCGAACGGGATAAAAGTATCTGTTACAAATTTAGAATACTTTTAACTTTATATTTGAGAAGCTTAAAGATATATATAAGCAGATATAGCGGTCTACAGTATGTGCACCTGCGAGTTGAAGTGCAGCGCGGGGCGGGAGAGCGGCAGGCCGGCGCCGGGCAGCAGCGGCGCGGCGTACGGCGACAGCGGCCGCGACCCGCCCGGCGACGACACGCTGCGCGACCGCGCCTGCACGCACACACCATTATTAAACACTAAACTTTATAATAGAAAGAGATTGGTTTTTTATTCTTGATTTACCTCGCCCCGCACTTTTACCCGTATTTATACGTGTATAATATGTACACATAAACATTCTTGATGAATGAAAATCAGTTGCATAGTTTTAAAAATTTAGGCATACTGTGTAATAAAGATACTTGTTACTGGTATCTGGAACTGATACATTTAATTATAGCCCAATTACTTCCTATTATTATAAACGCAAAGATATTTTACTTTTGCATGTTAAAACAACAGGAACCCCAGCTCATTAAAAATTGATTTTACATTTACATAAAGTTGTAAACAATAGTGCAAAAATTACCAATAAAGTATAAGTAGGTACTTACGCTGAGAGCTTCATTAAACTGCCTCTCCTCCTCCATTTCTAAAGATGATTCGCTCTCAGAGAGGTGTCTACATAGCGCTTCGCGTCGTTCCACCTTCGCATGCGCAAGCAAAACAAATGTTAATGGTTTTAACATAAATTCAGTCACAAAGAAATCCAACAACCATTCAATCACATATGAAACATAATAGGTAATCCTTTTTTTTTTCAATAATCTTAACATTAAAAATATAGTTCATATTAGTAAGTTTGATTTTGAATGAGCTTTTTTTATCTTGTTATTGATTTTGAAGTATGATATAGACTTGAAGAATAATTGTTATTTAGTATAAAATAAAAACTTTATAAATTTGAAAATATACAAACAG
Organism: Eurema hecabe; assembly: GCA_026213755.1. Taxonomy (NCBI): domain Eukaryota; kingdom Metazoa; phylum Arthropoda; class Insecta; order Lepidoptera; family Pieridae; genus Terias; species Terias hecabe. The sequence continues at coordinate 5,565,741 of JADANM010006178.1, forward strand.
CATGCATGCCATACTCTTTAAAATATGCTATTAAAAACTAAGTGTTACCTCTTGCTGCAGTTTTCGATGCAAGCGAATATTTTCTTCTCGGATATGTTTTTCCTCTAATGCAAAACGTTGCATTTTTTCTTTGTTTTCGTTCTGAGACACTGCTAATTGGTTCCTATTTAACAAAAGAACATTTTAATATTTTTAAAATTGGGTATACTATAAAAAATACTTATTTCATATATTTACCTTAATTTAACAACCTCTGACCGAAGTGTTTGAATATGATTGCTAAGATTTGATGCTGTGTCGCCATTGCTGATATCCCTGAGCAAAAGTTAATAATTATATGTTTTATGGAGGACACTATTTTAATAATAAGAACAGCTAAAATTATTATTACTAGGTAAAACTTTTATATATTGTGTTTCTGTTTATGGATAAAAAATATAAATATCTCAATTATAAAAAAAACTAAACTGTTGTTTCTGATTTATTAGAGTTTACCTTTTATAATAACAATAATCAATTGATTAAAACATTACAGACAAATAGCCTTTTTAATTTATATCACAATGAAGATAAAGGAGTTAATAGTCATAAGTTAGGAACTCATATGTCCTATGAACTTAATAATCACCTAGGACTAGCTGGATCTGAAACAGGTTGGTCCAGCCTGATCTGCAAGGAACGTTTTTCGGCTTCCAATTTGTCCATTCTCTTCCATAGTCTATTTACAAGTGCTTCTTGCTCTTGCTCTAATGTGTTTTCTAGTTCAACCTATAAAGATGGTTATATTTATTCATTAGTACCAAAAAGCTATAAGCTACTTAGCTTTTATCTATTCTAAAATATAAAAAGGAAAGTTTTTTTTTGTTTGAATTGAATAGGCCCCAAATGTATTTTAAAAAATGTTGGAGGTATATAGTTTTAGTCCTGGAAATAACTATAGACAACTTTTTATTGCAAAAAATTAAGTATAGGAATTCATCATTATGACCTCGAGTATAAAATATTTAATGTTCATCCTATCAATATGGTACTATCTCTTCAAATAAGATCACATTAAAATCATCAGAAATATGTGTTTTAAATTTTCAAAAGAAAAATGAATAGTGAAAAATTATATTGGTTGTCAAATAATTGAAAGAATTATTATTATTGACTGAATTGCTACTACAAAATAATGAAATAAGAATAAAACTAGTACCTTTTCTCTTCGGAGTCTTTCTAAATTGGTTTGTTTAGCAAGAGTCTCAGCTTCGAGTTTTTCAATTTTTCTCATTAATTTATTGACTAAACATTCCTGTTCCTGTTCTAATGTTTGTTCTAAACGACATTTTTCTTGGCGTAACTAAAATATAAATTGTTTTAAAGAGAGCAAAGCATGAACACATAAGAATGAGTTACACTCTATTCTATATTTAAGAACCATATTTATAGATACAGAAGTTTAAGGAAGCAACAAACACACATTTTTATAAAATGAACCATTATTTTTACATTTACCTGATTTAATTTTCTAGAAAGATCATTTGTCAGACATTCTTCTTCCCTTTCATAATGGTGAGCGAGTGTTTCTTTTTCTTTTTTTAGAGCTTGGATTTTTTTTAACAATGTATTAGATATATATTCTTCTTCTTGTTCAGCTTTAGCTTGCTAAAAATTTAATGTAAATATAATGTTTATTTGATTTCTAGCTAATTTAGTTAAAATTGTAAAAATTATAAGAATGAAATAATCTTATGTAAATTTATCTAAAAAAAAATTATGAGTGACCTATAGTACATACAATTGACACTGAAGCCTGCCTTAATGCACGATTTTCCTCCTGAAGTGCCTTTACTCGCAATTTATATGTATCAAGTTCAACTTTAAGAACCCTGAAATTAAAAGAGGCACATAAATAATTATACTAAACAAAAAACCTAATTAAAAAAGAATAAATTCCTGACAACAACAATTCATATTTACTTCTAATCTGTTCAGTATCAATGAACTGAAGAAGGTTATATTTGTGAAATATGTTAAATAAACATAATTTTTACCTATTTTGCTGCTGTAATGACTCAATCCTTTTTTGGAGCTGATCTCGAGACACTGTACTAGGAGGTAACATTGCTCCACCATCTAAAGAACTCGAGTCACTTTCAGATGCTGAATCGCCCATTTTATGTCCTATAATAATCCATTTTAATTATCTCATGAAGTAATGAAGTTGAAAAATAACGTGCTGTGACTTATTTTACCTGGTGAAATGACTGTATCATCCATTTGCATAGCACTAGATTTAAAGACAGTACCTAACAAAATGTCATAAATTATGAACAAATAAAATTCTTATTAAGGTTTTGCAGATTGATAAATGTTACACAAGCTAATTTATAGTATTTTAAATATTAAAGAACAAACAGATACACAGAAATAACCAAAATAATTTTTTAACAGCTGAATCGCTAGACGTAAAAATCACAGTTTTAGTTCTAATCAGAAAGCATAAAGTCGCAAATATGATTAGTTGCTTTTTTCTTTTTAAACAAATTTATAAGATACAAGTATTTTGGGATAAATTGATTACAAGAATTGTTTATGGTCTTTGTTTTAAGAAAAATGTATAAAATAAAATTTTTTTGAAATTATTATTATTTTATGAAATTAAAGTCGATGATAGAATTGGATATATATGTATTTTGATTTTTGAAAGTAGAAACTATATTCATTTTGAAACAATTGTTTTGAACAACATATGGATTGCAAACATATCTTAAAAATAAACTAAATATTAAGAAATAGCTAAGTAAATTTTTATATCAAAAATCTATCATTAAAATTAAGCGGTTTTATTATGTTTTGAATTGAATTGTTAAAAATTATAATGAATTTATAATAATTATTTTATAATACAAAAATTAAATAAAAAAATCTCGACCAAATTTGTAATAAAATTGTTTATTGTTGTATTTCAACAACATATTGATTAATAAATTTATTCTTTATGTTTTGTGGGTTGAATTTATTGTTATATTTTTGGTATTTTTAGCTTTGTCTTTGATTATTGAAACAATTTTTAGTATGGTAACGGCAATACAAAAAAAATATACATTTGTTCAAAGTGACACACACGCCATAATGTAAATTGCTTCTAGGTTTGGCGTTTGAGTTAATTTTTTTACATTTTGATGTTAAAAGTTAACTATTATCATAAATACATGGCATTTAAAATGTCCTTAGTAAATATTGGTAAGGGAAACATAAAACAGCTATGTGTTGAGGCTTTGTAAACCTTCCTTGGAGATTATTTAGGTTGAAGTAAAAGAATCGAAGCCATTCCTTTTGGTGATTAGTGCGGTTTTCGAGCTGTTTTTTTAATAACACAGGGATTTAATCATTTAAATTGATCTTAGTGCTAGTATAATGACAACCAGTGATCATCGAGTGCAAATAGTTTGTTCGATTTAGTTATTGTTCACTTAATCCACGGAGTCAATTCTACTGTTATTACTTGTTGTACGTAGTAAACCTGGGTGTATATGATATCTGTCAAAGAAACAGTTGCTCGTCAGAACTTTTACAAAAAGATTGAAATTCAGTGTTTATGTGTAGTTTGGAAAGATATTTGTTATACGTAGCCTCTACGTATTTATTGATTTCGTAAACAATGATAGTAATTTGTGAAATAGTTACGTATTTTACTCGGATCTCACGTTTACTTGACGATTAGTAGCATTATGCCACCGTGCAGAGTAGTTCACAGAAGTTTAGTTAATCCATTGCTATATGCCAATTTATAACTTACACATAGTGATATTTCAGGGTAATTGTTTGCCATGGCTCAATATTATCAGATAGCTGTTGGCCAAGGACAATCATTGACTCTAGAAGATTTACAAAGATACTGTCCTAATATATGTTTAGATGGTAGAATAGTAGTTAATCAGGATGATCAGCAATATGCTCCACAACAAGTAAGTACTTATTTTACTACTGGTACATTAACCACAGTATTGAGCCATTGAGACTATTTATTACAACATAATATGTATTTTTAAAAGGTGGTAGTACAACAAGCAGATCAGACTAATGATATAATAGTTAGTGAAGGGGTTCAAGTTCAACCTCAGTTAGTTGTTGGAGATGGCTTACAATATCAACAACAGTATATCATTAGACATGACCAACCTCCACCACCTCCAAGTCGACCAGATTTTCAACAGCAACAACCTCAACAGACTCACCAACAGCAAACCCTACTTAGACATCAGGTATACAAACTGTTACCTTAAGTAAATTTAAAATATTTATATATAGGAATCATATAAAAATAGGTCAACATTATTTAAGTAATTCATATATAGAGTAGGTATGCTGTAAGTCCAATTTATTTATAGGTGTACTACACTTCTGATTTACCTGTGGACGCTCAGGTTGTGTTGCAACAAGCTCCACAAATTATTGATGCATCATTGATGCAACAGCCATCTGCTCAGCGTCCACAACATGTATGTTTGAAAATCAAACTGCTTAATAGACTTTAAGTGTGTAATGAGTAGTAAAGCACCTAAAGATCTTTTTCATTTGGCATGTTATTCAATATGTCACAAGTATAGCTATATATGTATATTAAATGTATCTTTTTTAATTTCTACAGAACTATTGCTTTTTATTCTAATTAGGTTATTTACTATTTTGTATTTAATTGTTTTCCCACACTTTATGTTAGTATTTATTATGTATAATATGAATGAAACTTTTATTATCTTATTTTTAATAACTAAATATTTTACATTAATCTAATTTGCAGGTTACTCTTCTTTGCATTAATAACTAATTGTATACAAAATATGTTGGATGTTAGTTACATTTCATACTTTTCTAGGCTTTTGTGACTGTGATAAGCAATTTATTATTTTTTTTAATGTAGAAGAATTATAAGTACTAGATGTACTTTTAAAATTACATTACCCCATTTTAGAATGACTATTATTCGAAATCAGTTTTGTTTAAAAATAAATATATGATTACTATCTTAACCAAAATGAATTAGATTATGAATATAGTATTTTCAGTAATTTCAATCTAAATAACCGTTTATTGCGGAGCTGTTTATTTTCTATTTTGCACTTCATTCACTTCAACAAGCTTCATTACATACTAATAAAAAGGGAATGGTAAAATTTTACATTAAGATGTTGTTTTTACTAAACCTGCCTTGATTATAATTTTTTTACTGGAACTAAATATTAATACAAGACTATTAATGAAAAACGATTTGTATAATATAGTAGTAATGATTGCTATACCATAATATATGATAGTAGTTGTTGTAAAGATTTGCATTAGTATGAAAATTAATTATGGGTCTTATTGATAGATGGTGAGTCCTGTGCATGTGCTGTCGTCGCCCTCAGTATTACATCCCAGTCAACAACCGCCGCCTCAACCACCACCTCCGCAACCGACTGCACAGCATGGACCTGCTCAGAATGTTTGTAACATTATTGAATGTAATTTATATAACAGAAAGTTTATTTTGTCTGTCTAAATAGTGAAATGAAATTGTAAATTGTAATGTTCTAAAGTAATTTATCACAAATAAAATACTGAATCCTTAAAATTTTTATACATGCAAATGTTTGTGGTAAATTTAGGACATAAGATGGTCTTTCAAGCAAAAACTACTGACTTGGTTTCCCTAAGTATCAACAAATAAGATAACAATTCCAGGGAAAATGACACTATCCTAGTAAAATCTATTGTCTCGACAATCAAGCTAAATTAACTTTGCAGCAAACACAACAACAGCCACAGCTGGCTCGTGCATCCCCTCAACTACTTCAACAACTTCAACAACACCAGCAACAAATCCAATTTCAACATTTACAACAACAGCAGCAACAGCTTCAACATCAGTTACAACAGCAGCAGCAACACCAGCAACATATGCAAACACAGCAAATACAACACCAACAAGTTGTGATGCAAACGGCTTATATTAACCAACCAGTAAGATATTATTTAAGCATGAATAATTTTAATACTAGTTTCCTATTATTTTTTTACAATTTAACAATGTCTTTTGTTAAATTTATAATTTCAGGGCACTCCACGTCAAGCTCCGCCTCGCTTATTAAATCAAGCACTAAGCAGTCCAAATACTGTTACACTCGTTCGAACTCCCGTAAGAACTGTTCGCCCTCGACGCCCGCCAATTAGAGCCGCTTTGAACACTACCCCACCATTATCAGTACCCGCGCGTCTTCTTAATCCTCAAATTTTACAGCAGGTATAAGACTAAATAACATTTATTTATCAGTGTAATTAAGAAAATGGAAACCATGGTGACATAAATTTATTTTATATTTAGGATGCTTTTATGTATTATTGAATAGCCTCCCTCCCTACTATAAACACATTGTAGTTTTCAACTTAAATTCTGCTTTTGTTGATCTTAATACATATAAATTACGTGTCAGGTAATTTTTCCGAGATTGACTCCTAAACTACTAAATCAATTTTAAATTAAATTGGCCCACCGAGTGCAGTTCATCCAACCTAAAATATAGGATAGCTTACATCCTGGTATTGCCCCGGAAACGGGAACTACGCGGGTAAAACCACGGGACACATCTAGTATGAAATATGAATATAAATTTAAAATCTTTCCTATCAAAATTGATATTAGCAATAATTTGATGTGTATTACAATATTCATACAAAATGTATGTTTGAATTCAGTCTAGTTGACAAAGTTCAGTGATATTAATTGAATACATAATGTTAGGGTCAGAGCCAGGTGCAGAGTGTGGCGGGGCGGGGTCTCGGAGCGGGCGTGGCGGCGAACGCGTGCGTGGGCGCAGTGCGGGCGCGCGTGCCCCGGCCCAGCTCGCCGCGCGTGCTCAACTCTCACGCAGCGCACGCGCAGCACCGCCCGCCGCGACCGCGTACGCCGTTGCAGGTGTGTATTCAATTTTATGTGATAATTGGAGTTCATGATAAAGTTTGCGTTATGGTTATAAATAACGAAAGTTAATCAATCACGTTTTAAAATCTGTTAATATTATACTAGCTGTTGCCCGCGACTCCGTCCGCGTTTACTTTCATAAAAAATTTATTCCCCTGGAAACTGGTTAAAAAGTATCCTATGTCCTTCTCCTGGCTCTAAACTACCTCCCTGCCAATTTTCAGCTAAATCGGCTCAGCCGTTCTTGAGTTATAAGTGAAGTAACTAACACGACTTTCTTTTATATATATAGATAAACATATGTGTATTATTCAAATAATAATTTTGTCGTCAGATCTATTTATCTGTATATATTCACACATTTTTTAGCAACAACAGCAACAACAACAGCAACAGCAGCAGCAGCAACATCAGCTTGCTCAACACCTTCTCGGTCAGCAAGTTCAACAGCAGCAGCCACAACAACCCCAGCAGCAAGTTCAACTTAATCAGTTGAAACTATCACAACAAGTAGGCTCTTAAACTTTTTTTCTATCTACAACTTGAAATTTGTATTACATACTAAAAATAGTCTAAATATGTATAAAAGCACTTATCGCTCTACAATTTTTTAATATATGTATGTCGTCAGTGATGATAATTCTATTTGATTATTCCTTTCAGCAGCAAATAATGTTAAACCAAAACCAACAACACAGCCAAGCTAGAATCATCACTCCACAGGGAACAATAGTGACGCAATGTTTAAATCAGTCTCCTCTTAAACTACACACAGCACAGTCAAGCCAAAATAATGGAACTCTACCTCAACAAACTACGCTAAACATACAACAGCCACCACAGTTGCAACAGATACAACAAGTGAAGAAAGTTATTGTACAGCCTAACAACGCGAATGATATGGATGATCTTGAAGAAAGTATAACCGCGGCTATAGTGCAGAAGACTATCGTTAGTGAAAATGTCAACGCGTCGCAACAGTTCCAATCGCCTCCGCCTCGTCAAGGTCCAAGTACAGGGTCACCATCTTCTATGAATAGTGGAATGCAACATCAGATTAATTTCTCCCCTCAACACAATTTTCAACAACAGCAAATAGTATATGAGAACGCCCATGTACAACAGACTCAACAACATCAACCACAGTCTATAGCCCAACTGTTGATGGAACAAGAAAATCCCGAAGAGGAACGACAGTTAGTTACATTATCAAACGGGCAAAGAATGACAATTGCAGAATTCCGACGGCTACAAAATTCGCGAGTTATGTCGCAACATCTGCATCAACAACAACTTCAACAGCAACAACAGCCAAGGTAATATTAATATTAAATATATCAAAAAATTACAATACAATATGTCAACACTTAATCACATAGAGAAAGTCTCTAACTTCATTTTTTTTTTTCACCTTTACAAGAATGGCAATTTACAGGGATGCAGGGAGACAGACATTAGTTAAAAGTAAAGAGCAGCCAAGGCCTGTGCAGCGAGTACCTCCTATGCAGACCCAACAACAAGCCTCACATTTAGGTAAAAAAAATAAAGTTTGAATAAGAAAAAGTAAAAACAATTTGTGTGTTTAGCCTAAAAAATGTAAGAATAGCAATTAACACCATAATAGAATGTGTTATTAAAATATTAATTATATTCTAGAAAACTCTGAGGCCAGTGGTCAATCTGAACAGTCAGCGGAACCACAGTCAGCCAAAATGTTAATATTTCTCCAAAGTGGTGAGCAAAGACTTATCACCTTTACACTGCCAAAAGAAAGTTGTACTCTTCATGAAGTTTTGGAACAGGTGAGACTGGTTATTTTTAAAGACTTAATTCCGAAAATTTGGAGGGTTTATTCAGACATTGATTCTAAAGATATTGCATCAGGATTCCTTGCACCAAGCTATGATCTTGGCCCATGCTATCTACTGTTTTATTTTGTTACCGTTAGTAAAAAGAATTCAACATGCCTTTTTATATAGTACTAGGTGATCCGCGCCCACTCCGTTGTGCTTTATGTTAATTATCTTTTTCGGTTTTTAATATAGCCTATGACAGTCAGCATTAATGTGTCTTTTTTTGGTGAAAGAATTTTTAAAATCAGTTCAGTAGATCCCGAGATTAATCCTTACAATTTAACAAATACACAAACCTTACTTCTTTATAATATTAGTATAGACTATAGATAATGCTTATTAGTGATGATTTTTTCAAAGGTTAAATAAGTTTTAATTCATAAATCTCAATGTAATTAGTTTAAAGCTTATACATTATTTAAAAAAATGTATATTCTCTATGAAATGCTGACAACAAATTTTGTTCCAGGTTAATGTTCCTTTCACAGAAGATACTCATATACAGTGTTTGCAAAATACTAGTAGTGAAATAGATTATTTTGTATCAGTAGGTTCTACGACAAGAATAGAAGAGATGTTAGAAAATCTTCCAGTATGTTTTTAAATTATTATTTATACTTTCAATTATTACCTATTTCTTTGAATACTAAAAACATAATTTTTGCAGATGTTAGTTGGTGAAATAAGTAGTCGGAGTTCACCAAATGCAATATCACAAACTCAAAGTAGTGAAATGTCAACACCAGAAAAAGGACCATGTCCAGACAATTGTATGTATTATACGAACAGTGTTTCAAATTAATAATACTTGTGTAACTGATAACTTATATAAATTATTAAGATTAACTTAGACATTTACTGAGATACTACTTATAATTAACATTATATTATATTTACATTAAAAGGAAATGCATAATGTTGTAAAATAGGAAAAAATATTGTCTTGTTACAGCCAATGCCAGTCCTGAATCTCCTAAATCTCCCCCACCGCGTTTTGTTGATGGAAAATTAGCAGTTTGTAAATCTTGCGGTTACACCGGCTACGACTTTAGTCGCTGTCAACGGTTTGTTTTGAATGCTACCATACTCTAATTCACTTTAGTTATAACCTGTATGCTGTAAATGCAATAAATATAGTCATATTATATGGAATAATAAAATTTGTTTCTTAAAAATAAAATGCAGTTCCATCAAGAATTATATAATAATCAATCATTGGTTTTGGGTCTTAAATTTACATTTTATTATTTAATTGAATTGAATAATAAAATGTTCCTAATTAAATGCATAAAAAAGTATTGGTCACTTTTTATGTTTCAGGTGCAAACGAGTTTTTACCGAAGAGCCGAAAAGTGTTCCATTAGCAAGTAAAAATATAGAACAAAAAAAGAAAGAAGCAGAAAAGCCTCAGTTAGAAAAGCAAATGTAAAAATTATTTTCTTTTCATAACTCGTATTACTTACATACATTTAATAAGTATCTTATAAAGTGTTCTTTTTTCAGATCGTGTGGTGATAGTATTAAATTAAATCTCTTAAAGAATTCCATTAAAACATTAAATAATAAAACCGTAAGTGTTACTTTCTTTTCGGTTTTCTTGGATATTTAAATCAAAATCTTTCTAATTTATGTATTTATTTATAATTTAACGATCATTCAAGAATATTTTTTTAATAGATTATTCAAGATAAGAAGCAAACTAGAGTGAGAAAACCAAGAGGAAAACAGCCTGATCCAGAACCTGTCATACTAACACTAAGTTCAGATGAGGAAGACTCGAATAGTTCAATGCTTAGTAATCAGGTCTGTTAAATATTCTAAATGAAATAAGCTGAAATAGCTACCATTGACTTTCCATGTGTGTAGTGTTCTTCTGGACCACTGAAACATTTATTGAGCTTAAGTTGGTTTGTGCAATGCCTAAATTGAATTTTAAGTTATATTTATATATTAAATGTTATTATTATTATTATTATTATTATTATTATTATTTATATTAATGTGCTTAACAATTTTCATAGATGGAACAATCGGCAACTATGAAAGAACCAACTCTAAGTGAAATTGAAGGTGGAACACCAGATAGTGGCATTGGATTTGATAATTTGGATGGTAAGTGCTGTTTTTTGCAAGAGGTTCTAGGGAGATCTAGAGAAGAGATCGAAAAGAAATATACCAAGGATTTCAAGCTTTAATGGTCACTGGACTTTGATCAACAACTTATTAAAAAAACAATAAAATATAAGTTAAATAGGTGATGACTTTTCAGTAGTAGCGAGTAAGAAGCTTGCATATGTAGCATGTTTATTTTTGTTTTATATATTTCATTTCTTTCAGTTCTTTTATATGTTAATAGGTCTGCTTCTTTGAATGGAGGCTTCATTTAATTTTCTTATATTTATTGGAACAAGGCCAGACACTACTCAGTGTAGAGTTGTAGGCAAGCATTTTAATATGGTACTAAAAAAGCATACAAACAAAATATTTTCTTAGAATGTGTAAAAAGTTATGCAAGTAGATTTAGATTAGATTAGAATTGGATGCTTAGACTTATTATTTTAATAGCATTGCTTTTTTAAATCTCCGATTAAATGTTATTCTTTATTAAAAGAAGTTGATGATTAAAAGGAATATTTTTGGCCAACAATAGACAACAACAAAATAATGTTGTCTATGGGGCGGCTGCTTTACCTGAAATAACTGTCACTTGGCACTTGCTGCATCTGTCACCGGTCACGTCTTATGTCAAGCGACAGCTTCGCTTCGTATAAAATGTCTTGTGGTTATTTTATTCATTAAAAAAACAAATTGAAAGTGCCATTTCTTAAATATTATTATGGTTTTAGTATTTTTTTTAAATCGAGATTAAAATGTCCACCAAAAGTTTTACGGAGGGTAAGCGTTTTTGCAAACATAAATGCGTATTTATCAATACCTAATCAATAAACAACATGCTTAAAATTTTATGTTTTAATACTCGACTTATATTAAATGTAAATTATGTTATTGCATTTTATTAAAGCATTCGTTTTTTCGTTTAGAAAGAAAGTGCTTGCTGAATTGTTGTTTGATAAGTCGGTTTATTAACCTCCAAATGCGCGTTGACAGTAGTCGATTTGGGGATCAATATTTTATTAAATAAGATATTATATTGACAAACCGTTTGACTAAAAAATATTGGTGTCGACAAAACAACGATATAAGGGGACCGAATGAATCTAAATTAAAGAAGATTTAATTTATTTGTATTTGATAGTATTATTTGAAAGATAATTGATATGTTTTCAGATGGTTTAAGAATACACAAAATAGCATTTATGCAAAGTACCCTTATAAAATTTTTTAAGTGTTCAGCCTGATCACAAAGGATTCTTTTTATCCCAATATTGCCAAAACAGTAATGTAAAGTAATATTGGAAGTCTATTGTCAGTTATTTTTTTGTATTACAGTTGAAATTACCAGTACATGTTTTAAAAAATAATTATAGACTACAAACTAATATTATTTGTAGATGAAAGCAGAGAAGAAATCACACCAAGTGTATCAGGAATTGTGGCATCTCTTAATTGTCGGACAATAAGAATCGGTTCTTATAGATATACACCAAAGGAGAAGGTAGGCAAAATAAAATTAAGCATCCTAGTTTATTATTTAACCCTTCCCCTATAAGCGTAGGTTAGTTTTTCGAAAATGACATAAATTTTACATAAAACTTGAGTTTTCTTTTAAAAAACTGATTATATAATTAAAAATGAAAGTATTATAATATTTAAATTATGCTTTTTGTCTACAGTCAATGTGTGTAGTATGTACAAGTGAATAAGTACCTATATATGTTGGATAAAATTAAATTTTACTTATTGATTATAGGTATACATATCATCAAGGGGCATAAAAATTGTTGCTCCATCCTTGAAAAATGAATCTAAAGAAGTAGCACTTCAAATACAATTAAAAGAAGTTGTTAGGATACTAGTTCATTTTGGAAAAGGACTGCCAGTAATTTTTCTATATACTAAAAGTAAATGTGGTGTATACATAAGAAAAATGTTAGATATGGTTGAAGATCTAGGTAAGTTCTATATTATGTAATAAAAGTATGTAGTTTATTTTAATCAACACAAGTAATATTTTTTCATATTAATTTAAAGTATCATTTGTTAGAATTACTAATTCTTCTTCTTTATTTTTATACAGGCCCATATTATAATCCTATGTCAAAGGTTGATCCTTATAAAAGGATAACATTATTACCTAATGTAATAACGGATGAGACAAAGGCTGCCTTAAAAAATTTGTTTGGTAAAGTTATGGATGAACTAAATGCAAAAGAAGCAAATGAAATCTTGGTACGAACTTGTCCCCAGGAAAGTAATAATGTTTCTAAGATGACAACAAGATCTACAAGTGCCTCAAATATAGCAGGAGGCAAAAGGTGAAAAAGAGTTTATTGTTTTAAAAGAAAGAAGTTATTTTTTATGCTTGACTATAATTAATATTTTTTATTTCAGTGCAAACCCAGCTGAGATCAGACAAATATTAATATATCCTCCAGGGAAGGGTGGTATTCCAATAAATACTGAAGATTACATGTGCTTAGCCCAGGATCAGTTTTTGAATGATGTGATAATTGATTTTTATTTAAAGCACCTAGTTCATGACGTTTTAACTCATAGTCAGAGAGAAAAGACTCATATTTTTAGTACATTCTTTTATAAAAGATTAACAACAAAACCGAGTAAAGTAAATAAAAGCTCGAATCCTCACGAGTGGGACATAAGTCTAACTCCAGCACAAAAACGTCACGCAAGAGTGAAAACGTGGACAAAGAATGTTAATATTTTTGAAAAAGACTTCATTGTTGTTCCTATAAATGAAAACTGTCATTGGTTTGTGGCAATTATTTGTTTTCCTAGCTTAGATGGATGTCGTAGTATGATTGATAATAGAGTTGTTGCTCCACAAGCTATTAAACGAAAAGGTAAAAAAATTGTAACATAAATTTCACCTAAGATGCGACAATTTAGACTAGTATTTAGAATGTTTTTCATCTGTTGGGGTGCTTTATTTCAGAACGAAAGTCGTCTATGCAAATTGGCAACACAACAATAACACCTCTTACAAAACAAGAACAGTTGACATTGAATTGTGATTCAGATAATTTAAGTGAAAGAGATGAAGCCGAAGCTGAAGTAAGTATAAACGATTAATTAATACATATGAGAACACTTATTATAACTTATTATTGTATGGATGAAAACTTAATTTACACCTTATTAAGTTTTCATCCATACAATAAAATAAATCATCCAAAGTTTAAAAAGATACTTAATTATTAGTATTATCTACAATCACCATATTTTATAAAAATAATAGAAAAAACAGTCTTGTGAGGTTTTTTATACATACAAAGCCTGTACATAAGTTATAAATAAAACAATTTTTATGCACACCTGGTCGGAAAGTATGTTCAAATTTCTAAGTTTAAAAAAAATCTGGGTCATGAAACAGATATAACGAATGTAATAAAAGGCTTATCAAACATTGTGTTTTCAACAGGAAAGTGACTTGGATATGCAGTGTGATTCAGATGAAGATGAAACAGAAAAGCCTGTTGAGAAAAAGCCAGAAGTGCCTGTTGTTAGAAAAAATGAACCTATTAAACAGTATGTATTATTGTTTTTTTACTTACCAACCTGATATTAGTAAAAATAAATAATAATCATAGAAAATAGTAACTATTCTGTAAGCATAGTGTATATCTGTAAATATTAATATATAAATTTCAAGAATGTGTACATGTTTGAAACTTAACTTAATAAAACTTTCAGCCCTTGCATTTTAATATTTGATTCTCTTGCTGGAGCATCAAGATCACGAGTCGTTGCTACATTACGTGATTATCTTACTTGTGAATATCAAGCAAAGGTAAGAAACATTGCACAACTTCAATTTTTTTTAATTACTACCAAAATTTATACTTTTCAGTTGTTTTGTCTTTACCATTTTATAATTTTTACAGGTTTCGAAAAACAAAGTTTTTAATAAAGATAACATAAAGGGCAGTTGCCCAAAAATCCCCCAGCAAAACAATTTTACAGATTGTGGACTATACCTTCTACAATATGTAGAGCAATTTTTTAAGGTAAACATATTTTTATTATGTAAATTGATTTATTTAATCTGTTGTATTCTTAATTCTTGAATACAATGAAAGTAAATTAATATGCTTTTTACAGGATCCTATATTGGATTATACATTACCAATTAAGCAATTGGCAAACTGGTTTGATGAAATAGTTGTAACAAGAAAACGTGAAGAAATATCAAATCTTCTGAAAACATTAATGAACTCTTATAATCCAGACTCGCATTTGACTCTACCTGAAATTACATTCCCAACGTTAAATGGTAGTATTCTTTTTTTGTGCATAAAGCTTAAATTGTTTTTTTACATAACAATTCTTTTTAATTAATAAATTTGACTGTTGTAGGTAAATTAATTGAAAATGATGACCAACATGAAGATGGCCTTGAAAGTGAAAAGGGCAATTCAAGTAAAGAACAGAAGGGTGAACTGAGAAACTCAGAAGGACCAACACTTACTTTTTTAAAGCAAATGCCAACAGGTGATATCTTAGTAAAAAGGAACTTTGCTGATTCTTCAGAAACCATACATCTAAGAAAAGCTATAAGACTTTCAAGCGATAGTGATAATAGGTCCTTGGTGCAAATTAAACAAGAATTTATCAAAAAAGGTGACAATGATAATAATCAAATATTAATTCCTATAAAATTACACTCAAGTGATTTAGTTAAAGACATTCAAAATACATTAATAGTTAATAAAAATAAAACAGTGGGTGATAAAAAAAATAGTGTACATAATCAGAATGTATCCAATATAAATTGTGTTCGTCAAAGTGTTAGTGAAAGTGAGAACTCATTTCTTAAATCAAGAAGAATAAACAAACTTGAAGATATTGTGACTGAATCTAACAAAAAGTTTAAAAAGAATGAATTTTGAAATTGTTATGGTTGGCTGTCCGATTTACCTACTATATTAAATTATTTTTATTTTAATAACATGTATAGTTGTTTTATGACTTTTGTAAATATTAGTTAATGCTATTTACTTATTAGGCGATGTATGTATCTGTTTTATAAATACTAATGTAAAAATTTTAATATTAAAAACTGTATTATACTAGCTTCCACAAATACAAACTGGTAGAAGAAATATAGTCATTTGTTTTATTTCACAATGAACTTTATATCATGGAAATAAGCTGTTTGATTACATATTACATTTCATATCAAAAAGTGAGCCTCTAATGAAAAGTTTTTTAAGTAGTTCTTTATTTAGCATGAGATGCAAAGAAAGTATTGTTATTGAGTTGAACTGATAGAAAACATTTTTGAGTTGCCTTTGTGAAGTAACAGACCAGTTTTATAGACTGAAGAGGTAGACTAGCAAATGCGTAACACATTTACATTACATTGTTTAAAATCTCATTGCTTTTTATTAGATTTTGATTCAAAATTAAGGATTGTGTAAAATACATATTTATATATAGAAATGCGGGTAAAACTGTGAGGCGCGGCTTGTCTATCAAAAATTATGATTAATTTTCATACAATATAATATATAGGCCTATTAGAGATCTCCATCATTTCTATTTATCCAAATTTTAGTCAAATCGTTAAAATAATACAATCCGCCTGCGACATATACATACAGTCGAATTGAGAAACCTCCATTTTTTAAAGTTGGTTAAAAACAGAAACACACGTCTAGCTTAGACCTTAGTAGATATTTTAGTTATTTATTAAGACTTAAGTCTCATAACCAACACATTAACATTAATAATTATTAGTTGTAGTAGGTACTAGGTAACTCGTACATTTTTTTTCTGGTACAGAGATAATTTGATGGACAAAAGTCAAAATAGATTATAAAAATGAAAAATTATTTGACACTTGACAGTCGTTAATCGTTTCCACTATCAATATATAGTGTATCATCTATGGTTTCCACTTTCCAGTTTCCAGTCAGTTGGTACACAGTCCAGAAGTGAAAATAATAAATAAAAAACATTTTCAGTTCAGCTAAAACGTAGTGATTACATTCTCTTTGAGTTCAGTCATCCACACCACTTGGTTTTATAATATAGAAGTTTTCCATGAATTATAAGAGTGAAGAGTCATTTTTAATCATTTATAATAATTGTATTCTTAAACACTGAATTGTTGTTTATCTTGAAACTTCACTTCACGAATCAAGAGTTAATAGCTAGACAGTATGTCAACAGAGGATAATAACGAGGATCTTTTGGCTTTGTTAGGTTGGACGAAGGAAGAAAAATTTCAGTTATTACAGGCTTTGGGTGAATATGGTTGCTCTGATGTTGATCAAATTCAAAATTTTGTTTCAACAAAAACTAAAGAACAAATAGAAAGAGCGCTTGCATTTTATAGTCGAAAAGCCTCACAAAATCCAGCAGTTGTGAGTAAAAAAACGAAGCGAATGGCGGAATCATCTTATATTCCTATAGCATGTTGGGCAAAGTTGCTCACAGATTCAAAGTGTTTTGAAGATTTAAAAACAGAAATAGCACTTGCTTTGCGCTTAATCGCTGAATTTGAAGATACACCCCCGTTAGTTTGCACAGAAAAAATTGATTTCAAAAACACTTATTATCTCCTAGCCAATGCCTTAGAAGGAAAGCCGTTGCCAAATGATAAATCTACAAAGTTCATTTTTGAAAAATGTGTTTTAGATATTGCCTTTACAAGCAAAACATTTATTAGTCCACATATTCTTAAGAAACTGATTAATAATATCAATATGAGTGATAATGAAATGAAAATAAACACTCAATTTAATTCATCAAATGAAACAGCAAATATCCAGTATTTAACAAGTCAAACTCAGTATAACCCTTTAAATATTTTGGAAAGATATTTAAAATCCACTAATTAAAAAAATTCATTCCATAAAATACATTAAGATAATATTTTATAATTTTTGTGATTTATTAGTGATTGTTTATTTGTTTTTATACCTAAGCAATGAAGTGTAAATATACAGCTACATAAATAGTACAGCTTTAACAATAAAGACAAAAATAAAAGAACTTTAGCTTCAGCTTGATAAATTTAATGTTGTTACATGATTAGATTAAGTATAATAATAAAAATGTAAATTGACAACTTAGAATTTTTATTTATAATCTTGTTATTTTGTTTAATCTAAAAAACTCACAGAAATTATTTACATATTTACTTAAATAATAGAACTTATGTATTTAACCATTCTATAAACTTATTGAACAGTCTTAAAGCTACTTTCACCATACGGTCCCAAAAACTTGGTTGGTCCTGAGAATTTTCACCTGCAGCAGAAAAATCATCAGTATCCAAATCTTCTAGCTGCCTTTTATGTCTCAACAAATATTCAATTGAATCTGAATTATCTGAAATAATGTAATAAACATTGCTTCATTTAAGTATAAAATTGAAAATCAAAAAAGGTAATTATTTAGCTTGAGATAGTCTAAAGTCGAAACACTTCCAATTGATAGGTACAGTCGATTACGATTATATAAACATTAGATAAAGTTATGGACTATACTCAATGATATTATAGTTTATAGATATGTTATGAACAAAACAAATCAACCACAAAAAGTGTTCCACACAGCATTGGCAGCACACATGTATAATGTACATACAAGTCAAAACGATAGAAAGGAGATGAATGATAAAAATAATAAGAAAAAAAGAGATAGTTTGAGATGATAGATAGATGAGAGGAGTCGAAAGCACCGGCGACCAAACCCCTAAAGGTAATATGTCCTATCATTATCTTCATTTAAGTATAAGGTTAAAAATCTCTACCTTTCTATTTTTAATTAAAATCATACTATGTATATATGTATGTGATTGTGTATATGTGTATCTTTATTATTGTAAACTGTTTATTTGTAATAATATTTTTTATAATATGTATCTATTATAAATTGTATAACATGTATAAAATACACGCAAATTAAAATTATAATTAAGTTAGATTTTATTATTTTATCCTTTATGTATGGTTGCCTGGAAGAAATTGCTTACAGTCATAAGGCCGCCATTTGCATTTATTTGTATTTGTCTCGTTTTCTTGTCATTGTATATTTATGTTAATACGTGTAATAAGGAGTTTATAAATAAATAAATAAACTGGTCTTCCCTAAAAGATAACTTCATTTTCTTGTGACGACAATTTCAGTGTAGGTAAAGTTGATTTGAAATTTTTAAAGTGTTAGACTAGTGTGTTAGTTTAAATTTCTTTTCGTCGACTGTGCATGAGAAACAAACTTCTTAAATCATAATTTATGTAGAATACAATTATTTGTGGAAATTGGCATCCTATTCCTAACGGTCCCGTCACAGTATATTTTTAATAATATGCAGGTGCACGAGAATGCCAACGCATACACAAAGAGAGGTGATTCTTATCAATATAATACGAGGCACAAAGATAAAATTGCTATGCCTGTCTTCCGACTTAGTAAACGAAAAATCTCTTTCAGAATCGCAGCAATGATATTATATAAAAGATATGTTATACCCATACAAATCAACCAAAAAAGTGTTCCGCAAAGCAGCGGCAGCACACATACATACAAGTCAAAACGATAGAAAAGAGATATATGATAAAACCAACAAGAAAAAAAGAGATAGGTAATTGTGTCCGTTGCGCGTGAATGCACCGGCAACCAATCAAAAAAAGACTTTAAGAAAAGACGTCCTAATTAGGATGTTTTTGCGTCTTCAAAATTTTGCGTTTATAACATAGCTTCCTAACTATTTAATATAATATCATTGGGCAGAGTATACTATTATATAATAAGCTTCCTTAGAGCGTCAAGGACATGACTTATTCCAAGTTTAGAAGGCTTGTTAATAGAATTAATGTATAATTTAAATGGCGTACTATACATTAAATGAATATTTTGGAGACCAAAACCCTTGGAATGACTATATTTCTTAACTCTCGTGGGACAGTGACCTTTTTCATGTATAAATATTATAATAGTCGAATTTTTTTTAATATTTACAATTGTATGTTCTTATTTTAAAAAGACCCACTATCAGAGTTTCTTGCCGATTCTTCTCTGTAGAAACTGCCTTCCGAACCGGTGGTATGTAATATACCATGACGATTCAAAAGTGTTACTATATGTAGCCAATAAAGATACTTTTAACTTTGACTTTGTTTATCTACTGTGGCCTTTTAAACTTCCCTTTTTAATTCATCAACATTTATTTCGATAATTTGGCACACGACCTTTTAACCTTTTTTATTTCTGATGAAATTTTGACTTTTGTTTAGGAAGCTTGATGTCGTACCCGACTCTGTATTTGAATTTTATTACATCTTATCTTATATAGGTAAGGTGGATTCAAATGTGCACAGAAATCTTCAAATGATTGGATCAAATATTTATTAGTGTAATATGATTTTTCTGCTTACCGGAAGTATCGTAGGAAATCTGCAAAAAAAAATCATACGTAAAATAAATTAGGTACCTTCCTACATGTTAGTAAACAATCTACTCAGTATCTACTAATATTCAAATATACAATTGCATCTGCAAGGGTATATTTGAATGCAATTTGTATTATGGTTATTTTAGTAACAATTAAACATTTAATGGTCGGTTATATACATAGTTAGGTATAATTCGGTCGGTGTAAATTTGATTTACGTTTATAATTTTAAGTCTATAGGGATATAACAGGTGAGCATTTACCCAAAAAAGACGACCATTGTTCTGTACCTCCTCAGCCAAATAATAAGAAAATAGTACGTACCTGATACGCAAATGCGATGCAGCATGTGCATAAGAATAGTACGAAACTGAAAATCACAATTGTGTCGGATGACATGATGATGAGACCTGCGTTATGGTGTCACGTACATTTGCCACAAGAGATCCTATGACTTTGAACTTGCTATTTATAGTAAGGCGTGGCTTTTTTCAATGTAGCGGAAATCATGACTTGTAATTACATCTATCAAGTGTAGGTACAAAACATCTGATGTTTTATAAAATGCATATATTTTGCCTCTTTATATCTTTAGTATAATATATTTATAAACGTTTGTATTATGAATGAAAGGAAAATGATAGAGATAACCCATTAAATGCAAAATAATTTAATCGTCTCTGAATCGTTTACTTTTGTTAAAAAAAATGCATTCCCCTGTCCAATCATGAGTAATGCTTTAACGCCTAGACACGGTAAAAAAGTGTGACCTTGTAATATTTTTCTATTATTACGATGTTAAGAAATATACTTGTTATATTTAAAATCAAGTACACCCTAACCCCAACGGATATTTCAATGGTAAACAGTGATGACCTTTGTTACACATGATAGCTTCAGCACAATACGTTGCTAGTTATCTGATGTCTATCGAAAACAGTTGTGAGAAGGCGCTGGAATTATTATGATGGAAAATGCTATTTAATGATTAAGTAACTTCTCTTTGTCACCTCATTATAATGTGAATATTATAATATCTTCTTTCCTCTCTGAAACAGTCAAGTTAAATGTCCCTTGAAAAGTTCTGGTTTGTCATACAAACTAGATATGAAATGTAGGTATGTATAAAAGGTAGTTGTCTATATTTATATAAAATTTATTTATTAGCTGTAGCTGTAGTAATCTTTACTTAATGCTTTTATGAAGCTCTAACAATACGCTTAATTACTCTGATGTGTACGCCAGTGAGGCTTAGTAAATAAAAGCATCATATAAGAATTTTTGACATTTTCATTTACAAAGTTATATTAATCACTACAACTTGTGGTAATAAATCAAAGTGAAAAAGTTGGCATAGAGTTGAAAATGTTAATAACAGGTCTTTATTGAACTATTTAAGGACTTAATCATGAAATACAATAAATTATTTCTTTGAAGCCCCAAAGCCAGAGAAGCCCATTATTTGAGCTAGTTCTGATTGGGCAGGTCCATCCTCTGTGTCATCTTCTTCCTGAAGCTTACGCTTTTTGTCGCGACGCCGTTCGCGCCTCAACTCCTTCAACCTGGTTTCTTCTTCTGCCGCCTCTTTGAGCCTTGTGTCTAGTTCATATTCTTTCTTCTTCTCCTCTAACTTACGTTTGTTTAGTGCGAAGCGTGCTTTTACCTTAAGAAAACAATATCTAAAGCATTTTGACTATTACATAAACCCATTTAATCTTATGTATCTTTAAAAAAATCACTGTTTTGAGTATGCAACCATTTTGTTTTATAATGCAACTAACTGAGCAGATTGAAAAACTTAATATTATGTTTACCTTACTACTGTAATGATTTTCAAGGATATTTGTAGTTATGAAAATGCATAACAACTACTTTGGTGATTTTTTAACTTATTCAGATATTTATGTGCTCTTATTCAGATACTTATGCCTGCAAAATTTTCTTTTTGAAGCCAAAATAAAAATAAAAACACATAATATGTTAATCTCCCCGGGGAGGAGGTGGTTTTGTTTCGACAAATTATGTTTATATGTCCAACCTCGAACCAAGTCAGTTTCAGCAGTATTAATAAAACAGAATTTAACATGTTATAATATTTGAGAATGTATACATGTTTGTTTTGTTTACTTTAAATATGCTAAATAGACTCTTAAGCTTATCTAGTCTTCTCAAGCCAAGGTCTACAAAATATGCTCCAGATATACAGCATAAATGTAAATTGTACATATCATATTAATATTAGAAATATATTTGCATTTAGTTACCTGATCCAGAGAACTTCTTTCTATTTTCATGGACATTCCAAGGTTTCTTTGATGTTTTTTGCCATTGATGTGATCAAGAAAATTTATAGAATCCTTCACAACACAGTCACATACATTGCAGTAGTATCCACCAGATTGTGAGGTAGGTGTGTTTTTAGTAATAACTACACTTTTTCCAAGTTTTGAATCTAAATCAACCTTATACTCTCGCTGCTTAAGCAGCTCCCTTTTTATAGGAGGAGCTGAAAGATAAAAGCAAACATAAGGTAAACGGATGAATAGCACAATATATGTAGTTTGATTAGGTTTTGGTCACTAAGTATTAAAGTTCTACCTTTTTTCTTGGACCGTTCATCTTCGTCTAATTCGGCTTGAAGCCTCTCAACTGCAATTTTTTCAAACTCTTCCTTGTCCCATTTTCTACGATGATCATCTGGTCGCATACTCATCTTGTAAATTTCGATTACAGGTGTATTTACGTTACTACCTACTGCTCTCTGTTTCTATATTAATTATTGAACGTAAAATGCTACTATTTTAGTGTGTTACCTACTCATATCAACTATTATTATGATTTTTTTAGTAACATTGTAATTACAGTCTACAGAGTGAACTATGAAGAATACAACATTTATGACATTTGAGTTTGGCAATTGGCAGTTGACATTGACAATTGATTTCCGCGTTAGGTAATTCTGGTAACACAGCAAAGCAGCTAAAACGATGTTTTGCTTCTAAATTCAGAATAGAACGAAATCTCTTTCTAGGTATAATATTATAGTAAGATAAAAAGGTTCTTATGCCGTGTTTATGTATATAAATGTATATTTACATAACAAAAGTATAATATTACATTTATGTTCATATATAACGCAGTTTTTAATTTATGCATTATAATATATTATAATATTATCATACTATTAAATACCTTTGTAAGGGAATAAGAATCTATCACATGTTTTATTTTATATCGAGTTTTTAAATTTGCTTACTGGCTTCATCTGGTTTATCGCCTTGCAATCAAATGAGATGGCAGCATCAATTTATAGCGAGTAAATGTCAAATTGGCCTGAAACGTAATTTAAAAACTTGCGCTTTGTAACCTTTTTACATAAAATTTACTTATTCAAAATATAATTTTAATTGAATTATATAAGAAACCTAACGATCATAATATGAAGCGCCGAAGACAGTATCTGTCTTCCCTAGCCGTGAAAACACTTGTTAACTACATAATTTTGTAAAAATTTTCGAATGATATATATGTATAATGATGAATGAATGACTACGTAAGTACCTATTAAATAGAAAATTACCATTGGCATATTGATACTATCCTTATCACAGGATCAGGAAAAGAAACACCAGCGCTGCTATAGGTACTTTGTAGGTTTCCGAAATCTTTTAATTTTTGCCTCCTTATTCCTTGGTCTACTGCACATGTGGTAGAGGCTAGAAATATGATTTTTTTACGAATAAATGCGTTTCTATTACGTTGGCAAAATACACGTACCTAAAGTAGGAATGTTGTTTTGCATATATCTCATGTTGTGGGTTAACAGTAGAATATTATTATAAGTTCATATTTTCCAAACATGAAGAAGATTCAATGTCTATTTTTGAATTTAACCAACCATTTACAAGAAATTAAATTTCGATTTTTTTGTCTTCTCCTTTGAAATTCGACTTATAGTTCTACTGTATAATATATATATAATATAATATAAGTGAAATTGTAGAATTTTATTTTTTGAATTTTATTATTTGTTTTTAAACATATTCAATACTAGCTGTGCCAGCGAGTGCGTGTGCCTAGCTTCGCCCGCGTAGAAAAGTGACTTTGGGCAGCATTTTTGAAAATGCCTAGCCCGCGCCAACAAACGTTCAGCGAGTTCAACGTGATTCTTTAAATTGCCATAAATTTTTTATTTATCAACCGATTGACAAGAATTAAACACTAAATGTTAAGTGAAGCTTACCACAATACATCATTGAAAACCCCTTCTAGATAGGATAAGCCTTTTCTGATATTAGCGTGCACAAACAAACAGACAGACAAAAATTTCAAAAATCATTGTTTTGGATTCTATTGCGTTAATAAAGGTCTCCTATAAAATTTTTTCTCATATTCCATGTACAGACAGCGACCGGTTACATTTTTATTATATGTCAAAAGTCAAAGTCAAAAGTATCTTTATTCAATTAGGCTACTTAAAGTAACACTTTTGAATCGTCATGGTATTACAAAACATTTACCACCGGTTCGGAAGGCAGTTTCTACAGAGAAGAACCGGCAAGAAACTCTGATAGTCGCTCTTTTTAAAATAAGAACATAGATACAATTGTAAATATAAACAAAAATTCGACTATTATAATATTAATGCAATTATACATGAAAAAGGGTCACCGTCCCACGAACGTTAAGAAATATCATTCCAAGCGTTTTTGTCTTCAATATATTCATTTAATGTATAGTACGCCTTTTTAATTAGACATTTTTAACAAAGCTTCTAAACTTGGAATAAGTCAGATCCTTGACGCTCTTAGGAAGCTTATAATAGAACAGTATACCCTAACCCATGAAAGAGTTTTTTGATTTACTAAGGCGGAAGGCAGGCATAACAATTTTATCTCTGTGCCTCGTATTGTATTGATGAGAATCACCTCTCTTTGTGTACGTGTTGGCATTCTCGTGCACGTGTAATATATTATTAAAAATATACTGTGACGGGACCGTTAGGATGCCAATTTCCTTAAAAAGGTCTCGCAATGAGTCTCTTGATTTTAAATTATATATGAAACGTATGTATAGATGAAATGAAATAATGCGTCCTAAATGTTTTCTTTCTTAATAACATTTTTTCAATTAATAAAAAGTTCTAAAGCGTTTGTTTTAAACAAAACTTTCAATTATGCATGCTCGACATGAACAGTTTGTTCGGAGAAAATGAGGTCAATAATATTGCCTGGAGTTAAAGCACCGTTTTACTTGTTTTGAACATAACTTGACTGTACTGTTAGTGTGTATTGTTTTACACTTTCACAAATTGCTTTACATATTTTTCCCAGTTTTACAGCATAATACAAACATAAAATTGGTTCAGCGTCTTTGAAAAAATTTATAAACAAGCAATCTTTTCAGTAGTATGATTAAGATTAATGATGTTAAATGTTAAGAAAAGAGAAAATAATGCGTATCGTAAGCAGGTATTGTCTAGGTAATAATTTATATGCGTATTTGGATAAAAGGTAGACCTTGCTTTTAAAGTATTGTAAATATATCAACCCAATTTTTCAGCTAAGGTAAGCTTTAACGCACGAAAGTATGCCATGTATGTTAGGGGTTTTATTAAAATAAATATTTTGAATTATAATTTTATGTATTTTTGTGGAAACGTTTTTGGCATTGAGTATGAGCGTATTCAAGTAATGCCATACAATAAAAAAGCAATCGACAAGAAATCGCTTTATCACAAAATGCGAGACGAACATCTTTAAGACGTCTGTCAAGCTTTGTTCGTCTCTAGAGACTAATGCAATTTACATTTAAACCGGCTGAAAAAAATCTACGCCCACGCGATGTTCTTAAGGAAAGTATCTAAAAATATGTTATTAAAACCGCAAAGGACAAATAGATCGAATCGATTTCGCGTTTCAATTAAAAGTAGAGAACTCGTGAAAGCTTTATCGGGGCGAGAAGAAAATAAATGTTCCTATCTTCGTAGTATAATATTTTCACTTCATTATGTATGCCGTATGCGAAAAGTGCTCAATTGATAAAAGTCAGAACCGTTACTGTTTTATTGAAATGAGATAAGAATGTGTATATTTAAGATAGAATGCGCTTCTCTTAGCCGCTTCAAATTAAAAGACAATTTGTTTTAGCTTTACTCACGTACCTACGTAAGTAGGTAGATATGTATATTAATATTTATTTTAGCCGAAAATTTTGATTTTAAAATAAAAGCATACCTACTTGATATATTAAATTTTTTCAGGATTACTTGCCTGGTTGATATTTTTTAATAATGTCATGTATATTAATTATATTTTTTTAATAATATTAATTACTAAATTTAAAGTAGGTACATAAACTCGAAAAAGTATAGATTATGATTAAAGTATAGATTTGTAACAGTATCCACTATTTATCAACCAGTGAACCGAATCAATTATGACTTCTAATTGCCACGAGTGCAATATGTACATTTTTGCAGAAATTGTGAAAAGGTTCCCGATTGAAATTGTAATATAAAAATGTTTTTATACATTTTTTGCATTGCATTTTTGCAATAATAATATTTTTATTAGGAAAATACATAAATAAATAACAGACACGTAGACCTATTCGCACGCCTAAAAAAGTAAATAAAAATACAGGAGTCCACGTCCATCCTTTAAAATACGTATACAACTGTATAAATATTAAGACTATAAACTTATAGAATACATAAACTTTAAACATATAATACCTAATAATATATCAGACATTCATTCTATAAATAGATTAAAATGTATTTGTGGTCACAAAATATGCTATTTTTAATCTAGGGCAACTTTCATTATTCAACAGTTGCAATGCCAAGTACTATTGCGACAACTTCTATTGTGCGGAAGATTCTTAAATCACTGCATTTAAACACAATTTTCCTTACATAATATATATTTTTTGAATAATAGACAACATTTATAATATGGCTATTTGAAGTCTTATCACATTATTACTATATCAATATACCTCTATAATTACAGATATTACCTAGATATTTGAATAAACTGTACTACCGTTATTTTTTTTAATTATTTTATAGATAAACCTATATGTGTATCCACCTATCTATTTTACGTTTTATTTAACCGCTGTATATCCTTTATCGCTATATAATGGGTTCAAGAAGTGAGGGATGAAAATGTATGTTTTTAACACGCGTAAGTACAACTGCGGAGCACACCTAGTTAAATTGTAGTAATTATATACAGTGTAACTGTAATTATATATAGTGATACCTACTTAGATAAAAATACCTTGTGTTATAAAATAAAGTGTTGTGAACAAACGAAATGCATTGGAAATGACAGCAAAATGCAGATTACTAAATAGAATCAGAGTTTGTAAAGCTGAGTGTTTCTTCAGAGATTCGTTGTTCATTCTACTTATTGTACCTTCAGCGACAGTAATCTCACAATTCCTGAAAGATACAACAAAACAACTTCTAGAATTCCAGTTTGCTTTATCTACGGCTTAAACTTTGCTTAAACCGTGCACACTGTACCTACCTACTTAATACAGAATTTCGATTAATGCAAGGTTACCGAGTCACCTTATTTAAAAGATACTCTATTACAATAGTAAACGTAATATAGTAGTTATTCATAGATGCGAAAGCAAAGCGAAGTTTGTGAATAGTTAAAATAGAGCAGTTACCCGCATTATAGAATAATTAATGTAACGACAACGCATCAAAGCAATTATGCCATTAACTCCAGTCATCGAGTTGGTTATAGGCTTTAGATGTTCCCACTGGCAATCGAGCTTTGGGCGTTTAGCCTGTGACCTATTTGATAGCTTGAAAATATACCTACCAATATCAAAGGTTATAAGTTCGATATTACAAAACATAGTTGACAAAGTAAAACTTAAAGTAAGTATTCAGTTTTATAACTATTTATTTAGTTCTTATTAATAATAATAATGCGTTTGATTTTGGAAGAAGAAGTTCATGAACAATGAATGTACCCTTTTATCAGCAGAAACTTTAGTATTTTAAACAAGAACCCCGGCTTATCTTAAAGTTTGTCATAGATTACGTGGCCAGTGGCCACGGCCAGCTCAGCTGCATGGGATGTAATTGGTGTTCAGTATTTAAATAGTTTGTAAAATATTTAGTCATAAATCGAATGTAGTTTGTACAATTTGTTTCGGGTTGTGCGGTTTGGCGCGGAGTGCGAGCGGAGCGCGCTAGACGACCCGCGCCCCCATTTATCAAGAGCTTTCTGTTATGGACCATTACCGTTGTATATGAAAATTACCTATGATACTTTTCAACAATGTTACACATGAGGTTCGTAATATGTGATAATATTATGCCGTTATTCGAACAACTCGTATAGGCACATTTATGTCATCTGCTCACTTTTAATATCAGTAATACCAAAAAATATTGTTGCAAATTCATGTTTAGAAGAAATTTTTTATTACGCTTTGAGTATAGCGTATAAAGTTTTGATAGCTTAATTTCTAATAGATAAATATATTGTTTCAAATTACATAATCGAAAGAATAAGTTTAAAACTTGTATAAAGAACATTAAAATAAGTAAATATATTATGTTACGAATTTAAGAATCGAAACACAGCCAATGTCAATCATTATTCAGGAAGTGCCACAATATTTACCTAAGTGTATAATTATAAAAGAAAAGAAAATAAACTTATAAAATATAGTTTGAAAATTTCGGCGATCCGCAAATATTTTATATTAAGAATCATACATAGAAATAATATTAGTAATGCCTTTATTTATTACTAGCCATCGTTTCAAGTTACTAAAGTAAAGATTATGACGCTTCGGCATTTCCCACACCATCGCATTTTAATTACAACCTAAAGTGAGATGAGAACAATTTAATTTGCTTTCTTTTCTGAATAGAAACGTGCCGATTTAGAAAAGTGTTCTTGTAATTCCTGATGCATCTTTTAAACTGTGCTTCAATTGCACATTAGTTAGACACTACGTTTTGATCATATTGATTATAATTAAAGTAATAACCGTGTTTAAAATCGGATAATCTGGTTGGAAGCTACGACGCTACGGACAAACACATATTCACTTGTTTAATAATAAATTTAATTTTATGATTATCATAAACGGTTGAAAAAGACGACTTCTACCTGCTTACTCTTACTGTTATTACACCGCAGACACTAATGTCTCAATATATAAATTTAACTGACATTTAAACAAAAATGAAATAAAGCACAATCCCGTCATTTTTCACTGTCTAGATAAACGCTTTTAAGCATACTCAATACAAATCGAACTGAGATGTCACCGTTGCAACATGAGAATATTATTATAAAGACCGGACAGTGTTTTATGCTTTATAAATTATATGCCAATTTTCACGAATCCAGGTGCATTTATAGAAAGTGTGAGCCTCGATGTGTGCAATAAAGTAATTTGGAAAATTAAAAGAGTCAAAATATGCATTTTTGCACTTAATTTTAAGTTATAATATACTTCCTTTCGGTACCAATTAAAAAGTATGACAAAAAGAATGACGGTTCCATTTCCGATGTAAGGTCTGAGGCCCAAAACTTAATCATGTCAAAGATTAGTATACGTCTATATATAGGAATTCTAAAAAACATTGTTGTTGAAATGTGCAAAACGACTTGTATTTAACATTACGCCCTGATACGAGAAAAATACCAACACAATTACCCATCAATATGTTTAGTTGACATCAACTAGGTAATAGGATGTTGACTATTATTTAAGTGAAGCGTGGCTAACTAGCTAGTGGCTAGTGGCTAGTGGCTAGTGGAGGGAGAGTCGCGGGCTCGCGCGGCTCGTGCGTCCGGCAGCCGACTTCCACTCATTAATTTTCCACAAACACTGCCCAGTGCGCTGTGTGAGAATGACAGCACTCGTTTGTTATCCGACTGTATACTATATTGTTACGAGCTCAATACATACGTATATTAACGCTCCACAAAACAATAGTTTTCAGCGTTCTTTTTTTGTTATAGATTGATTGACAAGCGAAATAGACTTTATATGTCAGATTTTAGCTTAAGTAGTTACTTGAAATCTGAAGGGTTTCAATCTGATGTAACTAAATAAAACACTTTTAAAGTTAGTTCTACAAAAACACCAAAGCTGATTCATATTATGTTTTAAATTGTTTATTATCACTATCAAACAATTTATTTGGACTTATTAGCTTTATTTTTAATTAGACTTAGTCTTACTTAATGAGACAGACATAACATAACAATATTTTAAAGACTCAGAGGCAAAATTAACATATTTTATGTTACTAAATCTAATGACTAAATCACATTTGTAGCGGAAAATTCGACTTCCCTGTGTTAATAATTAAATATCCTTCGCAGATAGGGTTATCGGTAGTTTGCAATCAGGACGGCCGGCATAATAATATTTGGATGGGTTAGGTAAGTAACATACGCATTATGTAAGGGGTATTAGTGTGGATGGCTACAAAGTGTCGGCTCAAGTAATTACAAAGGCTACACTTATCTTTCAACAAACCCTAACCGAAATATATTTCAGTAAATTAATTATTTATTATAATAGGTATAAATAAAATTTATTCAAGACATAAACTATAACAATATCCAGTCTTGGAATCGAGATACATGATACGGTCATACTAGAAGTATGATAGATAGAACGATTGTTTAACAATTTAAATTCTTACATAATTCTTTATTTGTTTAATTGCTAATTACCTTAGGAAGAGTCTAAATAGACCTGTTCAAAAGTGACATCCTTTGTTCTCATAATAAACTGTCAGAGCACAAAGAATTTCACCGACACCGGATGTCATCAAGCTGAAATTTAGTGTTCCTCGTACACGCTTACCGGGTATATTCTATTCATTCGAAGTTTGTTATGAACGAGCTATTGCCCGAGACATGACCGCAATCTTGTTACGCTACTTTTGCAAAACATTGTTTTGACATCTAACAGTTTGTTTTTAAAACTTGGTGGAAATTGATTTGACTTTAATATCCTTGGGAGTTTTTTTCTCAACGAGAAACAACAAACATATTAATTACAGTAGAAGTTTAAATTAGCCTAGTTGTAATACTAACACTGTTACGCAATTTACTTTTAGTTGCACCTAATAGAGGAGTGAAATTAAATCTTTATAAATTGTTTACAAGAATGGTGTCACGGTGGAAGTGGCGATTTCCAGAGCGTTTCCGTCGGGTTTTATCCGGAAATTGAGAAAATCAACTGTCGCCGTCGGCACGAAATGATTATGAAAAACATTCTCAATTTCCCGCAATTTGCCTTCTGACCCGTTCCCTGCTCCTTATTTGTGACAATCAATGTATGTCACCCAAAAAGATGAGCCTTAATACATTTGCCTTTTGAGAATTTTTTTGCATACATAATGAATGGAATTTGATTCTTTTTATTTGTATTGAAAAATATATACCCTTATTAATATAACAATTACGAAAAATTGTGAGGATGTAAGAAATTTTTTCATATAAAACTACTTAATGGATTTGGCAAAAGTATCGGGAGTATCGGGAACAACGCGCAGATAATTATTAGAAAAATTACTTAAACAATTATGCATGATTATCTTGTTAATAAAAAAAAAGAAAAAACTAGTGTTTAAAAGATTACTTACTCATCTCCTAATTTTAGTCACCTTTAGTTTTCTTTCATAAAATATTGTAAATTAGGAGCAAGCAATAAACGTCGTTTGTTAGTATCCGCAGCTACAAATTACTGAGTTGTGATCCTTTTAAAGGAATAAGGAAAAATAAATGCTGGCGTAAGAAATTTTGTACTGCTTTGAAATGAATAATGTTGTTGCAAGCAATCATTTTTTTTTAATAATAATAAAGACGTACACAACAGCACTATACAGCGACTTTTTATGATATGTGTATTTTCGTAGGTATATGTTGTTTCTATAAATAGTACTTTATTTACTTAATAGTACATTTTCTGTTGTGTACGTTTATTTAAAAAAATGCTTGCTAGCAACAACAGAGTATAATAGAGTATATAAGAGTATTTTTTTAGAATAAACTTCTACTTCGAACATACATGATCAATGTCTTTTTTCTGCTGATATATTTAAAACTAATTGCAGTAATTTAATGAAACTCGAGAATAGTTTGTATGAAAGTTAGGTTACTCTGATGTCCCGGCGGGTCGATTCTAGCAGTGACTAATGAGCGGTCAGAGCGCAGACTGTCGACCCTGGAGGTTGAAGGCAAACTAGCCCACGGTTTATTCAAACTATATATTATATTTTAATCAATATATTAATGGCACAAGCGCATACTTTACACGTTTTTATACTTATTAACTTTTTGAATTATATTTTAAAACCTGTATCTCCCGTAACACTCATCTCCACAAAATATTAATTTTATGTCTTGAAACAACATAAAACATCAAAGTTCAAATACTTTGATCGATTTCCAACCATTGGTTTGATGTAACCAATTTGCCCTCATTTGTACAACCATCGAAATCTGTTCGATCGAAAAATGTCATCTGCGATGATGGACGACATTCGTTTTGCAATTTATACAGAAATTACCTGAAATAACATTTACGTTTTGTGTTTCAATTGACAGCCACTGGGGTGTTGCTTATTTGTTTCGGGCTTGTGTCCCTAAGGGAAAACCAACGGTTCATGAAAAATAACACTAATCCTCAAGATACATAAAACGTTATTTCCTTTTTGCATGTCCAGGTTCAAGTGCAATGCTTAGAAAAAGTTATTTTTAGGTAGGTGAATTTGTAACATATTACATAGCTATGTCCCGCGGTTTTACCCGCGTAGTTCCCGTTCCCGGGGCAATACCGGGATGTAAGCTGTCCTATCTTTTAAGTTGGATCAAACTGCACATGGTGTGCGAATTTTATTATAATCGGTTAAGTTGTTTAGGAGTCTATTGAGGACAAACATTGTGACACGAGATTTATAATATATATTAAGATTAGCTTCGACTCAAGGTTACGTGCTGTGCTAATTCCAATTATTTCCTTTTTAATTTTTGATTATTAATTTTTTTATAAAAATAACTAGTCGTACCCGAGTGTTACTATTTCTTAGTTTTGCTTCAACAACAACAAACTTGCATAAAAGCAAATTATAACAAATATTATTTGGCTTACTTGCTAGTGAAATCAAACACATCCGTTATAAAGTAATAGACCTACTATTTATCACCAAAGCAAATAATAAAAAAGGATTTGATCATCATTCACTCTGCTATCGGCACGTAATTTATTATTATCAACTTTTACGAAACTAACGAAACACGTCAGCAATTGGCAAGGGTGGAAAACATTAATCTATATAAATTTTATCCGCTCCAATTACCCACGAAAAACAGAAAAACCAACTCCCCAAAGCTTAAACAATACCGACCGCTAAAATTCTGTTGCCAGTTAAATCTATTATTTATAGCTACACTGTTAGACATAATCACCGTTGCGTTATTAACCTTATATTAAATACCTATTAGTTTACATTATTGGTTCCGCTCCTATATTGATCTTGCGACAAGTCACCTTAGTATAAATTGCAAGTTGCAAGTTAGTAGTGTAATTTACGCGACTAATACTTGTTCGATTTGCTTTATTTTACATCAATGGAATGTATGCTATTTGTTTTTTTACATTCCTTTTGAAATGTCTTATAAAAGTAATTAAGATTCAAAAACTGTTTTTGAATGACTGTGTTGTCTGTTGTTATTGTTAATTCAATATAAAAAAGCATTACGATTTTGTGCAAAAATAAGATAATATTAGTACAAAGTGATTTTCCTAACGTGTGACAGGTAGTATAATTAAAACTCCCTAAAGAAAAGAGGGATTTCTTTTGAAAAGTAAAGTGTAAGTAAGCTCGCGAGCGATTACGCTGACGAGCTCAGAAAGATATTATATGTAATGTAGTGGTGTCGGAATGCAGTGCTTTTTGTTGCGCGGACAAAGGCACGTCCCACTGCAAGAACTTAGTACAAAAACAATCCTCGGCGCTCCGTTTCGTCGTCTCCAGAAACAATCTTACTTTTTGTATGTTTCTAATCCTCATTTATTTCTTTTCGGATTTTAATTTCCTTTGCTTTTAAGTTTCGAAAAACCTGTTTATATAAAATAATATATACATCGAACTTGTGTGTTTTTTGAACTTGTGCCCATTTGTTTTAATTTTAAAATAAAATCTACAATCAGTTATCGAGTATTTTTAATTAAAACCGATATCGAGTGATTGGATCTCACTTTAATGGCTTCCAATATCCTTATTTGCAGACCAAGTCTTAATTCCTAAATTATTAAAATAACTTTGAATTCCTACATTTCCAGAACTTTAATATAAATTGTTCGTAATTCGTACTTCATAATGATACATTATATTATTTCTCGATCTTTATGAAGTATAGTAGTTTCAGGGTGTGTAAAAGTACATTTAAATGTTAGGGTTTTACCTTTTTACTTTTATATATATGAAACGTAATTGTATGTTGCTTGACACAGATTGGATATAAACGGACTTACATTTCTTTTATTCCTACTTAATATTTAATCTATCATGTCCTGAGAGAGGTTCCACTTAATTTTATACACAAATCAACTTCCAAGCTAAAAAGACATATTATTATGTCAAATATTACAGCTAAAGGTATATAACCTTAAAGCATATAATTTGTTTGAACACACAAACCGATATCTAGGACAAAGTAACGTTGAACTAAAATAATTTGGTAAGCGATAAATTTAATTATGGCCAGTACCAATCGGATTACAATAACTCATTCGAGAGCAATGGTAACAAGATTATATAGGAAATAATTTTGTCTTAATTTGACTTATAGTAGGGCCAAAAGCTTTATTAAAATGATTAATTCTATGATTCCTTAATTCTTTCTAACAAACCGTATTTACGTGTACTAGTAGATAAATAAATGTATATGTGTTACGTTTTCATAGCCATTGACCTGAATTAGATGATATTTGGGATGGACTAGTTTCCTAAGGTTTAACTAATTGCTTATTTTAATTCAATTTACATTATTTAATTGAATACAAGCGAATATAACTTATAAAATATTGTTTTGGGAAAGGAGGTTTATTAAAAAAGAAAATATAGTCGTGTAAGACAACTAGTGTTGTTTTATAGACATATATATAAGTGATCAAATAAACACATACTTCAAACCCTTACGGTTTGAAGGTAATCCGAAGTTTACGCGTTTCCATGTTGTTAAAAAATCGTTAAGAAAACTCATGCTCTATTACAGCGGTAGATGAGATTTGAAATAGCAGTCATGAAATAAGGGAAGTAATGTGCCACGCCAGTCACCTGCGTGTGCGTCTCACTTGATGTGCATATTTCATTATTATGTGTACACCATTACGTCATAACGACGCCTCATCAAAATTTTAAGATTTCGCGATTATAGGAATCGAGTATAACGTTTTGTAGTGGCCATTTATATTTTTGTATAATAATGTCCAATATAATATTATAGTAAAAATACTTTCTCAACTAGCCCTTGTTTATTAAAACTAAAGTCACAAAAATATCTGAATAATAATTTTCTTGCAGACAGCTTATTTGTAATGAAAATTACAACTTGAAGTGGATTATTGATAATATTTAGTCGTAGTAAGTATTTATGATCTATAGAACTTTACACGATTATACTGAAGGTGTTGATTTGTTATAATGTTCATTTTTTCAGTCGTGTGACGTGTCCCTTAAAATTTAATCATTTAGATATAGTAACAAGGTTACGTATCTTGCGGCTCGTAAAAATCCTTTTTCTTAGTCTTATTTAAATGGAAGTTGAAAATAGGGTAATATAACGTTAAATTAAATGAACAGAAGCAAGATGTTCATTAACACCTAACTTAGAATCTGCTATGCCATCATTTAGTTTAATTACACGCAATTAGCAATGTTTCAATCTTAGTGCCAGTTAAGAGACGCTTTAAAAATATATTCAATGTTTAATTTCTTCTCTTACTACCTACCCACTTAATTGCGTTTCACTTCTTTTGTCTTGCTTCAAAGTGATTTTTTGTGTTATTCATTACGGCTATTTATGTGCAGGCACATAGTATGGGCAGATGATATAAAAAAAAGTTTAATTCAAATAAGACGCTGTATTAGGTTATGGTTAGCTTTTTAAGAAATTACGTTACTGATTTGAATGAATTTATTTAATAATATATGCGCTAGGCGTCGCCACTTATATCTTAACGATTTTTGAAATATGTTCCTAATTAAATTATCTACCTTACGGCGTATTTGTTATAAATATTTTGAGCTAAATATTTATCAACATAATAATATTTTAAACATTATAATTAACTAGACAAGTCCTTCGTCATATTAGGGCAAATCTCGAAGGATTAAATCTCAGCCAACGATAAAAGTTGGTGTGTTCCTCATTATTTCCGACTCAGCCCATCCTGTGGGATTCCAGAATACTGTAACTTTCCTTAACTCGTTCTCTCGTTATGTTAATCTCCAGTGGGAACAGGAACACTGATTTTATTATTACTGTTTGGTGACCGCCCTATCGAAATGTTATGAATTACACGTATACATATTGCTTCAGTTTAAACTCCTTTACCCAAAACTTTAGTAATTATATAATAATAATTCATCACCTCTGTTATTAAGCTATTTTAGAATAGTTGAATAATATTAAGATATGATAGAAAAAGTGAATCAACAAATTTTACCGTGTGTAAAGAGCATTTCAGCATTTATACATTAATTAGTCCTCATAAGAGCTGCGTGATATTAGAAAATCATTATATCAAGCAATATTTTTACTGAATTAACTTTTCTTTATAAAAATTAATTAAAGGTAAAAGAAATTGCTTCTCTAACTGAAATAAATAACGAGATCCAGTATAATTCCCGCATAAAATTTTCCGAGTTTTAAATCATAATAATTTACTTTCCATAGTTTGCTATGTTTAGAGAATTGTGCAATTTCTGCGGGTAAAATACCTCAATTGTTTTTCAAATACGGTTTGGCTATAAATTACAGGAAGATAACACGACAGTGGACTACATAAATTATATTTTCATATCGAGCAGTTTTTTAGAGAGATGCATACAATGAAATTATTAATACTTCTGTTAGCCTTTTTCTGTGTACATATTTAGAAAAAATGTTTTTAAAGGGAGTTTCAAGTCAATTGAAAAATCTCTTAAACTATTTACATCAAAGATATAGCCACAAAAACAATACATGATGATTTTATAGTTCCTTAAAATGTCCACCTCGGAGACATCTTCTTTCCAACAAAAAAAGAATAATTAAATTCGGTTCATAAACGACGAAGTTATACGCGAACAAACATAAAAAAAAATATACGGTCGAATTGAGAAATCTTTCTCCTTTTTTGAAGTCAGTTAATAATATAATATGTTTTGAAGTTTACATATTAGGTATCCTGAGTATCGTCCTTCCTGGTCCTTCAAAAAGCAGGGATGTTATTGATATGATATTTCGGATCCGGATTGGATACGGATATAGGAATGATTATTATACTGGAAACGGTTACGGATACGGACTTCTTTCGGACTATTCGTTGGTTTCGGATAATTTTGGTTACGGATATTTAAAATTTAAGGAATTTCAAAAGTAAAATACAGATAGCTAATCAATCATTTAAGCTAGCTAATCATCACAGATAGATAATGGTAGGAATTACATACAGTCTGTAAATAATTATTACAGCTATTTAAAATGCAAAAGATTATAAATAAATATTGAGTGTTTCTAAAATAAAAATGCCTCCCCTATGCGATATTATCGGAAACTTTAATTTCGGATGTGGTTACGGTTACAGATATTTTTTTATATCAGATATCCTATAGTTTCGGTTTACGGAGCTCCCTAACATCCCTACATAAAAGGTATAGTTATTAACGAGTAACTTTGCATGAATGAAATTTTTATTATTAGCGTTTTCTCTTATATGGTACTAATAAGGGTAATATTTAAAAATCTTAAACTAGGTATATTCAAATTCAAATCAATTCATATCTCTATTAGCGTAGTTTACATTATAGAGATTAGATAAAAATAGATAAATTTAACCAATTCATAATTTAAATTACATGCAAGTATTTTTAATAAAACCTTTTCTTGAGCTATCCCCAAGTGCAAATGAGGTATTTTGAAGGAGCTATTTGTCTGCGAGAGAACTCTTTAAAATGTAATATCTATCAAGAAATCTTGCCTTAAACTAAAAAGCTAAACAAGAAAGAATTTAATATCGAGAAGTGGCACTTGTTTATTTAATATAAAAGTCACCTAACAAAGTGTCCCTTAAAAATACATTCAAGTATGAACATCGAATCATTAATTAATTATATAAGCTAGATATGTTTTCACTTCATTAGAAGTAAAGTCTACCATTATTATGAAAAAGAAAGGTTATTTTTTTCGGGTCGATTAAGATCCTTGAATATATTAATTTTGTAATAATTTTATAGCAATAAATATAAATTAATAGCCAATCCATACTAATATTATAAATGCGAAAGTAACTGTGTGTCTGTCTTTGGGGTTGGCACTTTTTATAATTTACGCTTTCACGGCTAAATCATGGAACCGATTGAAATGAAATATTGTACACAGATGGTCTAGAGCCTGAGATAAAACATACG
Organism: Eurema hecabe; assembly: GCA_026213755.1. Classification (NCBI taxonomy): domain Eukaryota; kingdom Metazoa; phylum Arthropoda; class Insecta; order Lepidoptera; family Pieridae; genus Terias; species Terias hecabe. Next base: position 5,604,776 of record JADANM010006178.1, read on the forward strand.
CTACTTTTAACTGGAAAAACGGGTTATAAGGGGGGGTCAAAGTTTATATGAAAGTCCATGCGGACGGAGTCGCGGGCAACCGCTAGTAAACCATATTTGAATAATCTCATAATAAAAGAAGGCTATATAGCAGTAAGTAAGCAGCACGTTGATCCGAAAAATCAAAACTGCGGAAAATTCTTAGCTGATGACATAGAAAACTAAAGTAAAATTTCGAACCAAAACCATGCTTACAAATAAATTGTCCATTTCAGTGATGAGTATTAATTTTCTGAAGACAGAATTTAATAAAGTAAGAGCGTTGAGGTCGCACGAGAACATAAATTGTAATTGTGGTTTGATATTATTCTATCACATTTAGTACCATGCTTCCAAACTATTTTACCATTATTAGATCTTTTCCATGTATAAATATATACCTATCTGCGATTGGTTAAAACTAAAACTAAAAGTTACTCTTTAAGACTCGCTTTTTGTGATGAAGATGATATTTATTTTGAAATACCAAAAGATCGGTTGATATGCAACATTTGTTTATGACACAATACTGCAAGTACATAGCACTGTATATACACAATAATCTTCGTCATCAATTCAGGAAATACAATCATTATGCTTTTTTTATTCAATTATAAAATAATTATTTTTCATTGTGTTGAGTTATGCATTATTAGTATCAGCATTTTTATAATTGATGTGGCCGGCAAAAGTCTCTAGAATTCCGGTACAGATTGAATTACGAAGATTGAGATCTTTTAAGTTACCAAATTATCTAAATGCAGATTAGATTAGGGAAATTCTTGGAACTTAGCCGCTCGAGGGCAATAACTTCGTAAGCTTTTATTATCTTCTCCCGAAGATACAGCAAAGATTTTAAAAATTGTCGGAAAACGGTCTCTGGGATCTTAGTATTGCACTCTGCTAATATTCTCCAAGTGCTATGAGGCCTCGATTTTTACAACCCGCCGTTAATCTAATTTAGGGGTTGTCGTAGTCGAAAGTATTTATCTTCAGCTCTAGAGCCCATTACGTTAACGAGCGTGTGAATAGTTCCAGAAGGACTAATCTGGTAAAGAAAATGAGCTGACAGGCGCACGTTTACAACTGAGATATTTTTCTTAATTCCTGAGGGCATGCGGTAGTAACAAATATAAATAGCATTGATAAACAATTTATTGTTGCTATTGGAGAATAAATGTAACTACATACTTTTTTATAAACAAGCTACATTTAAGAATTATATTTGATTACTAATACGATCTCAGTTGCTTTGCACATAAGTGGACCATTTTCACTTGCACTATGAATGCTTTTAGATATTAAAAAGTAGGTAGGTACATTCCTAACATGTCAAAAACCATAATAAAAATACATACAACACAATGCTTTATATTATAGCATAATGTACTAAATTCAATCGGATTTTATTAGCAAACAGTATAAAGATAAATTGGTCTTGTAAAACCAACCCCGTTCCCATGAGGCGTGGCCCAGACACATTCACTGTATGATACACTTATCATTTTTTCTTAAAAAATGTAGGTCATGTGCCCAGTGTCCAGCCCCAAACAAGAAATTGCTTATTGTTATATCTCTGGGATTCAAACCAATTTTGAACAGATTCCCACACGATGACAATTAGTACCTATTTCAAAATAATAATAAAAAAACTTTTAATTTTTAACTTATTAATAAAAACAGAAAATACAGGCTTTCCAAGCAGCAAATTCATCCTGCATCTAGGAAGAAGTCAAATACATGAAAAGTATAAATATGATATTCTATTTCCGTATAACGACATGGGTGGCTCGCTCATAAATCAACACAATTTGTTCCGAGATCTGACTGACGCTCTGTAAATTATGAAAATATGGCATAAAATTAAAATAACGGATATAGTCGAAGCCCGCCATGCTGAAGACGTAAATACTGTCGTTAAAAGTTTAATACGTTATAATATTAATTTATCATCGGTTCGTTTATCATATAAAAATGTAACTTTTAGTCCCGGAAGTCTGATTTCTGATTGGATTTTCTGACAATATGTAATATTCGTGTATAAAGCAAATTATGTAAATGAAATACGATACATTATAAATTAAGAATTTACGGTAGAAAATGCACTAACTACTCGAAAGATTGTAAAGTAATATTGACACTGTACATTACAATTAATTATTTTTATTGATATTTAGTTACCATTAGTCCTACCATGAAAGTCCATATGAGCTATAGATTTTAAAATTGTACAATTCAATACGTCACACGGCATTGCAACATCTACTCCCAATGCAATAAACGAGAAATGAATAATGAAAAATAAAGCAATCATTCGTACAATTAAGCGTATGACCACACCTGATGGATAATACGGTCGGTGTTCAATTATATTTTCTCGTATTCCTTTTCATATTTTCATATGTTATTTATCCATCGAAAGTATTCGACACATTTTTTACCGCTCGATTAAAACGATCTTACGAATTGAATTATAACCGATTTATAAATGAATTTCAGTGTATGATATATCGATTGCAACCTTAGTCTGGTGACTACGTTACTACAACGTGTACTCTTTTATTCCCTCTTTAATACAATGATGTCCATGTGTTTCAAATAATTGTCTTGAAACCTTATAGTTTATCCACAAAAACCTTGCAAATGTATGTGCTAAAGTAAAATAACGAAAAATACGTTTTAAGCATATACGTAAATCCATGTTGGATCGAGTGTCCCACGAATTTTTGATGTTTGTTCAGTAATCGATAAATTGTGAAATATTCTACTTTATAACGCATCTTTTGCTTAAACTGTATTCGCTTTTCGAAAAGTAAAACAGATGGTTTGAAACTTCATAACAAATGATTTCATTCGTAGCAAAGCGACTTGTCATGCAATTGGCCAGTATTTTATTAGTAGGTTTTAGTTAATATGTTCCTTTTTAAATATATTTTATTAAATTTAATAAATTTAATTCTCTCATCTCATTAAAACTCTGTGGAGCTACAACTAAGATTTTAAATTATATTTTCAAAAGTCAAAGGCGGCCACTTCTTATGTCGTTAAATCGAAAGAAACATTATTGTATTAAGTCCTTGCGGGCTTGACGCTTTGAATACTAATAAGAGTATGCTGATTTAAAATGAGTAGCATAACACTAGAATATTTTTACACGGTTGTAATAAAAATGTATATGAAAGCTTTGTTTTCGATCGTCAGATCTTGAAAGACGCTTTGCGGCCTGACAAATAACCAAAGGTATGTTTCCGCCAAAGACAGTCAGACTTGGAGAATATAGAGTATATCGGGTGAAACTACACAACGAGCTTCAAAGAACTTCAGTAAGACTTTGACATCGATTGGGGAGAGAAATCTTCGTTCATCAGAGTAGTTTAACGTCAAATACCATGCTTTTATTTCATGTTCACCTAAAACGTACATTACTTTGGCATGTGTTTTGCTAAAAACTGAAACTGAAAAAAAGGCTTAACAGTTACAACTGCTCAGGAATAAATGATAACGAAAAAAAACTTTATTAAATTTGTCGAGCTGTTTTATTAAAACGCCTATTGCAGATACCACAGCTTAGAGTACCTATATTAAATAGAAATACTGGGGGCGTGTGCTACGGAAATAAAAAAAATTGATTAGGTTTGCTGACGCAATTTGCTCTCAATTGCCTCAATTATTGTAAAATAATTTTACTAATAAATAATTAGCTCGTTCGATTACAAATTTATTTTTAAGATACGGAAATATCATTGGACATGGTTCGAATAATAAAATAAGATGTAGGTATGTATGTACATAAAGGAATAGTAATACTGTTTTGTAATGTATAATTGTAAGAATAGATACAAATAAATTCTTTTAAAAGAACAACAGGCGACATAATAAAAAGAAAGCCACATAAATTTTATTCATGTCTTAACAAATGCTCTGCGCCCGGACTTAAACTTAGTAGATCAAGTTTATAGAAGCTTATCAAACAATTGCAAGCAATCTTGGACACAAATTGCAAGCAGAGATTCCCTTTACTGCGACCGCTGAGATTCCTCTTTGAATTACATCGCCGTTATGAACATTCAATATTAGTTCTACGTCCATTTTGTAAAGCAAAAAATTAAAGTGTCGATTTGTATTAAAATATATTTTTCATTGCCATTTTATTCTTGCACAAATCGACAGTCGATAGAAAGCTTTTTGTATTGTTTAAAACTTCCTTACGATACTAAATTCCATAGTCAAAATTTCATACTGGTTCTATAGCTCAAGATACACATTATATTATGGCAAATTTTAAACCAGTTAAAGCAAATATTTTCATGAAAATATCAATATTCATGTTTTCCGAGATCGACATTCACTTCGTACGATAGAATTTTGTTGTTGCTAAGTTTGCATAATACATTGTGCGTGCAAAATACTTACCTATTAAAACTTGTTAAAAGCATCTTGAGAAATTTACGAAGTTTCTCAGTGTTTGTTCAATAAATATCTATTATGCCTGTGTTTGCCGTAGATATAGATTATAATAGCAGGCGGGGCGGTACAGCGATACATCAAATATTCAAACACGAACGCAGCGCCCACCTGCGAACCATAGAGTGACGCCAGATCAATCCTAACTTGTGGTCTCGACTCTCGTACGTAATTTGTATCGTACTTATAAGCGTACCTTTCTTACACTATTTTGATTTGCTTTTAGCCGTATCTTTATGTGCAATTATGTAACAATCATCATATTTACGATGAATTTAACCGTGGCGTTATTGTATTGATGATAACTAACTATAACGTTCAATTTTTATATCATCTTGAAGTCACATGTTCATCTAGTTCATCCAATGAACAAATAAAATAATAATAATTGGCTGACTAATTCTAGAAATAATTATGTCACATTAATTATGTCACTACGATACAAAAATTGATATAAAGAATGCAAACGTAAGTTAGTAAACTAGATCGATATAAAAGCAACCGTGTTGAAAATATATGGCTTTCAAAAAGCTATTTTCCGTCGGCAGCTCGAAAACTGATTTCAATAGGCGTCACTCAGGCTGTATCATGTTATATACAATCTCCACTGCCAACACTATAAACTTGGAATATTAAATACGTTTAACGGGTGTCTTCTTTATTGGACACTTATCAAAACGGCTCAGCCTTTCATATATTTATGTAAGATTGAACTTCATACTGAATGTTCAACTTACACGAAATCGAGACTTCGATTAATTGAAGTTATACAATGTAAAAAATATAATTGGATATTTTTACAAGAGTGTTCATCATCATACAATTTGCTATGATATTAATAAAATTTTTATACATATTTATTTTCATAAAAATCTTCAAAATTCTATTTCAGACTTATCAACCGCTTATATTTAGTAATAATTGTTATTTTAATGTTCCTCATTGAATTATTACTAAAGTTCAGCAAGCAAGATAAAATAAATAAATTATGATTATATGGAACTCGCTAATAACTGCTTGTTATTTCTGTTTCTTTGATCACCGTGTTATACATTAGTGCTACGATAGCTAATAAATGATGTTTTAATATGAATCGGATGATATTACTAATCAACTAATCAATAGTGTAGTTAAGGACACTTAGTTTTTATAATATAATATAGTACCCATTTAATTTAAATGTCAATAATAATCGTGAATTTGAAAAAAATATATTTCAACATTTAAAACAATTAATTGAGTCTTGATTCCAAATTTACAAACAATTAAGTAAAGCTTGAACAAGTGTAAATATTCTTAGTAATACCCGAATATTTAGCAAGTACATTAATTAATAAAGTTAATTTTGCAAGACCTGTTTCTAACAGTAATTCGGGACGTTGACTCGTGTCGCTCCAGTTTGATTTAACTGAGTTAAAGAACTTTCTTGCTCCGTCTGTTTTCCAATAACACCCTTTTAGTTGTTTGCTAACACTTGCTTAACTTTTTTTCTAATTAAGTTATTGCCCTCACTTATGCTGTAAATTGGATAATTAAATAATATCTTCGGTAATTGTGAAATAAATGTTCGGAAAGCTGTGTATCTGACACAAAAGTATCTTTATTCAATTAGGCTACATTTAGTAACACTTTTGAATCGTCATCGTATTACAAAACATTTACCTCCGGTTCGGAAGGCAGGCTTTATAATATTATAAAATCTAAAAGTATCGGTTGCATCTTTGCAGTTGGTTTTAATTCTTACATTTAATTTTATGAAACAAGAGTTAATAATATCGTATCGTTTCTATCGCTTTCGTAGGTACGTAGGTATAAACCGTATATGTGTTGGAACCCTGAAAATACAAGAAAACACATAAAAACTGTGAGTATCTCATAAAGTTATAAAATATATAAACGAGGCCTCAATAAAGCCAAAATCAGTGCGTTGTGCAATTTTATTTATTACGGGCGTCCGGATCGACCGGAGACAAGGTCAATTCATAGGATCAATTGGATTTACGAATCATAAAAAGTTTTTGTGTGGGGAAAATCAAAGACACCGTTTCTGTTATTGGTATAAAATTATTGAAAGCATCCAAATATTTTTCCTGTCACCTTAGATATACCTACTTCACTTTTACATTTCACTCTTTTATTCAGAGAAAATATATAATAATTTGTTCCAATTAATGAACTTGAACCGAACCCTATAAGATTTGTTTGTATGGGAAAAATATATTCTACAGCAAATTTATTCATACAGTATCAAATGTGTAGCTAATGGGCAGTATCGAAAGTTCTAAAAATAATTAATAAGGCTTTTACTGTAACTTTAAAGGTGACACGCCCGCCATGTGTGGTATATTTAATTATACAGGAAATGTTCGAAATGGTCCCCGAATGTCTCACTAAATTCCATCCCTGCTTTACTGCTATTCAAATTTCTTAGTTACGAGTTTGCTGCCGTTAAACGATTTGCTATTGTTCGCCGGATTGTGCCAGCAATATTATATACAATGGAAATGATAACAATATGTTAATACGAATATTTCCAGCTATAAAATTATATAGCACATTGGTCTCAAGCCAAAAAAGATAGGCCGTAATCTTTTTCGTTCAATCCTTAATTCGGACAATATTTGTTTTGTATAAATGTGTTGTTGGAGTTATCGTTTCAAAGGAAATAAATATTATGATGGTAATATGTTGAAATTCACAAAAAAAATCGATTATTGTTATCATCAAATAAACCATAAAACATAAACATAGACAAAAAAATAAACACCAAGAAAACTATGCATATATAAATATTAGTTAGTTACAGAGAATCTAGAAAACTTACTGAAGCAATAGTATTGAGCGTATTAATGTTATTCATGAAACATGCAAATCGTCTCTATAAAAAATGAAGTAGGAGAGATTTCGCATAGATATTTGAATAATTTTATAATCTGGCATATTTCCCATATTATTATATAATTAAGTTGTAATAATGAGTTCATATAACCCTTCTATCTGTCACTTTCTATTTATGTCAGTGCGTGTTGGGTGGCGTGCCCTCAATAAATCAGAGCCGTTTTGTTCGGGCCCATTACACCGCTTTACCGCCTTCCTACTGAGACAAAATTAGATCATACCGAAGGAAAACCCGACACCCATACGTATGTGCCGCTGTAAAACCTTTAATAGTTATAGAGTAATATGTTCTGCATTCTCCTTTATATCCATCCCTCGATTTAGGATTTCACTTACGACATCAAACGAGATCTCGTTCGTAGGAAATTGTTAAGTTAATATTGTGTTATGGAATTTTATGTAAAAACGAAGATAACAGAGTTTCTGCTTCCCTTGCAAAATTTACATATCATTGGCTTGATAAAGAACTTACATAATTGACATGAAATAGGATAGATCATACAATATTTACTAGAATATATAGGATATTAATTATTTATATATTTAAAACTTCCAAATAGTCTGTTACGTATTTAATGTAAACGGTACTTTAAAATAGGGAAAATTTCCCACTGAAACGCACTTTTTATGAAACAAGAATAATTTATAATTTTTATGAATATTGCAGATATTACTATAAAATAAATTAAGACATTATCATAAGCGTCCGTGATAATCACTTGATTTTGCTAGATATTACTCGTTACATAAAATTTCGCCCATTAGCCCTAAAAGCTTCGCTTTATAAGCTCAATGTAACTATTGTGGTTTTCACTGCGACATTCCAACACCAATTATACGTGGTTTTGTTTGAAAATTAGAAATTCTTAGCTGGACTAATGTGAAATAATATTATTTCAGTCCACCTGTGCTGACTTATATGGGCATGAAGCAGGCGGTAACAACATTAGGAAAGCGAACCGGTTGTAAGCATTTTGCTAAATATTAAAATTCATATATATTATAGCTATTAAGAAAATATTCCACATTGTGCTACAGATATGAACAAAATGTTCTTGAGTACTGTGGAATTCCAGATTTAAAAAGGGGCATTAGTTTTATTAAACCGAATATTAAAGTTAATTTTAGAAACAATTCAAATTTAAAATCTAGATACATTTTCTCGTATTACACCTACTTGAAACACATAAAGCTTATAAAACCAATCCTATTTTATAAAACGTAAATCAAAGGCTAGTAAATAAAATCAAACACCGCAATTTATTCATGCATTCATCCTTACTAATTAAATATAATAAATTTTAAATGGTTTAGGGTAATCACTCCATCCTTTTGCAATTTACTTATTTGAAATTTTAATTATCATTGAACGTGACTGTCAATATTAATTCAAACAAGAATAATTATTTAGGTTAGTGTAACGAGGTAAGAGGTGACGGGTGGGTAGGAACGTTAGCGAAAGTGGAGCTTTTAATTAGGTTTGTTTTGGCATCGCTTTCCTCGGTGACTGTCCCCACTCCTATCTCCTTATATTAATAAGATCACAACTTCGAGACGTCCGTTTTACCGAGAGTTAATTAACCCATATACTACGATATGGTACTTATTTGGCCGTATTGGACTATCGTAATAAATGGCGATCAATTGCCAAACACTTGGATTACATTCACTGTTAGGTTCGTGCTTCAATTTTAAGCTCTTTTAAAACAAAAAGTATAGTGAATCATGTTGCTTTATTATCTGTGGTACGTTTTGGAAACTATATTTCAATGAAGTCTACGTCGTATCACACTAGAAAGCTCAGTTTCAGTGTACCGTAGTGTTGTAAGCACATTATAAAGTAAAGATTGAAATTACTTTTAAAATACATGTAGGTATATGTTTATTTGGTAGGGATATCGGAAATACAGGTCAAATAAAGTACGCTTTAATTAAATAATTTAAATAGTCATAATATAATAATTTTATTCATAAGAAATTAAAAAAAAATATGATATTATTATTACTAGTGTCACATCTGATTAATGGCGACACAGATGATTGTTAAAAAAAGTCTAAAATTTCTGAAATATCATGTATATAACATGTCTCGTAACTGATATAAATAAAATACAAATTTTATGGCAAAGTAGGAAAGTTGTTAATAATGTGTAACTTTTAATTTCAGTCGATTCACATTGAAACCGCGTGACAAGCGCAAGTCGTTTTAACGGTTCAGTTACGGTAATTAAAGTAAACCGCATATTTTTTTTAAATAAATTCTGAGCATATTTTTAAGCTTCTGAACATTTTTAAACGCATTTTTAATATAAAGTCTGAAATAGCCAAGAATATTAGAGAATGTTTTAAAACATTTATAAACTTACGAGCACTTCTAAGAATTAAAATGTTTAGTTTAAAATGCTTTCTTTATTCTTCACTTATTTTGAACGTTGTTTTATTTTGTTTATAGTAGGTACTACATTGTAAGGTCTGTCGAGTTAAGATCATTAATAGACATATACAAGCGAAATGCAAAAACTACATCACCTCTTAATTAAAAATTAATAATTATATTATTTTATTTTATTACCTGCTACTTTTTATTAAATAACAAGCAATTAATGTATAGAGTAATAACCGAACATTATTAGTTAGTTGTAACTTATTTATGATACAATTCACACGTACAAACGCGCTATAAAAAAACTGTACTCTATATAGGTAATTTTTAGGGCAGATGTGCCGCGGGAAGAAACTAATTAACCACTTCCCCTTCGTGATAAAATATACTTCAAATGAGAAGAGTAGCGGGCGTGAAATGGCTTTTAAAAATACAACCACGTTTCGCTTTATCAGCACGTTGATTAATGTCGATTGGGTTCAAATGTTTACATATTAGCTTACGAAGACTCCAGAGACGATATTGTCTTCACAGTGATACGTACTTTAATATTGAAAACCCGTCTTAGGTGACTTGTAGTTTTGGTTATTCTACTAGAGATGCGAGGATGTCTCCTAATAGAATATGTCACGATATAAACTAGTTTAATTGTCCCTAATACAGTAAAGTTTAAGATCAGAGAAGAGATGTTTAAGCACATTCCACTTAGTGAGAGTTATAATATAAATAATGAGAAAGAATCACAATAAAAGCACACAAACTTTTTAAATACTTTTCGTATGTTTGTTTGCCTAATTACTATTAGGTACATATTATCTACCATCACAGAAGTTTACAGGAATCGTGACTTTGAAACATTCCTTCGATATCCGCCAAAATCACAGTAAATTATTGATGATAACCACGCATATACATATCATGTCGAAATATGCGGTGCAATATAGCCAAGACACATGACCTGACATCATCGTCCCGCCGAGAACTTCCAAGCGGGAGTTATTATGTAAATACCAGTAAGTAATAGCCCATTACTCTCCTACTGAGGACAGAGCCTGCTATCGGAGAAGCTATTGCGTCGAATAATACATGGTGTACTTCAAAGGCATGAGATTTCTGTATTTGTCATTGCTTTTAAGATTTAAAACAACAAATTGGTGTTGATTTTCTATTATGTAGTTAATCAAATCAGATTTAAACCTAAACAAGCATTTCATCAATTTTTGCCTATTGTTTGGGGTACTATTTTAATAAAATTAGAAAATAACAACAAAAGAAACCATTATTTTTTTTATTCAAAAAGTAATATATAAAGGCTTTTATAAATACAAAGCCAAATAGAGAGAGGTACGTTTTATGTCTCATTTGTTGCTGATAAATTATTCATTATAATTTATTAAGCGTGCTAACGTAAGCTGAAAGTGTTGGTTGTATTAAAATAATTATGCGCTGTAAATTATAAATCAACGAGTGTAAATTATTCGGTGGACTGATGCTATTGCGTACTTTGGCTCTAAAGGATAAAGATCTATAAGAGAAAAGTTATTAACATAATTAGAAAGACAAAATTTTCAAATTTTGTTAATCTAAAAGTGCTTCTATCATAAGCTTGACGAAAAAAACATAAAATATATGATGTATAGTATCATGAAATATATCCAAGAATATATTATGCTAATTTCATATATATATGTTCATATTTTCGTCCTTTCAGGATTCAGTAAGGTTTAGTGAAAACTTATTTGTTTAAAGAACTTACAGTTACTATACATTCAATTACGTTTACAATTTTAATCGAATTTTAATTACAAATTATCGCTTTATATTAAAGACTTTGTATACGAAGAAATTTGAAACTTCTTTAAGGCTGTTTTTCTATAGCTAATATTAGTATACATTTAAAAATTTATGAATAAGAATCGGTAATAAGCTATAGGAATTCTTGAATCTTTATAATATCAAATGTAATTTATTATGAATGATCGCTCTTTAATCATCTCGCCCGAGTGCGTTACTCGCTGAATAAACTTCAACTAAGCAGAAAGCTTTGCATTTAATCACTGCCACTTTATAATACATAGTATTACGTAATTTCCCGCTAAGTTTTCAATTCGTAGGTAAGCACTAGGTTTTAACGCGTCACAATATTATGTCAAATTAGATTTTTTCTATTGATCATTTGAGAAAACTATGTTTTTATTATACTTTGAAACGATTTTAAGTTATAAAAAAATCCGAATAGTGTGTTTAAGTTAAACAAAATCACAACAACAAAAGCTGCTATATAAATAAGATAAGAACATTTCACATCTTGCATTTTTTAAAGACAGTACTGTAAAGGGTTTGTTTATCGAAATCCGAATACATTTTTATGTATTTTACACACAAAAGAAGACAGGATTTGCCGGTAGCGAGCTTTCTCAGAGCTTTGCCGGATCTACAACGGTAACTAACTACATGACTTGAAATGTGTATTACTATAAACAAATCCCGGCTTTCAACGGATTTACTTTACAATACACCTCCGTCGTAACATTATACATTCAAACAGGCTTAACCTATTATATTTGTTGAAATTAGACACGTTAAAATACGATAGAGAACTACTAAATGTGAATTTAATACGTAAAACTGTTTATCCCTTATGTGAGATTTTTCAACAAGTTTCTCAATTTAGACGAAGGCTTAGCAGTTTTATGTATCTCACGGGACAAACCCGATCGCTTTGCTTACAAAGTATTATTTCATATGAATTTCCCTAGTTGCCCTCATAGCCAAAGTGTACGATAATACACGTAAATAAATAACTTCAACATAATATATTTATATTCTTAAAAATACTGCAAAATGCTTTTACAAAAATAATATATTTAATGGTTCCGCCCGACTAATACGATTCAGACAATAAGTTTTATATCCAAATATCCTATGTTCTCTCTCCCAATGTATCTATTTGCTTAAATTGTAGTAACATTGTGGAATTTACAGTCGAAATAAGAACAAAACCAATACAACCAAAGTCGTAATTCGTGTTACTTCAGCCTTTCGTGAACGTAAATGTGTACTTCACATTGTAAAAGGTAGATACGGGGTAAACTTTAACGGGTAGAGAAAATCCCAATTTATGACGATATATTGTTTGGGTATTGTAATCTCCAAAAGGTTGAGTAATATCTGAAACATTTGTAAGTTGTAATATTTTTATTTTTATGATTTAAACTGAAAAAGTATTTTTTTTAGTTCTTTTGTCCAATCGTCCATTAATATGTTAATATAATAAATGGAATGTTTATGTTTTCACAAATAAGATTTCTTCGCATTCATGACGGAGAGTGATGGCTACTTTTTACTCTGAGTCTTTTTTGATCCCGTGTTACCATTTCTTTTTAAAAAATCCTCGCAAAATGTGGCGCTAATTCTGTAAATAACAGTAACAAATCTTTCTTTTATTTAAGTAAATAAACGTAAATAGCTTTTTTTTAATTATAATAATGCGTAAGGGTGTCGTTGTAAAAATAGATAAAAACATCTCATAAAAATAATACTGTGTTTACTACTATATTATGCGCACATAAATAATATTTAAAGAGTCTCCATTTTATCCCTATACTATATATTGTATATTGGTAATGCACACGATTACGCGGAAAGTGACATTTAATTTATGTATTCCGAGATTGGGTAGAAATGACAGGGCTAACGGCTGTCATCATATTAACATAGTGGACAGCTGGCGAACGCCGGATGCACCAGAAATAAACTTAGCTCCATACTTCACAGGTGCCAGTTTGAAACATGTATCATCCTTCATGTAATTAAGGCGGGAAAGATCGTGGGATCCACCGACCGTAAAGTAGTGCACTTACAGAGTTCTCGACTGCTTCTAATATTAACTCGCTTGACTCATCTCCGCTGGAGTAAACTAGCTCTCATAAATTATAAAATTCTGAAATAAATTGTATGAGAATATCGTAACTGCTTTATATTTCTTAATCGTTTAAAGCAAACTTATTCGACAAATATATGTGATGAAACAATGCATACGCTTAAGATGTTTATAATGTTAATTGTACTAAATGATACGTTATAATACTGTTTATCAATCATGTGTGCTTCTGATAATATTAAACTCATTTATCTGAAATACAGCCCGAGATTTATGTTAGACGAGAATCCATAATTAATTTCATCTTAAGCCAGGAAGTTATGTATTGTAATTCGTACAAATACAAACTCACGTATGTGGGAGCTAACGTTTAGCTAACGACTGTTTTCTCTGTAAAAGTAGGTGTCACGAATAAAATTGAACTGTAGGTAACGAGGTCTTGTACAGTGATACATGGCGGCAAACCAACGGTGTTAAAACAACAAGTTTTCGTATAAACCTTTGTGCGGTCCTGTGTGTCGAAAATTTAGCGCAGTAAATAACATTTAAAATACAGCTCACTAACTAAAAGGAAATTTATCGTATCACAAAGTAGGTATATTTCCTGTTTCTGAAACTAAAAGTTTTCTTTGCACGAAAAGTGTAAATAATTTTTTTAGGAGCTACGCATTATATGTATGAACATAATGTTAGGTAGTTAGGTACGAGTATAAGACATTTTATAATGTTAATGAGCGATACATTGTTAAATATTGGAAATGAAAGCGAAAAAAGATGCTCGTTTGGCTACCTATAAAGTATTGCGATAAAACGTACACAGAAATAGCTGTTCAAAAACAAGTTGCAGTGCATCTCGAAAGCTAATAAAACGTACCTGTGCTTCGTAAAATTGGTCCTAAGGGTAAATTCTGTGGTGTAATCGCATACTCGTATATGAGAGGATTTATGCTTGGACCCAAATTCCGAGATTGTAAGTTACGTTTGAAAGTTCGCTAATGACTGCAATTTATAAGTTACGACGAGTAAGTACTTAATTTAAAATGACAAATTACGCTGTTTGTGTCTCCATCCTAGGAACACTTATGCTAATATAACATACTGTTTCAAAGTTTATTTCGATTTTGGATAATAGTATAATTACATTCTAAAGAAACGATGTCTCCACTCAATTTTAATATAATTCAATTACTAAATAATGAAACTGAATAGTAGTTAAGTATACAATTTCGATTAATTTTCATCGCTGAATAACTTACACTTGAAGGATACAATTGAAGTACCAATTTTATTTAATTAAGAACTAAGACGATATTGAAGCTAAGAATAAATTCTATTGAACATTAACGTATATTTAAATCGAAGTTTCAAGCAATTAAATAGTAGGAACCTATTAAAGCTTTCGTTTCCATTTCAGTGAAACCAGTTTGCGTGAGAACTATGTTTGTCAATATGCCAACATTAAAGTAACGGTTTCCGTTTCGCCCTCACCCGCCGTCACGAGTCACGGACAACCCATCTGAATTCAAACAAACACCTCTTTCATAACTTTGTTTATGTTAAACTTCCGCGCTTATTTTAATTCGACGCTGACTTCAAAATTTAATAGCGTTTAGCAGTAATGACGTTTTTTAAAGGGCAATGAAAGTGGTCTTTGTTTTATCTTTGCTTTTTGTACTAAAAGAGGGAATAAAACGCGGGAGGCATGTGCGATCGACTTCAAAATAAAGGGAAGCGCGTGTGTAAAAATCTAAAGAACATATGGGACAGCGGGTGCGTCAGACCGCCGTCACGCCATTAATCTCGGCTTTATTATAAACGGGAGCTGACTTAATCACGAACGTATTTAATGTTTACACTCATCTCTTTCACTGAATTCTTTCTGACGTAAAATAATTTTATATGTCAAATATAATCCCTTTTTTGTAAAAAATTGAACATAACATACATGGTTTTAACAAAATTATAATGTCAATTTTCATAGTAGTTCATGTTTTTTTCCAGCGAATTTACTGTTAAAGTATTTATAAATAGGTCCTTTGTATTTTCCAGTTACATAAAATGTATGCCAATGTTGTGAAAGGAAGTTTCGAGGACAATTTTAAGTCGCTCTGCGGAATGACCCAATAAGGACCTTTCGTTTCGCAAGATTACGTTATTTAAGTGGGTAACTCCGATTGTCTTCTAAATTTTCATCTAAACACGGAAATAAGAAAAGGTAAAATTCGGGTCGCATTGTATTACAGTTAAACAACATACTTACACAATGATGACATACGTAAACGTATTTTAAATGATACGAATGGTAACAAAATAGCGTTTTTACTCATCTCATTCCTCTTTTTGTCGATTATAGATCTTTTATTTTTCTCCTATAAGTTTATCTTCTACTCTTAAATTATGACTTCTACATGACAAGATTGAGAGAGCAAATAATATAATATGTGCTTTCCATTTACAACACAAAAATATTACATTAAATATAATAAACCGGAAATGTATCACAAAAACACATACAATCATACATATAACCTAAGCATTTATTACCATAATAATGCTCATATCACTGACAGAAAGCTCATACGTGCGTGCAATAGCGGCTCCGGGAAAATCACGACTAACACGATAAATTGCGCGCATCAGAAAGATAACTCATTTGCACCGTGTGTTGGAAACATTCTGTAAATATACGTAATAAATATCCACATTGTATTTACATAGTTATTTTATCTGATAATAACTTATAGCAAAAGGTAATTGTCTAGCTAGTGTAGTAGTCTAGTGTAAAAGAAGTATATTTAGTAACTGATTATTCTTAATAACCTACCAAACTAAATTGAAATATATTATCGATATAATCATATATTAAGTTGAACATCACATAGCGCCGAAACAATACGTTTTCAAAGTTATAGCTATAAATTGAATACGTCGAAAAGTTGAAGTTTATATCCTCTGATTTGTTATTTAGTCGGTACTCATCCCAAATAATACAATGCATATATTAATACTTATTTACACGTTGTAAAGTTCTCGTACGGTTTACCTTAAAACCACATGAATAAATAATTTCCACGGCGTGATGCTCTGAGTTGAGGCTATTATGAGCTTAAACTTTGTTTTAACACGATTCAAGACTTTTTGAATTAAATGTTAGATAAGCTTATTTTGACGTTCGGATAAAATTTATTGCTTTTACTTAAAATCGCTTTAATTGACCACTGTGTTTATTTTTGTTATTTAAGATATTGCTTCATAAATTCATAATGCATATTTTAATTTATATAAAGCGTGTATATGTTAACTAAACCCAACTTAATTAGGCATAGATAATCAAAATACATAGCCGATAAAGTGCGTAAATTGCCAAAACAAGGTAAATTATGCCAGAAATATAAATCCATTAAAGCGTTAGATAGGTCTACATTATATTCAATGAAAGAGCAGTATTTTATTATAGCACTGAAGCTAAGCTTTTTAATTTCATGAAAAGAAGCAATTATTCATATAATTATGGACACAAATAAATAATGTTTTCCATACAAAGGAAAGAATTGTTCTACATTTTAAACAGGCGTGGTTAATTTTAATACTATATGAATAAAAATGTATTTAATGTTGTTTATATGTACTTTTAGATATGTATATGTGCTTTATAAAACTAGTGTCCCAAGAAGGGCGGATTTTATATAGAGTTGCACGTTTGAAAGTAACCCCTGTCCATTACACAAAAGTCTTGAGATACGCTGTGTTTGACATTAAGCTTGATAATTTTAAAGCTTTCTTCTTCCAAACTGAAGACAACCCAATCGCTTGCCGAAATAATGTGAAACAGTATTATCAAAGAATAAAGTTATTTTTAAAAGCATGTATTTAAACAAGATAAGCACAGAGAAGAACAGCAAGTCTTACTGCAGTTATCTTGGCCGCAATATTAATATTACTAAGCTTCGTATAAACTATTCTAAGCCTGGAAGAAGTTAGAACATTTCTTAAATTAAATTCAAAATAATACACGTAGTTATAAAATACACAAGGAATAGATACACTAGTAATATATAATAAGATGTAAAGTAAACTATCACAAGTAAGGGTATATAAAGAAACTATTAGAAGTAATCATTACCATCACAAGTAGCCCTATCAACTTAAGAAAGTGGGGACCGACATGCATTCTCCTAGCGTTAAATGACATAAATCTAAGTTAAAAGTTAATTTTGTCAATCCAGATAATTCCTCAAGGTTTAATCAGACTAAGTTAGGATAATTAATGTTCAGTAAGGCCGCACAATTTAGGAAAGCTTCGGCTTAGCTGGCTACGGTGAGCGGAGTTTGCAGGCCGGAGTCCGGACGGATGTCGTCAGCGGTCGAGGCGCGCGGCGGGCGCGGCGGGCGCGGAGCTTCGTCAGTGCGCTTACAGGGACCGGTTGTGTTGAACGAATTTCAGCCGAGCGGTTCGCGCTCTCCCCTCGCTCGCTACGACTTTGACAATCCAAACAGCCAATGAAATAACCTACAAATTTACAATACAAGATAAAGTGGAAGTGTTTTTAATGACCGTGTCGAACCAAAAGTTTATACCTTAACTTTTTGTTAATAATTAAGTTTGAAATAATTAATGGACACAATCAAGAAACTTCATTTAAAATTTGTTTAGTGAAATAACAAGATAAATGAAGTAACAATGAGGAAATTAAAACTCACCTTTAGTCACGGCAAGTACTTTTACGTTGTTTTTTGAAGTGTGAATTTAATAAATTACAAGTATTTTTAAAGCCTTCTATTGTATTCAAATCAATTTATTATAATTGATAAAGAAAGTCCATAGAAAAATATTTTAAAATAAATGAAGCATTTGAACAAATATATCTACGCACATAGCCTAGCTCTGTACGGAATAATCTATTGTATTTTATTACCTAAATGAAAAGACATACATTGAACAAAACATCAGTAGATGTTTTAACCTTTTAGCAATATTTTTATGATTTTTTCTAGGTCAGTAACGTTTATTGTAGTCAAACTGAGGTTAACAGTCAATTAATATAAAGAGATGGAAGAAATGTGGTACACCTATCTTATAGTGATTTTTAAATAAAACAGGACTTTATATTATTTAAGTATATATATTTTTTTTAACATAAATTATATATCGCTGTGTTCTTTGTTATCAATCATATCGTTTATCGTTTCATTAAATATAAAAAAAATTACATAGTCTTTTACAAAACGCAATGGTAGGTATAAAATAAACCGTCGATATAAAAGTTGCTGTTTATATTAATATACATTTTGAAGTTATACCTACTCATATCTAGATAATTGTATAATGATCTTCATATGAGTAGGTGTATTTAATCTATATGTCTAAACCTACCTAACGGCAATCGCAAATCCTAACAATTATTCATAAGATGAGATGCGGATTATAAATAACATATTACGTCGTATATTAGGATTTGTAACCATAAGCAAATTATTTGCGGTAAATTAATCAAATTTTACAAAGTGTAAACTGTAAGATATAAATAGGAAGTAACCGGCGCAATTAAACCTTTAATATATTTTAATCATTAATTTTCATAGTACTTAACTGGAATTGGACTACAGGGACTGTATAAACTTAACATGGCATTATAATTTATATTTATTGCCATATACAATATGCCATTTAAAAGGAAAGTCGATAATGTGTATAGGTAATAAATAAATACATTAACATATGACTTCAATAATGTATTTTAGTAATTATTAAAGTTCTAGAAAATTAAAGATTTTTGTTTATCTATGTTCCTGTTAAAGAGCTATGAAAGCATTCACTGAAAAATCTCAAATATTATCATAAGTTTTGTTTTTCCAATAGAATTGAATCTGTCAATCATAACCATTTGAAGTTCAATAAATAATATTTTTCTTCTTTTTGTTTTTTCAATTTCCAAGTCTTTATATTTTTAGGGTTATCATAATTTCAATTGGGTAAAATATATAAAATGTAGTGAGTTTGTAACTTTGTAAATGTGTTGTTAATAACACGTAGATTTCGACTTATGTACATTATCAACATCGTATGCTATACTAGTTAAGTAGCTCAAAACTAAACGGACATTCCTACCACTTATAACGAATACACTTTTTAAAAACATATTTCAATTTTTAATCTAGTTTTTCTAATTCGTGTATTTGCCTTCCTGGGATTACGTTTAGGAACAAGTGCACCAAAATGAAGTTTAATTAACTAAATAAAATCATAAAAGTGCCTTATAGTCTTTCACGCAAAAGCTGCTAAATAATTTTGATATACTCCAGATATAATAATAATAATTTTATTCCGATTTGATCACGGTAGCTACACGGGTAAAAGTAAGTGTTTAACGATATTTTGGTATTTTATGATTGCGTTATTTTTGTAAAATTTTACCCACTTGATTTTTTGTTAAAACTTTAAAGAAAGTATTTTGTATTCTGCAAATAGAAAATGCTCTTTTTTTAGGGAAATATGTATTGGCCTTAATTAAATCACTGACAACAGATGAACAGATAAAATCAGACAATTAATTTGAGAGTTGTTCTAGCATTTTGTTGTACGTTAAAATTTTAGCATATCGGAAAATTTTCACGCATAATACAAAATTGCATTATTATTCATCGTAGCGCATAATTGGTTATTATATTAAAATATCATGCTATTCAGTGTATTGTAATAATCATTGCTATAAAAGGCATTAATACTATTCTCACAAGGATTAATTCTGCCGATTTAACGTAGTTTTAATGATATCAGTTGAAACATAGGTCTGTAACATACTTCCTTGAGGAAACTGCATCCCGCAGTTTCACTTGTGTACGTGTTCACTCCCTTTTCTTTTAATAGTTTTCATATTAATACTTTTCTAGTACCTAAAGGAACACAAAAAATAAGATAACATCCCCTGATGCTTCGCAACCCACGCAGTTTAGTAAAAAATGTACATTTTAAACATGAAGACTTTTTTTACCTTCGAACAAATTAAAAGAAGGAATGCGTTCATTTATAAAATGAGAGCTTGAAAGTTTATAATACCCTTAACATTTATTATGTTCCTAAATTAGTTCTTAAATTTTTACGAGACAAAGGAGCTGTACGTACTTGATATTTGCTAACAAACGTCAGGGTCCTTTTAACAAAGAACTTGCCAGTAAGTACTTAGAAAGTTAAACTTTTTACTTAGCTGGAATGTTGTCTTTATTTTTTGTTAATCGTGATTCTAAAGTTAAATTTTATTTTACAGTTCATATTATGTGACTATTTCGTCCTGCTGCTTTTTGTTGTCCATTGGTTTCTTTGTTTTAAAAGAAACCATTTGCAAATATCTTTCGGACGTTCAACGGATGTCGTAATTTTTAGTTATAAAAGTAATAAGTAATATTTTATAATAATAATAATTATTTAATTGTGAATCATGCTATATGCATGTAAATATAGCCTGTAGTTTTATAATAATTGCAATTGTTGTGCTACAATGTTGTCAGAACTGAAGTAAAGCCCGCGACTATTTCGCGTTTGCTGATAGATCAGGGAACAAAAGAAGACTGCACAAAGAGCAATGGAACACATTTCGCTGAGCGCTTCGCACCGTGTCCCATATTTTCTTATGAGATGATACGCCAGCCTCCATTTCCGTACTTTAACGCAGCATCAAGCAAACATCACACAACTATATGACTGCTGATTTACCAAAGCTCTTGGTGTACTTACATCTCTGAACTATAAAGTTATTCATGCGCTTACTATTCGAATTACGGCGACGTTATAGTTTTTATTAAATTAAATTAATTATTGTAATAGGACTATTCAAACTTGAACGCACGAGAAATAATTATTTATATCGATGTTAAAAGTAACTTCTTACATAATAAGTGGATACATAAACACTTAAAATAACGACAGATTATTTTATATATTTGACAGATTAATCTTACACATATAAAATGATGGACATTTGAATTAACTTACATAACAGGTAGCGGTTTCAAAGACGAGCTATAAAGTTCAAAGCATTAAATTATTTAGGAAATCCAGTACAGTGAAAATTTTAAGCATGCTTAAGAATGAAATATAAGAAATGTTAAATGTTAATACTGTTTGATGTCACTTCGTGATGTCAGACGATAAAAATTCTAATTAAATACAATAGTATTTCGCAATTGTCAAAATATTGCAAATAATATAAAAGTACCTACGTTATTATATTTTTCGTTCAATATTATTATAAGTTTTTATTTATACTTAAAAATTCTTCTTGAAATTGAATTTTGTTTTCAACAAAGATTTAATAAATTAAAGATGAGTTGCGTAAATGAGACTTGCTTACGGCTAACGTTTTAGTAATTTACGTAGAACAATGAAAAAATAATGATACAGCATTTCTAATCCATTAAACCAACTCTAGGTACTATTATACCTACCGTAGAGAATTTATTAAGTAAACATTAGTCTTAGTCGGATATACTCACATATTAAAAAGATTTTATTAGTTTTGTATATAAATGGACACTTTTTTCTAAACTAACGTCCTAATTTTCAAATTCAGTCTAAGTCACAATAATTGTAAACAAAATAGTGTACATTCATCCGTCAGAGTCTTTGTTTCTGTGTGTAATTTGTGTACCTTCTAGTTAAAAATGCAACTTATACATACCAATCCCGATAGGTGCAGAACCATCAATTTACGCAACATAGACAACTCCTTTGTGTTCATGGTCAGTTGACAACTGAACTCAATTAAATTATACTGGTTTATTCGCCACCGCATACGATATTCCACGTACATAAAAATATGTAGATTTAAGCCCACATAGCAGCACGGTCGGCTTGAAACTTTATAAAAGAAAATATACAACAAACAAAAAGGCTATTTACAAATCGAGTTAGGCGATTCTTTTGTTTCATATTATATTGTTACAATGTAGTAATAGGGATTGAAACGGCGCGAACTCAATTAAAGGATTAAATGCCTGTCTGCGTCAATATGATAAGGGCTGGAAAGGCCGCGTCTCCATAAAATTCAAACATAAAACAAAGGGTGTTGAGATTGATCAGATCGGCGACATCTGGAGCTCCAATTCATCGTCTTTCATCTCGCCAAAGTTTACAGGCCGGCTGCTGTCCCGGCGGGAGGAGAGAACATTTATGTAGAAAGCTAAACTATTGTACATTCCAATACCTACAGCTTATACATAAACATGATACCCGCTCTCGTGTCCAGATGTTGACGATTGTATATTCATTGAAACAAATTGTTGGAAGTAAATTCTAATTTGAATACACCAAAACTATTATGTATGATTTTACTAAAATGGAAAAGTATTCAGCTAGTGGTTGGTATTTCTGGGTCATATCAATCAATGCACGTATCACATTGATGCAGGTTTAATGTGTGGCAGAGGAACGATCCATCAAACATATAATTATATTCTTATACTAGCTGTGCCAGCGACTTCGTCCGCGTTTCCGTCGTTCTTCGTAAAAAATCGACTGTTCGTTGTAGCTGGATACAAAATATATTTGAAGAAACTTAAGTATAACTTTGGTGTTTCTTTACCAATTTCTATGATTCTTAATAGTAAAAAATGTGACCTTTTTAATTAGGATTGATTGTTACAAAACTAAGAGTAAACAAATATAATCAGAAAGCTTCGAACTACTGAGGTATCGTGACTCGGGAGTTGTGAGTCAACCATAAAAGATAGACATATGCTGTCATGGGATATTTTTTACATTATTTTAAGGAGAACATTTCTGTCATACATGCTTTCTGTGTAGCGACGGAAGGTTAAAAATTGGAGTAACTTCTCCCGTTTTCCCAACATTTTCCTTCACTGCTCTGTTCCTATTGATTGATAGCGTGATGAAAAGTATCCTATAACCTGCTCAGGAGTATGAAGAATAATTTTACCAAGTTTCGTTAAAATTCATTCAGTTGCCTTTTTTTTCTATTACGGTTTAAATATAAACAGACAGACAAAAATTTTACTAATTGTACTTTTGGCTTCAGTATCGATCCCAAATCACCCCTTGATAGTTATTTTCGAAATATATTTAATGTACAGAATTGCCGTCTCTACAGATTTATTATTAGTATAGATATAGCTTATATCGTAGTAGCAACAACATCATACTTAGTCTATATACATTTTCTTTTTAAATTACAGTTCGATGTGAAATGTTCGAGAGAAAAGAAAATTTTTTTACCGAAGTCGAATTTTAAATAATTTTCATTATAGGTAAAATAAAATGCGGGGCGACAGGAAATTAAAACCTTTTATGCAATGCTTATGAAAGCTTGGCTTCAAATAACCTTGAAAGGCAAGGAGGATATTTAGAGGACTTTTTTTGGTATTTTGTATCGAATAACAAAATATTTGCAATTCAATTTCAAACAGAAAATAATCGGTTTCTTAATGAAAATCACAAATTCGAAATGTCAAGTATCGAATTTACTCCAAATTCACACTTATTTAAAAAAGCATTGGTTTATAACGTGTATTCCTAAAATGGAAACATATTTACGTCAACAATATACAAAAAAGGCATAAAGAAACCTATTTACATTTTATCTAGGAAATATCACACGACTGCAGAGCATGTGCCCAAGCCACTAAAGGCATTACGGCGCGGCGTTGTGAAGTTATTGTGATTTTCTTTATAAATTCTTGATATTACACATTTTGGGTAGAATTAAAGATAAAAAGAAAAGAAATACGTTTAGAACTCACAATAGTTATTTATTACAAAAGAACGATTGGAAAAACTTTTCATAACTTCGGAAAAATGTTGGTTGCGGCTACAATAAGTTTTATTGTAAGAATACTTGTAAGCCTCGCCATTTGCCTTAAGAGAGAAAGCATTTTTTGTTGAGGAAATATTTATCTCACAAAACTATTTGTTGAGTTCACTGGAATTACAAAGCTACGTTTTTAAGAATTGTACCAGTTTTGCTTAAAAATTTACTAGTAAAAACTTTGGTGTGATATTATTGAAACAAATATTGCCTATATTTGTTTTAGAACCACTTCAAAACCATATAATTGAGAATTAAAATGTAGAATTAGTTTTTGTGTGAAAGAGTATCAAACATCTATACACCCATATATATTTGTTGTAATGTCATTGCATTATTTTTTTACCGTTATACATATTTCAATACAACATTCCTTTTTTGTAAGCAGCATATTGGGTCTAACTTATTTATTTTTGTATGCAGGTAAACAATCAAGAGATTAACCTAATGGGATGTGCGTGTGTCTGTGGCGAACTATTGCAGTTAAAGTGCTTGAAACGTAGATGGGATTAAGGTGTGGCGAAGGAAGTGATTGTGCTATATGAGACGTTCGCCGCGTATCAGATAACAGGTGGCATGGAGGTTATTCTGTCAACAGGAGGCCGCATTTTCGTGGCCTTCTTGGCTACGGCGTTTTGGGGAATGGGTGAGAAATCATACATAATACATACATAGACATAAAATTTATATTTCGATTTGTAGTCACTACCTTATCGTATAATTATATAATTTATTATAATAATCCTTAGCGTCTGTTTGTCTATCACAATCTCTGTAACATATAAAGTAAATTGCGGTCGAAATTTGAACAATCGCTTGTGTAAAACTGGGACCAGACAAGTTAGAACTTAGAAGTAATATTTAAGTGTATAATCTTTCTGCTCATCTATAGCTCCCTCTACACCTCGTTGGTCACTTGGATTAAATTACTTCTGTACTAACTTAAAATATTTGGTTTAGTACAGAAAGCTGACATTCATGTTTTCAGTTCATGTTTTTATTAATAATTTATCTACAACTAAAATGTTTTTTAAAATCTAAAATACTTTTGAATATTCATAGATTCTATAAAGATGAATTTAAATTATGTACTATCAAGAAAACTAAGGCGATATTTATTGACGTTGAAGAGGTCACTTAAGGCGAAAGCCAAAAGATTTAACTAAATAAGTGCTTTATTCAGAGAAACATTGAAGCGTAAATCTTAAAGAAAAATAAGTACTCATAAATTGTTCTGACAAATTTGCTTCTAAATGCGTTCACTTTAATTTTTTATAATAGAACTTTATATAAACGTTTGTGCCCAAATAAGTACAAATTGTTTTAATTAAGAATAAACAGTTATATATTTATTTTTTTATCTATTCATATAAATGTATAAAATATATAAATAATATATGTAGCCTCGTTTAGGTTAGAGATTTTTTTTGCACATGCTTAGTGGGTCTAGCGTGTGTCAAAACACAACAATTTTCCCTTTAAAAAATGCATAAATGCTACATGTTAAAATTTGATAATGTTCTATTCGCAACAATAAAGCAAAATGTTAAATATAAAGTAGAATTCCAAAGTTATAATGAAGCATTCCTCTTTTAATTAGTACAATTTCGTGTTGGTAAATACTCTGTATTTGTAATAAATAATTGAGTTATCGCCTGAAATCTTATTTGTATTCTAAAAACAGAGTGATAATTTTCAAACATTGTTTCATTTTGGTCCCACATTGAACAATCAAATATTTCCATAACTCAAAATAGCGTGGGAATTATTAACGAATCTTACATGTAGAAGTGTTCGTGATCTGCATATTATTGCATAAAAAATTATTAAAGCAAACGCAGATTGACGACAATCAATACATTTTTATTCTCAGACTTTCAAACTGTAAAATCATAAATCTTGAGATTTGATATCCAATCAAATATTTTGTTACTATCAAACAGATTCTAGATTTTATATAAACTCATTTGGAATTCTCGCTTTACATAGAAGATGTCGCAAATGAACAAACCCCGTCCAAAATAATGAAACGAAACGAAATATCCTCACAATTGGACGAAAGATCTCATTTTCTAGACACTGACATGCAAGATAGAGGACTGTATAATGAAACAAAGATTAAATAACCCTGTCTGCGCAAGGTTACGTGAGACTCAAACACTTTTATGTGTCGTACTTATAATAATGTGTTCTCTATTTCGTAGACACAGCTTTCTGTTTGTTATTTAAAAACTAATATTAAAGTTAAGCACGTACTTCAATAGAAAATACTAATAATATATAATTTACTTTTTAATAACAATATCTCAAAACAATGTTTAAAGCATGTCTTGCATATATTCTATGTCTTGCATATATTTATATGTCTTGCATATATTTTTTTACTTACTAAAACTAATAGAATCTAGATTATTTGTACATCACAACCTAATCTACTAATGGATTAATTTCGCGAGTCATTTGAGATAAATTACGTTACGTTGGAGTAAATTTTGTCATAAAACAGACAGAATAATTTAGAAACAGAATTAAAACGATCAATTCTAGGTATGTCATGACAACGACGCGTGCTGATGACATATGAAAATATAGTAATTTCACATCCAATTTACCACACGATATTAACGTCACATTCTTCACTAGACCATTTGTTTAGTAAATTTTCTAATTAAATAGTTGCGTGATAGTCAGCTCAACGTGATATTTAATTTGGGACTAAATTAATCGCGACAAAACTTTTCCCGATACAGCATGAGGTGTGTGAGGAATACAATAAAATAATTATATAATAATTATTAAATACATATGCCAAATAAGACATTGGCGTGTAGTTAAATAAGTTAAAATATAGAAAGTAATGTTATATATATAATTATATTATACTGTACAATGTCGTGACAAAGGTCTCCTATTTACCTCAATAAGATAATAAATCCAAAAAGGTCTTCGTTTATCTTAATATAAATGGCGTAATGTGAGTCTCGCATACAGTCGTTACGATGACATTCGTCCGGCTAATAGGCAGGAAACTAGCAATTTCACCTATTAAGTGGCAATTGTTGTAAACTCACTAGAACCGCAAATATTATAGCACGTTTTATATATAAGAGCATTTACCCTTAAATATGCTTACTTTTTAGTTGATTTATAAGGGAATAAAAGAAACAATAAATAATCTTGCTTACGTTTTATAAAATTTGTAGATATATTTCTTATAATGAAACATTGATTCTGTCTTAGATACACATAAAACTATTTCGATCAAACAAAGTTGAGATTATATATCAAACGCGGCTTATAAATACACTAAAAGTAAATTAAGTAAGGAAGACGTCGAAATCCAATCAGCCATTTTGATGTAATGAAAGAATAATATAACTTTCATCTCTCATTCGATTTTGGGAATGAAAATAAGTTTTATCTTAAATGTAATTTTGTTTGATAACTTTTGACAAAGACCATAAAGTAATGTATTTCGTGGATACGATCGAAACTTTACTAGTTGTGTTCTACGGTTTATTGTATGTATGTGATGTGTGTAGTGTAGTGTATGTATGATGATTAATAAAGAAGTATTTATTTATTAATCATCAAATCATAGTTATATACAGTTTTTTTGAAGTCTCTAGGACACAGCACTCTGTCTCGTATCACGTTCGAATAAATAAATGTAAGAAAATGACTTCTTGTTCTTAAAAGAATTTATACAAACTTAAAATTAATTCGGTACGTCCAAAGACTTCTGTAACGTCACAAACTTTGTCGCTGATATTAGTACAGACATATTTCAAGATACAGGGTAATCCGATATATTCAAAAATAAAAATTATTATTTTTGTACCAGGCTAAAATTACCGAACTTATACAGTTGCGACAAGATATGTTTTATATTTTATCTATTACCTGTTATCTATAATAATATACATGCGATTTATTTGTTATAAAATATTATGTGAAAAAGTAATAAATCTCTCTTGCTATAATAATATGCGGGCACGCTTACAATAAGTAGGTCTGTAATATATGTTTCATAAAGTAAACAGCGATGGGTTTGAAGCTGACGTTGTTCGCTTTGAGCCCAAGTCATCGATATTTAGGTATAGTAGCTGTAATTGATCGATCTAAGGGTACTCTATTCACGACGTCCCGATATATTGTAAACTTACCGAGATACAATATCATATAGTAATAACTTAACGTGATACGCTTGTGCCTAAAATCGTGCCCTAATATTATGCATAATTAAAATATTTCGTAAGAATATTCCCGATTGATAAACAACTATTTTAGATTGTTTATGTGAAATATACTTTATTAAAACTATACATATTAATTTAATAATATTGTGGGGAATTGTATTGTGTGTGACACGGGACACATGTGCAAACAGCAGGATCTATAAAAAAAGAATTACATTTCGAACACTGTTTAATTGCAACCCCTACTGTAGACAAACTTAACTTAACTTAACTAAAAAAAAACCTACAATGTAGGTAAAGAGTAAAATATTTATAGAAAACAAAACGCCGGAGAGCGACTGAGTGGGTACCCCAACAGTGCCAGACAGAGTGATGTGCGAATATCACTGTGCTCCGGTCTTAGGGCACTGTAGCCAGCGAGATTACTGGGCTAATGAGTCTTAACATCTTATGACTCAAAGTGGGGAGCGTCGATGTAGTGCACGGCCCGGATCAAAATTCTGGGTAGGTCTACATTGGTTATGGGCTGGCGTAACTCTTACCATCCAGCTCGTCTCAACTAGCTTCGTAGAATAAAAAAAACTAAACAAGTTCCCAAATACTTACTTTCAAATTATAACAATAAATAATCTGCATTAATTTAAAAGAAATGGTGAACTTTTGACTACCAATTATATGTTCAAACTTTTTACGACCATTTGGTACTGGTTCATATGAAGTATTACATAAGAGGTTGAAAATTCTTTGTTTCATTTGGTCTATCTAATGAATTGTTAATTCGTCTATGAGTAGAATGTTACAGGTATAGCGTTTATTTAATTAATTGGAAACTGAGTTGCAATAAAGTATAAATATCTAAGTTTATAGTTTAATTTTATTCAGTATTATACGATATTCTATAAAATTTACATTAAAAGTTACCTTTTGAGTCAATAAGATTTTTTTTATATATATTAGAAGATATTTTACTAAATTAATCTAAAAACATATTTGTAAGGTATGATAATAGTATTCGTTGTATCAGTGTTCCATCAGTTAAGCCTTTAAAAAACGAAAAAGAGGAAAAAAGGACGAAGCAAAGTAATTAGAAAGCTTTTATTTCTCGTCTAAAAAAGAGTAAAATGCTTAAGATCTTTTTACTTTGCAATTACCTAATTTTATGGAAATCCGCAAAAGTTTTGTGAATTTTAATTAAAAAATATTGTTGTATCATTCTGATCGTTAACTGACTTCATAAAATTGTTTGGTTTTCTTCTATTATTTTTTCTAATTTCAATAACTTTTTATCGATACATTTTTAAATAATTGTTTTTATATTATGGCCCAATAAATAGAAAGCGATGCGAAATTAAGACAATGTGTTTTCTTTGTCAAAGCGGAATGGTTCCTCAATTAGGCAGTCATCTCGACTGCGGGGAGATAAGACACGTTCCCTTAGGCTAAATAGAATCCTGACACGTAGCAATAGCACTTAAGACTACTTTAATCAATTGCTATTGGGTGTGGTGTCCTCAATATGTCTGTTACCAGCTTTTATAGACTACCGTTTTATTATTTATACTTTTTTTTATCGTTTTTTTTTTAAATATATCTACTTTTTTATTTTAAGGTTAGCCGCCAATAAAAACAGACACTACAATATTATTCTACAGAGAATGTTCATTTGATATAGAAAAAAACACACACACAAGACCGCTATTTTTTACGATAAAAGACATCCTAAATATTAATCTATTCTAATGTAATAAAGAGTTACCAATGTAAGCTTGTTTGTCCCAAAAGTGTACTCACGCTTATTCCCAAGTGATTTTGTTATGATTTAATAAAAAATCAACAATTACTTAGTGCCCAAATTGATCAAAATGAGTGAGTTGATGCTGTGATTGGTATATTTCTGTGAATTAATTCCTGGTTTCGGTAGGGATAGATATATTTAAAACAGACTATATTCACCTTCATTCTTCGTTTAAAATATTCAGTTTGCTTGTTACAAATTCTACGTTTTCACTTTTTAGCTTCGTATAGATTATTATACAAACGAGAATAATTTAAAAAATTTCCAGTCCTTGCAAATAAATTAAAAAGTATATATATATTAGCTCACAACTCATGGGTATGCGAAAACGCAAGATGAACACATTTTGTATATTGTGTTACGTCAGTATTTCTATATTCTGATCTCGGTTAAAATGTACAACCCTCGCTTTTCTTTTCTTTTATAGTATTATTGCGCATTATGCGGAATAATGCTAAACATTGACTGTTTTAACTACATCTTTCGTCATTAATATATCGAGAACTCTTAAAAGTACAAAGTAGTGCTTTCGCTGGTAGTCGTGATGCGTGTGATTACTGCCAGAAAATTAACAAATGTTTTTCTTTAACTTGACATTGATGGAAATGTCGCACTATGCTCTGTAATTGAGAAACTAGGAATAATACACTTGACATAGTCAACTACAAAGTTACACATTTATTACAAATCATCTTCACACTCAAATATTTCATTGGTAGAATTAGTTTACCCGTTTTTTGGAATCAATTAATAATAAGATTATTGTTTGTTAGTCATATAAGCATTTAATAAAACCATACTAAAAACTTATTATGTAACAATAAAATATTGTACTATGCCCGTATGGCCTTCTTTACAGAGCTTTAAACTATAAAGAAATTAAATACAATTGGAAGGTTCTAACATAATATACTTTAACATGTTTCAGAATGCTTATAAAATATGTACAACAGAAAAATATGTTATATTGCGGCTGCTAGTTTGACAAATAAACTGTTCGCGCGAGAGTTTTTCATACACTATTTCAAATTTACCAAAAGTTCAGAAGTTCAAAAGTTGTAGGAAAATATTTCGAACATTTAATGAGAAATTCGCATTTATTAATTGGGGTTAGGTTGCGCATTTAATATATTTTTATTTATAATAATTTTATAAGATTACAAACAATTAGGTACATCTCTTATTCTAAATTCAAACCTTTTTCACTATATTGAAGAGTCCAATTAAAAAGAGCCTTGCGTCGGGGACGTATTTACGCGGTTATTATTTCGTTTTTTAGTGCCGCTTGAAGCCAGATGAATCTTTTGATTTGCTTCAAATGGATTTCAACACAAAAACCTTTCAAGCTAACTGTTTATCGCTAGTTTAATGAATTTGAGTGAGGTCGGTTAACTTTGATAAATGAAAAGTGGCATGCGATAGGTATCTAACAAAGGAAAGAACATAATAATGCAAATAAGAAGAATTAACGGGGAGCAATATAAGGCTTCACAAACGAATTGAGTACCTATACATAGTTTCAGCCAAGGTAAACATTTTTACTGAATGCACATAATATTTTACGGCTATAACAAAACAAAATATTTTTATCAAACATTAACATAAAAAGCGTTTCCAAATCTTTATAAACCCTGTGTAAACCATCTACATACGTGCTGTTTGATGTGTCGGTGAAATCGAAGGCATTTCGATTTAAAGCTTCCATGAATATGTTCGGTGGAACTCATCGCGTGTCACGCCGTGTGGTTATTTTATGAATAAATAACACCTGCATGCATTAAACTTTTTCATGGCAGCATATAATGTTTGTAACTTTGTTGTATTAATATAAGGTTGATTTTAATACCAACAATTTTTATTTCTGTATTCCTTGACAATTTGTTAGTAGTTGTATATTTTGTATGACCATGTATAATATTTGAACTTTTTTTATGTATAAAAACAACGATGGCTTTGAAATATCGAAATCCATTTACTTGTTTTTATATCACTTGTATAGTTGCACCAAAAACTTATCGTGTTTTTTTTCTGCAGCACAAATTATATTTCGCTCCATTTTTCCAATAGACCAACAAGGATGTTGAATTTTGTGTCACTTTAATTTAAATGCTATATGAACCTACACTATGCTGCTGTACCCATCCTGTATACTTATGTCGGTCACCTAATTTAATGTAACTTAATACAGGTGTTCGAGGTCTCCACAACTTAGAAATAAACGTGCCAAATGCGGTTCTCGTGGGAGAAACGGTAACACTCGAGTGCACATGGCAGTTAGAAGATGAGGAAGCATTATACAGCGTCAAGTGGTACAGAGGAAGGGAAGAATTTTACAGATATATACCGAAAGAGCTGCCTCATACAAGAGTGTTTCCACTACCCGGCATTGAAGTTGATGTAAGTTATTTACATGTTATATCTAGGAATAGTATGAGGGTGAAACAAATTATTATTTTAAGCCCATATTACCAACATCATCTTCCTTTACTTTTCTAGACATTCAAGCTGTAGGATTATATGACCGGTAACATCTGGCGATCCTCTTGGTAAATCCAACTCAATTATATAAAAAACACTTAGAGCTCTATATAGTTAATAGTTATATTATATACGATAGACGATAGTTCTATCGTTATTTCATTCGTTCATCTTTAAACGATAAAGCTTTGTCTCTAGATGTCCTAGAATTGCCACCCGCTTCTTTCCTGTATCGATGAAATGACGGTACATTTTTACTGTAGTACTTATAGGTACTGACAATCTAATATTTTTGGAAATAACAACTTTCTGAAATTCCTATTCAAATTCCAATTTTGGTGTGTTTTTATTTAAAATTTTACCAATTTTATTATAAGGGATAACCTAGTTTTCATCGCTCTCGGTATTGATCTCGAGGGCCCTACGACAATCATTTCTGTACACGCCTTGATTGTTTATGTCATACTCAATACCATCAATCTTCCTCATGCTATTTATTTACTCATAGGCAAATAAATTGTTATGTTACTTTTCTTCTGTTTTCCTGAGTGGACGAAGTGGAGTGACATTGTGAAACTATATTTAGTAAGAACACTAAATCTAATCTATATATTAGAAAATATGAAATTGTTTGTGTGTGTTTGTGTCGCATATGCAGCTTTTAGTTTACATGAAAAATACAAAATAAAGATAAAAATTGATAATGACAAATAAAATTAAACATATATTCCAAACCGTAGAGTAACTTAAAATAGAGATTTGTGAGGTAAGAGGTTCCAGAGCAAACAAGTGTAAAATTAAGATTTATATTTTGATTAAACGTTATCTTGAAACTGCCACGAACAAGCCACTCGGTCATTCAGACGAAGATTACGTTTCCCTTTTACTTTTCCATTATTTGATTGCGCTAGAGCTAGAAAGACATTGATATTGGAAACACTCCAAATACTGACTTATAAATATATCTTTCAATTCTTCTAAGTTACTTGAAAAATACCTACAAGTTTATTATTACACAGTTTATTACCTTGAAAATCTTTTCTGTTAAGTTTATTTTGCGGATAGCTTAATATCAAGCTTCTCACTTTATCTGCTATTTTTTTCCTGTTGCCACTTTAATTAGAACCATGCCTTTGGCTATTAAACATGGCTGCTCAGACATAACATCCGTTAAAGTATTGTCCGTCGTAACAATTACTTTTCTAGAGATATAAATTTATAATGACGATACCGAAAAGTAAGATATAAAATGACAAAGACAATGACAGAAAAATATTAACGGGAAATTTTCTCGCTACTAATATTATAAAACGTAATAAAAGACTTAAATCATAGAGGCTTATATTTATACGCAATCGTAGCCGCCTCGGTCGTAGGAAAGGGTGTCTAAACGTAGTCGCAAATTTAATTTATTAAGTCAAATTTGTAAGCTTTATTTATTAACGTATATGTATCTCATAAGTACTGCTTGTATGTTTTCTTTTTTTAATACAATTTTAATGTAAAAGTTTTTATTAACTCTCAACATGCAAAATTTATGTGAAAACGAAGTTCTAAAAGTGTCCATCGCAAGTGGATAACTAGTGCAGCATGCGCGTTTTGTATTTTGTTTTTAGTTATGAAAGCTAATCTAAAAAGTTGAGGGTCCTGTGCAAAGTTTGAATTAGGTTAAACTGCTTGAATTCATATTGCACAAAAATTTGTTCGCGCAATTTACTTCAGGAATATGTACCAAACCTAGCCAACCATTTTTATAGCATCGATAATAATCTCAAAGTAAATACCATCATCCCTTGTTGTATTATGCAAAAAGGCAAAAATAGTAAGCAGATACAGAACACCAAGAATAAGGAGTTGGTTTCAGCAGAACCCTCACCATAAATAGCACAAAATGCAAATACAGCTAAGTTGGGTTAGTCACAGTTCTACAGTATCGGAATATATTATTACACCATATTAGCGAAGTTTTACTACGTTCCTTTGTTTGACACTGTACGAACTAGTTCAGATCTGAGTTGGTTTTTCAAGTTAGCAACATTAAAGTATTAAAACTGTTTAAAACCTTTTTTATTATTATCGGAAAACGATCATTTTGCTCGACTTGGTGGGGGCACTGCCGTGCCCCCTGATATTACCTATTAGTATCACTTTATCATTATTCAATTACTATAGAGGCATGGGCAACACTTCAATGAAACCTCTTCACTTAACACATATACCTATTAAGGTTAAGGTTTCTAAGTAAATGGGCGTAACATTATAATTTAACTATACCTAATATACCTAATACTCTGTCCGTTAGTCAGCCTAGAACACCTTGAACCGCCTACTTTTATAGTTTTATTGTTGGGCAGATATCGCGGTCGGGGGCCCGTCGTGTTGTCCTGCAAGACGCGACGCCGTCGATGGCGGGCCGCTTCCGCTGCGAGGTGTCGGCGGACGCGCCTACCTTTCACACGGAAATACGCTCCGCGCCGCTCGATGTTGTCGGTAAGCTAATATTTACGAGTTGAAATGTGAAAATTTGTTTGCACGACTACAATTTAATGCGGATTTAAATTAGGAATTAACGACTGTTCGTAAACATTGATCGTTCGATCGTCTCCATACATTTCCTAATAAATGCACAAGTTAAATTAGAGTTAATAACGACTCCATAGAGTACAGACTACAGCCGCGCTCATGCGTTGGATTGACCACATGAACTCGAGTATAGGTAATAGAAAATGGGAATGTGATCGCGACCGGTGATACAAGAGCAAAACGATAAAAAAGGAGACTTAATACTTCTTTACTACTATAAATATTGTTTGACACTGAATGCTGCTTCAATTTAAACCTAGATATTCCCAATTAATCTATATTCTTTAATTAAATAAGGTTCAAAGTAACTAAATATACAATAACCTTTAAGTCAACCTTCAACGTTGTCTTCATTTCAAAACTAGACAGATAGTTTCAGTTAACGTCCCAAGCAATAAAAGCAATACTCTATATTCGTCCGCAATTAAACAGGAATTGTAACAAAATTGTCATGACAGTGTTTAATTAAAACAAATACCCAGTTAACTGCGCTTAACACGAAAATGTCGCACTAAACGCATAAAATAAGCATTAGAGAAATTATGCAAATTACGTTGTCGAAACGCGTATTTTGCTTATAAACACGTCACTTTGAAGCACCAATAAATAATAGTGTTAAACCTTATGAATATTTAGATGTACTGTGATAAAATATCTCGTGTAAGTCCAAGCCGATTTTTTATAATAATTACTGCTAAATGCTTTAGGTATATTAAAAAAAAATTTAAGCAATTATGTTTTACAACAGTTTTAATACCGTGAATCCTGGTTTTTGTTTTGAATCGCTCTTAATCACAGTTCAAATTTCAAAATAGTGGAGTGGAGATCACTTATTTACATTTTAGTGTTCATATAACAGATAACCCATCAGTTAATTTTTAGTATCAATTATTTTTTTACATTTACTATACAAAAATATATAAACGTTCAACATTTATAAAAACATCTTAACACAAAAATATTTCATTGGTTGAAATAGTTTTGATTACTTTTGTCCTTCTGTTTATAAGAAAAGGTACTGAGACGATGTTTTATTATTTAAAATTTTTTTATCAACTTTTGTAGTCGACGGAACAATATATTATACAATAATTTAATTGTCAAAGCATAAATCTTTAGAGATGTAAAATTGTGTAAAATATTACAATTGTTACTCCAGTGAGTAACTAAGCCTGAACGTTCTCTATGCATACTTAGTTGACACTTAAATGCGAAAGTAAAAAGTACCCGTATTCAGTCAAACAATGCATACAAGGCACCGTTTTACTAAACATTAGTACAATAAAAGGCTCGTGTATGGCATTTGTTGAATAGCTGTTGTTGTGAATACCCTGCAGTAGACGAGTCTCTACCGCTAGAAATAAACCAAATAGCATAAGACTACGTGCCATATAAAACGACGCTCCGTATTATTTCAATAGCATATAAAATTCACTTCCGTTCAGGAACTGCAAATAAAAATATACCCTTGGGTTTATTGTAAGAAACAAAATTTGTATTCATTTCTTAGAGCGTTGTCGATAAATAAAATCAACATCATACACGTTATTAGACTAGTCTATATTGGTTACATTTCTGTCTACATACTCAAACTGTAGAGTTTAATGATAAATATTTACGTTTGTTCGTGCATATTCGAAACTTGAGGATCGGATTTATCTTGTTATGAAACTGATGATTAATGTTTAAGTGGATCCCTACCGTAGCAAAACATACTAAGTCTAGAATGTACCCTGATGATACTACTGTTTGACGCACGATAATTATACAAGTTTGTTATACAATAGGGTAAGATAACTAATCCCATAAACTGTTTGATCGTTGAGATACCTGACCTCTATTCCAGATAACATACCAGAACTCTAGTAATAAAATATAATGAAATCCTGAGTATCTTTACTTAACTAAGAATACAGATCTATATTTCAAACAAAGCTTCGCAAATTTATAGTTATTTTTATATCACTAATATAACTAATGATAGCATATATGTGTTTTTTCCTCTAACTTATGAGCTGGATATGCGATGGGCGAAAAATATTACTCTTGGTTAAGTATGAACTATAGTCGGGTCCGACTTGGAACGCAGGTGGAGTTTCAATTTTACACTAACATTTATTAAGTTTCATATATTCTTGCCTTCGATAAAATTGTCTCCATTTTATTAACTCGTAAATTTATGACCTCAAGACGGTCTTCACGGGTAACATTTTTGCATACACTCAATTTTGCGAGTTATATTCTAAAGAATCTTGTTATAAGTTTTTATTTTTACAACCTTGCTTATTTTTATGAGAGCTAGTAGAGTAGCTTTCGTAATTCGATATTTTTTTAGGAGTTACTAAGACATTGTGTAATATTTTCCTATGGCAGTTGCGTAATCATATGATTTAGTTTTATCTCACTTCTTAGGTCCAAATATTGGATATAACGGTAAAATTATAATGTTAACTGGCGGCTTTGTCACTCAGTGATCTCTTCCAGGCAACCACAGAAGAAAGAAGAAAAGAAAGAGATTAAAATACTTATATACATAAACGTAACGTAAAAAACAATAGAAAATAAAATGATTGTTGGTAGAAACTCCGGAATGGGGTCCGAAGCTGGTGTCGGACCGGTCGTGGTACGGCGTGGGCTCCGCGCTGCGCGCCACGTGCGCGTCGCCGCCCGCACACCCGCCCGCTAATCTCACCTTCGCATTAAATGGTCAAGAGGTAACAACTAACAGCTAAAATCCTTTAAAGTATGATTAGAGTAAGTACCGCATCTTAACACATATCTGATTTTTTGCCGGGCCTTTAAT
>JADANM010006178.1:5650503-5705998 GCA_026213755.1 Eurema hecabe
GATATTGTATTAACAATAACTGATTGAGAATTTCTAAATTTGTAATGTATAGAGATACCTACAATGAATCGACAGCTGTCAATTGCAGGGCTATGATACATATTAACCTATCGCTTGACTCAACACACAATTTGTAGGATAACAGATCAAAGGCAGTTACCTAAAAGCGTAAATTTTCAATTTTATGATATTGGGATTTTGTTCAGTAGCTTTTGAAGATCGATTCAGAAGTCAGCTTTCAGTTATAATAAGTATAACTGTATGTTCTAATTATTTTATCTGAAAATAAGGACCAATTATTAGTCCTCGTAAATTCATGCCTACTTTAACTGATAGCACTAACATTTGTTACTAACACAAACAAATACAAGATAAAGTAAAAAAACTAAAACCCAACTACGACAAAAAACGACGCTGAAAAAGTATAAAAGTACCCCATGAATACAGGTAAAGTCACAAGCAAATGCTAGTAATATATATATATTCGAAATGTACAAGTGAAGCGCTTTAAAATGATACCAAATACGGCATATCTAGCTTAACTTTATTTTTTTACTCTGTATATTTTGTCCGCTAGAGGGCGCCACATTGAATTTGGTGAAAATCTATATAGCCTATAACCAGCGGACAATTAAGACGCTTCTAATGATATGTCATTTGTCGAATTCTGATTAGTGGTTTAGAAGTTACGAGGGAACAGATGAACATACATACATACATACATACATACATACATAGCCTGTCAAAATCATAACCCTCCTTTGGCTTTGCCGTAGTCGGGTAAAAATACGCTATCATTTACACACCAAAACAAAACAAGCTTTAGGTGCACTTATTATTTCCATTTCATAAGCATTTGCCATTTAACATTACGGCGAAGGGAGCTTCGTAATCCAACTTTATCTTAAAGTATAAGGCAATTTGTGAAATAAATAAGCCAGTTTTGGAGCTAAGAAGGAACATCGTTAGAATGACAAAGTTTTCTTAACAAAGCGAATTGTTCCTTAGTAAGGATTTATTTTTAACGCAACTTGACTTCTCCCTGTAGATCGTGAAGAAATAAAAGGAAATAAGGTTGTTAAAATATGTTTGTAGCAAGGTACCTAAAATTTGTATTGTAACATTTATGTATAAGTAAGTATTCTTTAGTTGTCTTCTTCGTTTAAAATATATGTCAAGTGCTAGCATTTTATATTAAATTTATTATTGAAATATTGTTTTAGAAATAAAATTATTTTCATATTAAGTTAACGGCTATCGAGTAATGTGCTAAATAATTATATCTATAATGACGACTTTCAACGCATGTCGAAACCTCGAGTAGGTAGTAGATAAATAGTCTATGATATATATGTTACAGTTAAAACTAGTTGGTAGTTAGAACGCGTTTTTCCTAGTTATAATATAATATAATATAATAATTTATTTATTGACTGATACTTATATTACTGATATTATATATTCAGACATTAGTCAATTCTAGTATTAACAAAGGCGCTAAGTAAAACCTAGTTCTAACTAGGAAAAACGCGTTCTAACTACCAACTAGTTTTAACTGTAACATCTACATATCTATTTGAATACATATCTATGTCTCGGAGTAATTATAACTCGTGGAAATTTATTATGTATCTAAGTTATCTAATAAAAAGTATGTAATTTTCCTTATTACATCTAAACTGAAGCCAATATTTATTTTGATTAAGAAATGATTGAAATTCTCTTAGAAATGTCAATCGAAATCTGTTACGTCCATCGTAATTTTGTGAGGTCTTGACCTTGGGCTCCGATAAATAAATAAGCTTATTAATTTAAATCAAAAAACAAGTAGCAATCGTAAGTACATACTTATTCACAGACTTAAGAAAGATTATTTTAATATACCTTCCTAATTTGATTAAGATATTGAAATCTTATAATTCTTACATTAGCAACATTCTTTCATTTATTGATTTTGTATTTCATTATATAATTGTGAGTTTATTAATGAAGTGAAAGTAACTTTAAATAATAATAAAATACAAAGTCTTTTTTATAAGTACGAGTATATTATCTGGAATCTTATTAAATTGGAGTACATGAAGCATGATTTCAAGGCAAGTAGTACAAATTCATTATATTTGGGGGCAAGCCACAGATATTTATTGTAGGGATGAACGATACAATAACAGGTACAAGTTGGTAAATTGGATTCGCGCCCGTGGGAGGCGACAGGCGACGGCGGCGCGGAGCTAATCATCGCATATCGCGTTCCTCTGCAATTCCATCATACAAGCCTCGCTTACCCCGCTATTGTCAACTTTGACCTCAATTTCAATGAAAACAAGCTTATTATATTGTACCGCAATTATTACGTTGTAACTCGTCTTCGTTACTCAAATTTTTATCTAAAAATATATGATTGTAAATTAATTCAAAATAACTCTTGTTTGCTATTAACATTTATATTAAAATTATTCAAGCGTAAGACCGCAATTGCTGGGATATTGATAAGCGACGATGTGGCCATTATAGCACGTCTGCCTGGATGATTGTTTTCATTTCACAAATAAATTAGGTAATAAGTATCGATTCAACAGTATATTTATTCGTTTTTGCAACCAACAGGTAATAAAATAAATTATCAAAAGATTATAAAATAACCTACCAACATGTTTTATTGTTGTTTAAAATTAAAGTGTCTATTTAGGTGTTGTTTTATTTTTTTATAATAATGCTTCTAATTTCATTTATAGAATACATAACAAATAATTTTGGTATTCTTCAATACAATACACGCTATGCGAAATAAAGGTCTCTGTATTGCAGCCAGGCATTAATTTAAAAGAAATCAGAAGTCAAGCAAACTTTTTTGGTGTTCCTATGTACGTGGATAAAAATGATTTGGCTTATCAATATTTTACTTACTATCTAAAATTGTAGAATGAAAATAAGTCGCTGTGAAAAAGTTACAATACAAATCTAAGAGAATTTTGTAAGTATGGCATGTTATATTTTATTATATGTTGTAACTTGATTTTGTGTAATTAATTATTTGTAAACCACGACTTTCAAATGTTTACATAATTCATAAATATCTTTTTTGAAAAATAACTCAATAACCACTGTATTTATTCATGAGGTATTTCAATTCGATTTCATATTATTATAGTATTTGCAACTAAACGGTTCTTACATTCCCATTCTACATGTGTTAATACACATACATACTTTGAAAATTATTACGGAAAAAATTATATTATAGGAATCATGTTAATTACACACAGTAAGCTTTTAAAAAACGTATACACATATAGACGAGTTAAGTGGCCATCCAGAGTATTTCAGCGGATGTCGGTGCCCACTTTTTTGCAAAAAAATAAAACACCTAAAAGTACTCTTTCGCTTAGCAGAGCGATCGCTCTCATCATTAATGCATTCCATTAAAAGTTATACTATAGTGGTGCAAATTAATTCTTACTCGCTTTATCGCTGTGTCTAAAGGATTCGTCGATTTGCTGCCTTTTGCCACATACGACGGAATCTCGTAATCGAAAACAGAGTTTACTCGGAAGCATTATTAACAGTTGGAGCACGTTCGACAATGAACATATTTCGAATACAAATAATCCATTACAGGCATGCATTATTTATGTGACTTCACTTTTATTGCAAATTATGTATTGTGTATTTACGCGGTCAATAAGACTTGCGATATTTATGTTTGGGATAGATAATATTAGCTAGCTTACTTATATTATTAAATAAGTAAGAAGCGTTATGATGAATACGCCGTATTAATTTTAAAAAAGCTTTATACGAGGCGTTTATTACGAAGCACGTTAAACAAAAACTTACCCCATCTAGTCCCGGTCGAGAGATAACCCTTAGTTTCTGTAAAAGTACGGCTAACATTTCTGAGCTAACGACGAAAAGTAGGGCAGTATGCGCTTTAACTTCTTCATAAGAACTTCTTTTAATTTGCGACACCTACTAGTTTTTCCTTTTGCAATTATGCATAAAAATAATAATTATGTACCTTTGTACTTTATAAATATTATATCTCTGAATAATACATTTACTTGCCTTTATTCCTAAATAAAGATTATTAAAAAAATATGTGTATAATATTGTTTTTACGTGAAATCACTTCTTTCTCAAAGTGGAATTATTAGGAGATATAATATATTACCGAGAACGGCCCAATAATTAATAACGTCTACAAATGACGAAACCAAAAAAACAAATCACATACTGCAATATACCTATACTTCAAAAGAAACGAAGCTACAAAT
Organism: Eurema hecabe; assembly: GCA_026213755.1. NCBI lineage: Eukaryota > Metazoa > Arthropoda > Insecta > Lepidoptera > Pieridae > Terias > Terias hecabe. The sequence continues at coordinate 5,654,778 of JADANM010006178.1, forward strand.
CGTATCTAAGATAATTGGCAATCATCTTTGTGACTGTGTTGTAATCCGCACAATTAAACATAACACGACTCAAATTAGGAGGGCATTTGTGGGGAATTAAAATAAGCGTTTTCTCTCGGCAAGACCCGTGAGTTTCCGTTTAAAGAGGGTGATTAGGGCGCACGTACGACCGGCATTACCGCAAGACACCGCTCACTGCATCTTTGTTGACAACTCGCCCCTTGTGTATACTCAGCGACATTTGTACTTACCTTTTATTGGTTAGAAAAATGTCTTCACCATCTTCTTTTTAGATGTGTAAACGTTGTGTTATATAATTTTTATATCTTATACTTTGTATTGTGGCTTTTTTAAGGAAACTTCTTTATAATCATTGTTAAACATGTACACTTGTTTCATTTTCATTAGTATTGATATCAACATATTTAACCAATAGTACCCAGCTGCGTCGATTCGAACCGGTATATGGGGTGTGTTGTCCACGCGGGAGAACTTTGTTTAACTGTGGACGTACTACTGCTGAGACGACGACGATCCAGCTTCAGTTTCAGTAGTTGACACTACAGTATACAGTACAGTAAATACTTGATTTCAAAATTTATTGATGTTTTAATATTCTGATTCACAGAATTTAAATTGTAATTTCTCCGGTTTTTTGATACTTAATAAGTTGAACGGCGATTGCACTTACTTTAGTTGTTATCTTCTATCCTATATTATTCCAAAACATAAACGTTTATATTATTTTTCTAAAAAATCCTCGGAGCACCACGAAAAAATTTGGGCTTCAGAATATCGGTATATGGTGGTACCGATTTAAATTATGAAATGTTATGAACATTTCATAATTAATAAACGTTTATCTTTTTGAATAATATAGGATAGAAGATAAAAACTAAAGTAAGTGCAATCGCCGTTCAACTTATTTATTATCAAAAAACCGGTGAAATTCCAATTTAAGGTTCTGTAACAGTTATGAATCAGCGTAAATGGTAAAACTTTAGGCAGCAAATTCAGTTGCTTCTGTTGTTTTAGTGAACGAAATCTGGAATTGAAAACAGCGGTCGGTTCGGCTGCAGTGTTCATCGGAAATCGTTTATTTCGGGGCAAATAGTTCTGCTTTGTTTCGATGTAGCCGCAAGATGCAGGTAAAGTTTAACAATTTACTCGATAACAACGTTCTCCTTATAATTATTGTTAGAACTACGAACAATCTGTTAATACCGCTCGGCGTTCGCCACCTCTTGCGGTATTTACTTAAGTGAGCCACGCTATTCAGCCTTACTTTGATAGAAATATTTTAGTTATCTTTGATAATATCATAAATAATATATTAAACTTAAAATAAAGTATACATAATACGATTGCGACGAATAAAAAATATTAAAATCTATCACAAATTAACTAGCTTTTACTTAACTTTTGGATTCAACCAAAATAGTTATGTTAGTTACATAGAACAAGAGCTTAAAAGTTTGAAAGCCGGTAATACCAAAATAGCAAAGTAAAGTTTTGCGTGATTAAATGTTTTAGTTCAATGTTACTTTTAGGTATCTAAAAGTAATATATATTCCGTAATAACTGAAAATAATATCTGTACCTGTTTATAATAAATTATTTGTGTTTGTGTGTATTTGCAAAAATATTATTGAACAACTTTGTTTGCTTACCACCGCAAATTTTAATCCATGTTTTTTGAGTGTACTGTGCTTATTTTATGTAAAATATAATAGATAATAAAATTACGCTATCCTTTATATTCAAACTTTTGATATGTACCTATTAGTCGTAAAGCTATTGTTCAGTCGTAAATCTGCGCAACCCTGCATTGTAATATTGGCTATGGTTTTTCCGCTCGTGAAAATTAGCTTTTATGGGCCACGTCCAGTTGGTTATTGATTTAACTTCATGAAGCTACTAACCAGAATACAATACGTACAATAATATATTATATTTTATTGATTGAACTGTTTAATATGAAAAAATAAATATACGAAGTTTTGGGTGGGTGCTTGGAGTTCCGTTGCACAGGTTTATTCTTAGTACGGAATCCAGTCTGAAAAAGCAAATATAAAAACAATTAATGTCACTGCAATACAAGTATTTTATAAAGTAAAATACAAGAAGTATTTTATATCTTTAAGGAAAAAAACATATTTATAAAGTTTTCATTACTTGTGATTTAAGCAATACCTTCAAAATTAAAATGCGTTGACCAGCAAAAACATTTTCTATTATAACGCCTAATATTTTAATAACCACGTATCTTTACCGGCTTTACTTCGCAACAAAATTAAAAATTGCGCGTTCCTCGCCTTGCGACTTATTATTTTCATACCACGAATAAATGAGGGGCATATTTTGTAATCAAAAACATTATACAACGTGGAGATTTTTTGTATTTCAGTTATATCCTCCAATAATTTTTTGTTATTCTTTCAAGTAGAACGCTAACACATAATACTTTAATAACGTATATTAGAAAAGGTTTAAAATTCTAACTAAATTCATGAGGTTCGAAACTTTTGAAAATAAATAGTGGAGTAGTGTATAGGACTACAGAAACAGTGTTTACATATAGAAAAACGGTTAATTAAAAATCATATTATAGCAACTTATATAATAAATTGTTTTTCCAACAACAAAAATTTTAAAGAAAAAATTTCTGTACCGCGATGCTCGCAATCTAGGGCACTAGACAATATACGAAGCACAACATGGTCGTTAGTGGGGGAAATAGGCGAGAGTAAGACTAAACAACCTGGATAATAACTATTTTATATTATCATATATAACATAGAAATATAAATTCATATAAATGGGTTCTCCCAGATTTCGTAATTTTGTAAGTCTTTGCAAAGTTACAGTTTGTAAAGCTGGGCTAGACGTGGCAAGTTAAATATAAAATTAATGAAACGAGTTTTTTTAAAAAGCACAAATGTCAAGAGACCAAACTGCAAATAGCTATTAAGGGTGCTGTCTACTCTTAGTACCCAAACAGGAAAGATTGAAGAGCCCTTTTGTTCTTAAATAACCGCTATCTTCTTAATTTAAGCAAGGATTAGTTTTAAATACATCTCTTTGGATAGAATATTTCTGTACCTATATTCCCCTAAAATTGTGAAAATTAGAAATAAAATTTGACATTAAAACAACTGTTTCATTCACAACCTCAATTTTAAACTCAGAATCTCAATAATTTACTTTAATCAAAATATAAGTATTTTTTTATTATAGGGTTGACTGTAATAAGGGGTTGAACAGTCAAATTAACGTTTCCTACTAGTACTAGTAGTAGTATGAGATGTCGTATGAGACAGCTTCTTGAGCATATGCTGGTATATACCAGCTATACTTACAATCATACAATTATCAAGCTATATTTGATATACACAAAATAAAGCATGATATTTCCCATCGTTATTAGATGACGATTCAAAAGTGTATTTATGTAGTCTAATTATATAAAGTTATATTTGACTTTACCTTTTGATTTTTTCATAAAAATAACAAAGAAAACTTTACTAAAGAAACAAAATAAAGTTCTGTACGTTTTAATAACGCTCTAATAAAATACTCTTCACAATTCACTAGAAATCGTTTCAAAAGGTCTAATATAAGAAATTCGCAAAGGTTAATTCGGAAGGTGGATACTTTGACTTAAATTCTCTGCTACTTATATTGTCGCCGGTCTTTGTGACGATTTGAAAGTTTCGCGTCGCGTAGCTGGTATAATTATTACTCGATTCAATAGAAATATTCTGTATTAAGTATTACGGCAAAGTTACACAATATAACATTAAAGATTTCGCAACCTTTTATTCCTTTAATTGTTATGACTCAACCTTTAGCTGAACTAACCAATCTGTAGTTATTTAGATGTAAATTTATTCTAATCAGACTTAAAATCGGCGGAGACTAAAGAAAATTCGATCGGTCGAGATCTGTGTCATATTCAATAAACAGAACGATGTTTAAACTTCGTAAACCTAACTTAAGATAACGAGATGAGGCGAAACTCATTAAAGTTTTGTGTTCAACTTTGGGCTGCATTTCGTCCGCTTTTGATCCTATCCACAATTCTTCTGAGATTTTGTTATTACAAATTGTTTACTAAGTTTATGTTACAAAAACGACGTCCTCCATTTTAAAATAATTATTTAATAATGAGATAACTTACAATGTACAACTTCTTTAACATCGTTGTCAAACGCTTTCTAACAATGTTTAACGCCAAGCAAAACGGTGATGAAAATCCAACAATTTGGGAATGAATATAACTTTTACATAATTTACAATAAATTTATCGATGTATAAATCGTATTGTTTTAACAATAAGCACTTGTTATTTTTTCTGTACTGATGGAATGGTTTCATAAAACATGTTAAAGTTTTTAGAAACACTAGAAAGGGAGCCTATTATAATAGCGGTAATCGGATCGGATCAAAACGTTTATTTTCAATTTGTATCTAGTACTAACTGGCTTTCGTTCACGCTGTACCTATACAACCTGAAACCTTATACTCTACAGTCTATCTTCCTTTTTGTTCTGCTTAAGAACCATCCTCGAAATTCAAGGAATTTTCTAAAACGTACAAAAATTTAGATAAAATTTTATATAATAATGCACACTTGTTAAGCATTTCAAAATACCCATCGAAAACAAGAGGATGTCAGATGCCTTACAATGCTTTAAGATATTGTGTGAAGAAACAATTTTAAAGTAACAAAATTCAACAGTTTATCAACAGCTAACAAATAAGGCAATCATGGCAATGCTTAGTGGCCACTGTTGTCTGATGACGTGTAACACCGAGAGATTTATGATCGTAATGTTTCACATTCATAGCCCTACCTAGACCACCAGTAAAATGGAGAATATGTTCTCATATATCTAACGTGCTTACCAGTCCCAACCACATACAATATTTTACAGTGTATTTCTCTACTTTGTACTTTTATTTTGAACGCATTATAACGAGGCAAAATGTAACTAAAATTTTTATGTTTTCACTTTGTTTAACGAGAAGCTGCAAATAACACTGAATTAAGATACCAGTAACAAGATTATGAATTTATAAATTATTGCCAATTAATATTTACCCAAATCAATTAATCTCCGTTGAAAATGATTCTAATAAATGACAATTTAATTAATTCCATTTTAATTACAAGAGTTTAACCTAATGCAATGAATAAAATACAGGTAGCGCCTTGAATGTAACATGACAATACAATTACCATCAATAATATTAAAATTAGGTATTCATTATTATAACCAATAATAAAATAAAGGTATTATATGTAGTACGTTTGTATAGAAACCCTAAATTATAAAATAAGTATAATTTAGGGATTCGATACCAACCTTCGAAAAGCTTAACTCTTATGAATACTATACACAGATCTACGTATTGACTTTATATATGTCTAACTAGTTTTCCCATCAAACTTTATTAGTGCGACTACCATATTTTCGCCGACAGAGGGGCGACACTTAACTCTAACAAACATCTGCACTTTAAAGCTTTATATTTCACAAACAATCTCTTTTAAATACCTCTCCAACTACACTTCACACTACAGGATAGGCGAAAAATACAAAACAACGTCCTCACTTCACTTACAGAGGAAGTACCTTGAATTTTGTTGTCTATTTTTTTATTCACGTAAAAATACTTTATTTTACTACTAAGCATTATAAAAAAAAGAGAGGACTTACAAACAGAACCTTTTGAGGTTTTATATATGAGTATTTTCCCGTAAATTATAGATTGATTTTTGCAATTCTTAAATAATACTAAATCACATGTAAAAGGCATAAAAGCTACTTTTTTTATGTTAATATCAATCATTTATATGCAAGTGACCACTAACCCCACACCTATACTTTTATTGCTTTTCCGATAGACCGATACCCTTAAGTTGCCTGAAAAAGATTGCGCTTATCGATAAGGACTTTTTATTGCACGCCTTTTTGTTTGAGATCAATATGTTTTATGTGAAAGTCTGGTTGCGAAATATATATATAATATCAAATATCGCATACGCATTAAAAAGGAGCAGCTGTAGCAAAGGGAACTGATAACCTTAGTTACAAAAACCACCTACGTTCTTTTTGCTGCTTTGGTGTTTATATTTAACACGTATGTATTAGGTATTTTTCGTAGGTATTTTTTCCAGCACATTTAACATAGTCCAAAGTATAAAACTTGTTGTTTGAAAATCAAAAGGTATGCCGCTGCTTCTTTTAAAAATTGGGTTTTTGAAATTAACAGTATACTGTTGCCAATTTTGAAGATTGCGAGGGACTATGGCAAAGTTCCAATACATGTCGTCTCTGTGCATGTATACGAACCTACTGAAGCATTATACGGAGATTCAATCGTCTGTCTCCGATCACACTCGGTGCTCTTATCTTTGAGTGAAATGTGATTAAATCTAGTCAGTATAAAACAACTTTTAAGTGGGATTGTTTCTTACAAAACGCTTCTGTCACATAATTATACAATTTATACTACTTACGTAAATTACATATAAAATTAAATACAATAAATGGTTTAATGTCACTAAAAAAATATATAAAATTCATGTTTTTAATAAGCGAAAAATTTTTAAACAATTAAATTTTAATTTCTTAATTTTAAGTTTTCGTCTCTTCGTTATAATTTCAAGCAACAAACAATTTCTGTATGATTTTCAAAATATATGATTATTAAAAAGAAACGTTTAATTAATTATACTATTAATCTACATTCAGTTCCCTTTCTAGCTATTTAGACATAAACGTTTATATTTCCAACCCAATCTAAAATGATGACATTTCGGCCAAATGTTATCGGTCGATTAGGGCCATTTTGTGAAGCTGTCGAGAATATTTGTGACTTATCATTTCAAGTATAATACTGTACGTTACAGGGCAAAGGGAATTGTATTGTGTGCCTGTAAGAGTCTTTATGATTACCTATTTGACATTTATACTTATATATACATGTTATAAACTTAGAGAACCTACTTGAGCATATTGTTTATGCAATTAATGAAAAGCATATGTATCTTATAATTACCGAACTTTATTTAAAACGTAAACTTCTGTTTTGTGTAAAAGACAAGTTCAGTCGACGTGAAAGGAGCAAGACTTATATTTCTCACGCTCTGATTCATCTTACCGGATCTCTGTCTAGGTTGATACGACAAAGAAAATAAAATCTTACTTCGCAAAAATATTTTTGCTTTGAACATTTTAGTTTAGCTTCGTCGGATTTGCAGCGGTTGTTACTGTTACTATTCATTGTTACTAAACAGATCTTCTAAAATACAATAATTGTATGTAAAAATATGATTTAATAACATTTTTTTAATGTTTAATTATTATTGACAGCTTTCTGATTGATACCTTTTAAACTTAACAAATTACATCTATTAAAACATTTATTATTTTAAGTTTTCCACCACGTTGAAGTGACAAGTCGGTTTCCTCATGTGTCATTTGTAATACATATCCTTCAGTAGTTATATCGTCCTACAGTTAATAATCTACAAATTTCGAATCTCCTATTTCCCTTTAACAGTAACTGCTAGTTAGTCGGCAACAGATGTTCAAGACACATACCGAGTTTAATAGACCATGTATTTTAATGTTCTTTAGCTATATTTAGGTAAGGATCTATACGTGACTTACCTACATAATATTTATTTGGCCCATACATTCAGTTAAAATTGTAGCCTGTAAGAACGTATAAATATATAAGTGGCAATTGTTGCATAGATTTAAATATTAAAATGAACGAACAGGCGGCTTGGTTTTGTAATGAAGGTACGGTGAAAATTTTGTGATATTACAAAACATTAACTGTCAAAATTTTACACAAAGTGCTACCACGACAGCTTTACATAAAAAGCTTAAGCGTATACAAGCCAAAATCCAGACTTGTTTAATATAAATCCACACATAACTAGCATCTCGTCTTTAGACGACTGTTGCAGTAATGTAAATAAGCAAACTGCGCATTTCCACCAAACTTCACGCTTGCATCCACACTCTAGACTTATAACAAACAGGGAATTTGATGCAAATTAGACAGCTTTTAAAATATACAGTTTGTGGTATATTTTTTTTACAAAATCGACCACGGCAGATTCAAATTGAGTATATCATAGTATCATTGTAAACACTGATATATATGTTTTGAGATTTTAAAGTGACAGTTCATGTAGTAAAAATCATAGATGTCAATTGTAATTATACTTGTGACCTAACTAACTGTTTTTAATTTAATTTCTAAGTAAAAATATTATTCGAAAAAGGAAATAAGTCTATTATTTAACAGTAGGGAAATATGATAACAATTGATATCTATGATTTTTAGAACGTTTTTAATAAGTAACGTAATAAATCATGTAAGACATTAATATACATCGCATTTTCTCATAAGTTTCTCATAAATGTTCGAAAATAATTTACTGCTCTGAATAAAACAAAGTGAAATCAAGCCCAAAAACTAAAACTTTTAGAGGTCATTAGGAGGAGATTGTTTGTTACCTGACTCCGAAACGAAGTCGAATACAATAGTTACGTAAAAGTTCTTTATCAAGGCCAGTTCCAAAGTAATAAATTAACAAGTCAAAAAGGCCTATAACGAAAATGTTTTGCACTGTATGAAAACAAATTCTATACCGAAAAAAATTTACATAGAATAAACCAAATGGTAGGCACTTTTATTAAAGAAATTTATAGTAATATTAAACTAGCTGTTGCCCACGACACCGTCGGTGGACTTTCATATAAACTTTGACCCCCTTTCCTCTCTTATAACACTTTTTTTCAGTTAAAAAGTAGCCTATATTTTATCTCAGGCTCCAAACCATCTGTGTACCAAATTTCATTACAATCGGTTCAGCGGTTTGGCCGTGAAAGCGTAAATTTATAAAAAGTTTCAACCCCCCTTATAACCCTTTTTTCCAGCTATGTCCTTCCCCAGGCTAGGACCATCTGTGTTCCAAATTTCGTTCTGATCGGATCAGTAGTTTTAGCGTGATGAAAGGACAGACAGACAGACAGACAGAGCTACTTTCTCATTTATAATATTAGTATGGACGATCGAGTAAAATATTGACGTAATTTTTATTCGCTGAAAACCATAAGGCATATAAGGTATGTATATCTTCTTTGTACTTGTAGAGTCATTTACACGATGTAAACGATTATAGAGAGATATATGAGATTTCCAGATTGCATAATTAATGTAACAAAAATTTTATATTACCTGCCTTCCTAAGTACTTTAGTAACATAGTTTTTCGTTTATCCACATGTGTCAGTGGTCGCTTCCAGACGAATGACGAACCTCTTGCTCAGTTGTCAGTTATAACGTAAAGAAACAACCCCTTAAAGACAAAAAAATATTAACTTTGCTGGATTTTCCCTTATATAAAAAAAATCTTTGACAAATAATTTAAATGAAATAGATAGACATAATCAAAGAAATTTACTTAGTATATAATATAAATCAGTCAAATAATTTAATTATCACGATTTAGCAATTAATATCCTCGCTGGTTTACTTCAAAGAAACTTTCAAAAGGAAGCTGAGAAAATGGACATCGTTCAATAACCCGTAGCAAGTTTACTGAAATTAATTACAGTATAACAAAACCAGACTCGGTAAACAAAAGGATATATTTATTTAAAAAAAAAATTCGTTTTAAAAGTAATTAAAGCCCTTGAGTAAGAATCTTTAAACTCTTATATTATTTTTAGGCGTAGATACCTATATAACTTCTGTTATAGAAAATAGCCATTAAATAGATAAAAACGTATAAGCTACTAGGGTATTTTACGCCACTCTTCACAAATGACATATATCTTTATTTGATCAAAACTAGTAAACGGAATGGAAGAAATTTGATGAAAGTATTTATAGGTACAAGTTTCGATTGTCGCGAATGTTATAGATGACATTAATACTGATTCAAGTATTTTTTAAAGAACAATACTGCTGTGTTCGGCCTTCAGTTTAATACGTTACATTATTACTTATAAACGCTATGAAAAGATATTAAATTTTATGTTAAACTATATATAATAGATACAAAACATTCAAGCCGAGTTCGCGAAACATGCATTTTATGCAAAAATTCTAAGAAAATACGTTCCATTTATATAACGTCTAGTAAATAGTCTCATCGTAATGCCCCCGGCCAATTCTTGTTCTAATCAAGGATGAAATTATTTAGAAAAGGTCGAATATTTACAATTCAGACATCTTTATAAAACTTGTGATATTAAAAAAACGGTGCTAACACAAGTTTAAAATTCCATACTACGACTCCCATAAAAAAATATATATAAGTACATCTGTTTAAGATATACATTAGACATATGCTGACGATACACATTTAACATTTCAAATATTTCTCGTTAAAACTCGAGTTGAGGAGGAATGTTGCAAGTCACGGAGTATGGCGATTGCTGCTAGAAGGATTGTAATTCATCTACTGTAGTTTAAATGCGACCCCGTCGCCCTTGTCGTAGTGAGTAAAGAGGGTTTAATTACTCACAGTAGCGCCTTTAGAAACGGCCGTTCATTAGGCAATCCATACATGATACATTAATGGTCTCGGTGACAACGAAAACCATTAGCGTAATGCTCACTTATGTCAAGTCTGAAGTAAATAGATCGTATTTGTGCGTATTTTTTGATAAGTCTATTTAGACGTAAAACTTCTTTTGACGAGACGATAAAATACATAAACGTTTTCGTAGTTTTTATAATTGAAAAGGGTTATCAATAAGATAAAAAATAGACCGAGATACAGATGAAAAAGATAGTATCAAAGACAAAATTTAATCTCAGTTAATATAGATATTTTACACAATAGAGACCAGTGACTCGTTTGCGCGTTTATTACAATCCCACTTTTCATATATTTATGGCGGCACTTTTATCACATTCAGTACATTTTTATATGGTTATGGAAAGCTCTATTAAACTTGCCTACCATATTCTTTAAGTCTTTACGAGCGGAGATTATCCATCTGAATTCCTTATTATTACGTAATAAAATTCCACACTGAATGCGCTGCGATGTGATACGATAAATAATGTTTAAAGTGACAGGTTCAAATACACTATATATGGTTAGGAATTTAATTATTAGTTTTTTTTTGAGCTATAAGATAATTCGAATAATATATTTAGATATTTATTTTATGTAATGTAATACTGTAATACACTAATGTAATATAATGTTGTTGCTTGGCAAATCTTATTATTAATAATTAGTTTATTTCTGTTTATCCTCTTAAAAAAATCTCGGGTCGCGCTTATAAAAGGCTATCTAGAATTTTAATTTTAATTCATAAGATAAATTATCCAGTTTATCTTATGATTTGGCTTTACAATCGTAATCATTATTTTTTAAGCAAAAATCGAAATACGATTTTTACATAAATGCATAAAGTTATGTCGTTAGAGACAAAGTAACTGAGTCTAAAGTTACTATCTTTTCTCTACATTTATAATATCTGCAAACTCGAAAGAAACTTTGTTAATTACTCACGTTAACCAAAAGTTAATGTAAAGTACAATCGAGTTTCACCAAAGTCACGTATCGCTGTAACCTAAATCTAAGTCACTGTAGAACTATGTCATTTATTTTTACACTTTACGAAAATTTTTTAGGTATCAAAGCCATAGTACCGTTATGCTGATCGGGTTCAACTCACTCTCATATACCATGCCACAGAAAACCATATACTTTCTATGGGATAGTATAAGGTATATACCATTCGTAAAATGACCAAAACCTGACGTCAAGTAATGGCATTTTATCAGAGAAGTTACGTTTCATCGGGTAAGTTGGAGCACCGGAAGACTTTTCTCCCGTCCTCTTTTATTTAAAAAAAATAACAGACTTCCAGTTAATGAAAAATGAAACCTTTTAATGACAACAATTTGGGAACTATTACAATTTGAGGCATCTTTTGAAGTTTGTAGTCACTGAACTGTATAATAAAGATAATATATAATGTATTTTACGACACAAATAATGTAATAGCTCACAAGTAATACTGCTTTAATATAAAACTATCTTATAATATAAGTAGATATATTTACTTAATGTTTAAAACACGAAAATCAACCCCAACAGAAATATTTTTTTAGTAAAAAATGTTCCCAAAGCACAAGAATTTTAGTGAATTAAGCACCGCCAATTTTCGCACGCTCTTGATTATATTGTATTTTTACGTGCGGCGGCAAATTGGGTCATAAATTTAAAAAAACATGAGTTTTGTCGATTACATTTGATTGTTGTCGTATGTTTTATTGTCAAAATTAGCCTCACGGGTGGGATGCTTTAAATTTTAATGTAGCTATAAATTTTAATATTATGTACCCAACTGCGTATTAGTATTTTGTAACACTCAGATGTGATGTTATAATGCGTTTTTAAAACCTTTAGCCTTATTTCATGAATATTTTTAATTCTTACCTTACATGGATGTTTACCTAACATGGATACACCTATATGTCTTTGTCGTTATACTCGTAGATACTTATTTTTCCGTCGTCGCTTTACTGTAACTCTTCATACATGTATGTACCGTGAATATACCACTTCCTTAAAAAAAATGCGAATTATAATAAAAAGTTAAAGTGTCCTACGTACCTACTGCGTCCATACGAAAGGTATTTGTACTGGAATTAATTTTATAAACTTCCTGGTATTCAACGCGTGATTGAGTCTTCCTCAGGGAAATACCTCATGTTCCCTCATTTTTCCAGTATAAAAACCAGCACATATCAATGCGGCCCGCTAACTCATATATCAACGTCGAAATCTCTACGCAAAACAATACATTCTCCCATTGTAGTAAACGTATACACCTACGGACATACAAATATAGAAAATAATTAAATTGTTATTTATAATGAGTCTTTACTTATGTTAATAATTACAAAAATACGAAGAGGAATAGCTACTCAAGTACTCGGGCTACTCAAACTCTTATCTTTGGCATCAATTTATATCTATTACCCATTTTGCGAGAGTGCCAGGCAGGTGCCCGAGTGGTTATAGCGCGAGTAAATTTGTTTACCAAGACCATAAAATGTTTCTTTAAGGGCTAGAGGATTTTAAGTAATTAATTATTGTCAACTCCTATTAGGTAAGTTATTGCTTTAAAAGTTTATATTTATTTATTATAGTCTATTTTAAAACTATTCTTTAGTTATTTTGCAGCAAATGTTGCTGTTGTAACAATAAAACCTACTAAAATATATACGCAAAATATGAAATTCAATGTTTCTTCCATTAGTCAAATGATAACAAAAGCTTTAATATTAATGGGGGTTGAAAATTGGTTAATACGTACAAGTCTAACAAGGTGACTTTAATCCATTAACTAATTAAGCACACTTTACCAACTGACACATGCACGATTTAAAACACCTTTCTGTATAAATTATCACACCTCGCGTTCAAATTGTTTATTTTATGAATTTATATAGGAAATGTGACGGCACTAGGTACGTACAAAACGAATAAATATATTGTTCAAGCATAAGTTTATAAAATACAGCAATTTTCAAGTCATACATTTGGGTAAATTTAAATGAAAAAATGTCTAAATCCTTATCTCTATGCTTAATACTTTTACTAAAAAATATTATTAAAAAAACACAAACAATTAAAGTGGTATTTCATAAGCTCTTTTCGCAATAATGTAACAGCAGAAAACTTATTTGAATAAACATCACCCTATTGTGAACTCGCCATAAATATTACAAAGGAACTACGAAATAAATAATGCTTAGTAAGCAGTTTGATATTAGCCTGCGGACGGGTTTGTTCCGTAACAGATTCGCTAATAGAAATATAAATCTCAAAGTCGGATCCACGATTTATTAAACGACCCGTTTTTATCGGACATGTTCGTAACATAGAATTGTATTTATACGCATTGAATATATTGTAAAATTGAAGTTTTTGTTATTACAATTGTGTATAATATTATTAATCACAATCATGTTCATGACGCTAATTATACCCATTTTTTAATTTTTATTCAGATTTATTTGTCTCCGAGTAAACTCGGTGGAGTGTATATAATTTGTAATATGTAAAAAACCTCAAGTTCCATGGAAGCAATCGTGAGACTCTAGTACATATAAAATAAAGCTTATCAGTAGGTATAGCAACTTTTGTAAATGTATTTTTTGTGAATAAACCTAACACAATAGGTAAAAGTTATCTAATGTTTCGTTTAAATCTTCTAAAAGCAACAACTAAGAGACATTTTAACAGTTGAGCTGGACTCTAATGACTTGGTGAAATGTTTATAGCCGTACTTTTACTTCAGAGCGAAACAACTCTTAAATATATCTATCTATCTACTCAATAAGGAACAACTAAGTTTGCTGTTTATTTGCAGGTTGCTTGTATACATATTTTATTGCTACTGGAACGCGTAAAATTTTCTATTATTAGCTTAGCACTCCAGAAGATTATAGCTAATCGTTTAATTAGTACCATTGTCATTTAAAGTTGATAGTTGACTCTTTGTAGTTATACTTCTACTAAAATTCTAATAACTGTTGTTGCTCTAGGAAAGACTGAAAATCTAAAAAGGAACCTATTTTCAATGTCCACAAGCGACCGATCCTCTCAATATAATGTTTACGTTCAATCAGTGGCAAGCTTTGACTTTGCCCATCGGACTGTTATTTGTTCATGTAAGCGTAGTTAACATATAAACTGTACAGTAAGGACGAAAATAAAAGAAAATAAATATCCGAAAAAACATTAGTAAAATCTTTTTTTTCGATAGACGCATTTCAAAATATAGATATTTTATATTTTCCTCTGAATAACATTAAATATTATTTAAATCAGCTAACACAGAAATTGAGTAGAAAAATAACGGCATCATTCGTTAAATTCATTTTTCCCTTATTATTTGCATACCTAGTTTGATTCAATAAATTAGATAGCGATTCAAAATTTTGCGCTTATAACATTTAACATTGATGACAGACAACTAATTCATTTTTAAATATAATTTCGGATCGGTTTATCGACGTTTGTTAATTAGCATTAGGAACAAAAAGTAATGTAAAAAGAAACTAATGAAAATGGTTAGAAATAACAATTATGAGCTCGTAATGGTAAAAGGATAAGATTATAACAGTGCCAAGCCAACGGATTATTTATAACAATATATTTTAACAACGTTATTATTTCATACCTGCATCCGTTTTTTAGAAGGTGCTCGTTTGTCGTTATTCAAGCTGACCTGGCGACCAAGTTGAATTTAAGTTCATATAATTTCATTCTGTTTTGTCAAGATGGCGCTAACGTGCTAGAACATCGTTGGTCCGATAAAATTAAATAATTTTTAACAATTGGACTTCATACAAAAATCCAAAGGATAAATTTGCTTCGCATAAACTAAAACTTAATTATATCAATTGTATAACAGTGACATCTATAGCATTAACTTTCAACTAGCCCTTTTAAGAGTCTTAAAAAAACTGTAATATTATTTCTTAATGTTGGTAATTAATCCTTTAACAGACCATAGTGCGACTCATTGGCGCACAATGCCGAATTATGCTGAAGATAATTGGAAAGTGAAATAAGTTTTATGTATTTTTTTAGTATGAGAGAGCTCGCACAATGCAAAGCGTTGCTGAAGTTGAAACATTCAACGCCAAGCATAATACGGCTTAATACGCTCCAGTGCTATACTTATTGTAAAAATAGGCTTTTTACTCTGTGATAAATATACGATCTGGTTATCATGTTCAGTGTTACTGTGAGATATAAATGATCCGCCAAAAATACCTAGAGGATATGCTGAAAAAATTATATTTTATTTATTTTTTGCAGGCTTTCAGCCTTTAAACAATTAAAAAAATAACTAAAGATCAGCTGTATAATGTATGGCTCTGTACCTTTGCCTTTTAAGGATAAATGAATCTACTGTTAATCAATAATATCTGTCAATGAACGCATGCACGCACGCATGCAATATCTGTCAATCTACTGTTAATCAATAATATCTGTCAATGAAATGAACGCATATAAGGCATGAACCCACAGCTCAGGGCTGATCTTTGACTTTGACAATTTGATAAATGAAATAAACAATATCTATATTATCTTATTCTTATTATTATTAGTTTTAACTTTTACGTATTAATTATTATCAAAGTTCGTACTTAGTAACTTATGTTGAGTTACGACAATTCCTAATCATCATTAGTAGATACATTTGTTAGTTCTTTTATTTATTTTATAACTAACTTGATAAGTTTGGAAGGATCTTTTGAATAATTTAAAAAATATAATCATTTATTAAAAGTATGGTTCAAGTACAGTCAAAAACGTTAGGTAAAAATTTGTAATCTTGCAAAATTATTATTTATATTTTAATCGTAAATTACAAATATTAATTAATTTCAGATCAAAATGTATTGAATGGTGTTTATTTAAACAAAGTCCAAATTGAAGAACAAATTACTGATATATTAGCGAGAAATTTAGTGTTTGAAATAGAAAATTATAAGAAATGGCTCATAAAAGCAGTATCCCTAATAGACCTGACTACATTATCAGGTGATGATACCAGATCTAATGTTACACGACTATGTTTGAAGGTAGGTATTTATTTTTTAATGTAAAGACCATTTTTCTTTGTATAATATGTGAATGAATATAACATTATAATATACATAATTATAATAGTTTATAGAGATATAGTTAGATAGATAGATATAAAGATATTATTAATTAGATAGATTTTAATTAAGGTGCCTTAAATCTGTTTTCAGGCAGCAAAACCTCTTCCTGGTATTGATGACAATGTCAAGACTGCTGCAGTATGTGTTTATCCTAATAGGGTAACTGATGCATTTGATACTTTAAAGAAATTAGACTTACTGAAGGATATTAATATTGCATCAGGTAATAATAATAAATAGTTTAATTAATTTAAATTCTTGGTGAAATGGCAGCGCTGAATAAAAAAATGAACACTATGAAGAGACCACAACCTACAATAAGTAACACTTATAATTGTTATTTGTATTTAATTTTGCAGTGGCTACAGGATTCCCATCAGGTTTATACCCCTTGTCATCAAGACTTAATGAAATAAAATTTGCTGTATTCAGTGGTGCTAATGAAATTGATGTAGTTCTTGATAGAAGTTTAGTTCTCACAGGCAAATGGGACCAATTATATGATGAAGTCTTGCAAATGAAAAAAGAATGTGCATTGGCACATCTAAAAGTCATTCTTGGAGTAGGCGAGTTGGGAACTTATGAAAATGTAAGTAAAATATGTTCCTTATATATATTTATTTACTTTAAATATGTAAATTAATGTAGATATATCTATTTCTTATAAACACAACTTAAATTAAAGTACAGCTTAAACCGGTCGAATTTGACAGTTCGCCATACAATTTTGTCAAAACTACGAGACTTAAGGCGTGCTTTAATTTAATTTGCGTATGAGTATTTGGCCGTAAGTATCTTATTTTAATAAACAAAAATATTAATCCTTTAAAGACCTATTAACACATATCCTTATGAATAAGAATCAAGAGACATTCCTACTGTATACTACTGGCCTTTATAAACTACTGTAGCTTTAAAAAAGTATATCTTTTTTTTGGAGAGGCTAATAAAAAAAAACTAATTTATTTATCAATATTTTAGGTTTACAATGCATCAATGGTGGCAATGATGGCTGGAGCAGATTTCATAAAGACATCTACTGGAAAAGAAACCGTTAATGCTACTCTTCCAGTTGGTCTTGTTATGTGCAGAGCTATAAGACAATTTTATCAAATGACTAATATTCGGGTGAGCTTTACATACTAACTATATCTCATTTATCATGTACCTAATATTAAAAAGGGTAATTTTCAAGCTCCACAGACCTTAATATTATCATGCATTACCTATATATACCTATAGATTTATAAGGGTTTTGTTTTTACTTTAAAAATGCGAAGCAAACCGCGGGTACAACTAGTACACATTATATTATTATATAAATAAGATGTATAATTTGTATAAAGTATACTAATGGTTGATTATTTTATATTTTTTAGACTGAATAGTTTTTGTTTCTTTTTCAGGTCGGATTGAAACCAGCCGGTGGTATAAAAACTGCAAGGGATGCAGTGAATTGGTTAGTTCTTGTTCATAGTGAATTGGGGCCTGAATGGCTTACACCTAAACTCTTTAGGATCGGAGCTTCTAGTTTATTAGGCGTTATTGAGAAGGAGTTGAGCAAATAGTTCAACTATATTAATCCAATGTAAATTATTTACTTAGAATACACACTAAAACCTTGTGCTCCTATTGATATTGTACTATTAGAATTATCTAATTTATGGCTAATCAAACAAAGAATGGAAAACAATCAGGAACATTTTTATAATCATATTTTGAAATACATAATAAAATTATGTCCTTAATTAGATTTAGAATATTAAAGGATCTAATCCAAGGTTGAAGTGTCATGTTGTTAAGTTTTGATGAATAGATTTATACCTATAAATATTAAAACTACACAAATTTTGTTAAATCATTTATTTTTGATATTTTTATTACATACGTTTTATGGCATATTGTTGGCATAAATCATTATTCATTAAATATCTAATTCAAAGTCATATTTTATTTGCCTTAAAATAATTAGTCTACTAGGATTACCATCTTTACTCAAGTAACATTACTTGGACATTAGTTTATGTATGTTTTTATTTATTCTTACATAATTTTGGATATAAGTGCAAATTAATATATTTTATAGCATGTCTTTTTTACTATCATAATATTGAAACTCGACATGGTAATCCCTTATTTGTAACCTAACACGCATTTTAACATAAATTAGTAGCTAGACAATACAAAGCAACTTTGGTTTTCCGCAATCTTATACTTATACCATATTCTTAAATAAAACAATACAAAGTGACACTTCTTATTTTAAATAGACCCTTAGTTTTAAGTTTAAAGATTAACATGCCCGAACGCATATCCCCTGATTGTTGTCTGTTTTCGGTTCACAAAAAATGTGTTCCCTTATAACATTTATATGATAAGAAACATTTACAACTTAGCATATTGCTAAACACTTGAGTCTCATCATCTCATACATTATTTTTCTTTGCATAACATAAGTAACCACTCTGTTTCTTACAAGAACTATATCTTTATCTATTCGGTTTTTTCAGTTCAATATTGATTATATTTAAAGTACACAAGCTTTTCGATGATATAGAAGTACATATAAAAAGGCATACTAACTTGTATATATTGCAGACATTGTTGACATTCAAATGTTTTGCAAGTGCAAAAAAATCGCTTTCTGCAATATTATTAATAATTTAAACTTATAAATTGCTACAAAAAACCTACAGCTGAACGCTAATTAGACTTTATCCGCAATATTTACATAATTTTTTATTCATTCATTCGTTCATTCTTGGACAACGGGAGGATCAGCTCTGAAGCCGAGCTTGGGATCAGCGTCGTAGTTGACAACTCGCAGCTTGCCCAGCTTGTCGACATAGCCGTAGTGTCCTCTCACATGACCATCGTTATCGCGCTCTTCGTAACGAAACTGCCGGTTTTTCCTGGAATTAAGTATAATTTATAAAAGAAGTGTGACGCCTAGTTTTCAAATTACAGAGCATAGTGCGATAGCGCACATTGCCCAATTATGCTGAATCTAATTGGAACGTGAACTTTCAACATTAAGCATTGTGCATATTGCGGCACAATTTTGTGTTTCACACTTTTGTGCTGTAATTGGAAAAGTAGAAAATATTATTTAATCTAATCTGAACTTAACGGTTAAAGCGCACGTTGTGATGTCTATACATATTTTTAAAGAGCACAAATTACAAACAAAAGATAATATCTCGTCCCGGAAAAATGGTCATCTTAATATATATGTCGCAGGCGGATTATAAAATCCGCTGTATTACATTACGGTTAGCCGTTTTACAAAACAGGGCCGTTTTCCAAAGCGGCGGTTCAACGATTAGCTGAATTTAATGCGGATAAGTATAAATCCGCCTAAATGTATTCGTCGCCATATGTTATATATATAAATCATGTCAATACGCGACATATATAAATCTCGTGTCACAATGTCCTCAATGGACTCCACTTAGAAGACTATAATAAAATTCGCACACCATGTGCAGTTCGATCCAACTTGAGAGATAGAATAGCTTACATCCCCGTATTGCCCCGGGAACGGGAAATACGCGGGTAAAACCGAGGGGAACGGCTGGTAAGTATTATAAATGAAACAAACCCTTTGCCAGTATCAAATCCAAACTGATAACTGTGTGGTCCGTTCATTCCGTGCATACGAAACTCGGTCCTTTCACCTTTGTTTGCTGGAACATAGACAGGCCTTTTGGCAGCGACCTGATTGGCTGATGCTGGATAACTGTCGTCTTAAATAATAAAAAAAAACATTAATCACTCTAACAAAAAATAGCTCCTACTCGAGTTGGGCAATAGAAGTGATAACTAACGTTTAGGCCTGCTGATGTTTTCTGAAGATTCTTCTAAAGAGCTGTCATCAGTATCTTCGCTATTATTATTCTTCGGCGCCTGAAAATAATGAATGAAAACTATAGTTTCAATTTCAAATTTAAACTTGGTGGCATTTTGTATGTGTTCAATAAATTCCGATGAAAATCAAATAAGTAACTACAATTTAATTTCCTAAAAAAAACTGTTACCTTATTAACTTCATCCACTTCTTGCTTTAATTTCCGTTTTTGTTCCTCTTGTTTATATAAGTAGATTTTTTTCTCGTCCGATGGTGTTAAATGTACTCCTTCAATGATCGGTTGAGGCCTAAACGGTCTGATAGGTTTCGCCTTAGGTATTTCCGCTGAGTTTTCCGCAAATTGTGCAATTGGAATTGGCATAGGATTAAAAGAACCTAACACTTTTTTTGGATATAAACCTGTAGGTTTCTTATAATTTGACTGTAATCCTTGTTCAATAGGTCTGGAATCCGTTGAAGGTGCATCTACTAAATAATAGTTTGGTGCATTTTCCGCAGGAGGAAGAAGGATTGTTGCTGGTACTGGTGGTAATGCATTATCTACATTTTGAATATTTTTTCCAGCTCTTAAATGTTCAAGCATAATGTTTGGTAATTCAGGTGACTTTGATATGATTTGACTATGAGGTGCATTTTGCTGTGGCTCGGGTGCAATAGGATACCAATCCTGTTGCTGCTGTATCAGTTCTGATGGCCTGTAGTAGTCGACCATAGTTTCCCCAGATGGTGGTAATAAAAAGGTAGCTGGCGGTTTTACAGCCTCATTTAAAATTGCTTCCGACTTAAAAGGAAGAGGAGGTAAGAGAAATCCTTGTGTTAAACTGTCGTCTGAGATATATTGAATCGGTCTTTCGTCGATTTTGGTATAGTCATTTGCAATATTTTCTACATTAACAGTAGGCACTTTAATAGCTGCCACTAAGGAAATAGCCGCAACACCAACAACCTGAAATAATGAGAAAACTAATGTAGAAATAAAAAGAATATAATGACAGTAACCAATATTCACGGAACCGTTTAAAAAACCAAAAAATAAAAGTCTGGCTATTGCATCACATCACGTAATTTTCTATTAAGAAAAGTATGTCACGACCAGAAAAACGTTTAAACCAAATAAATACAAAAAGTTTGTATCTATTCTAATGATTGTTGGTTCACTGCCCTCTATTTCTCGAACGCTTTTAAAGTTTGTGGTTTAATCTTAACATAAAATCGATAACCTTATAAGCAATTTGTCCTACTGTTGTAACCTTTCTTTAAAAAATACAAATAGAAACACCATACGATCATAATAATTCATAACGAACAAATACGTCAAAACCTCGAGACTTGAAATATAACCTGCCTGAGAACGAAATATAAAACCTTGTTATAGATGTTGCAGTCTCAGCGGCTGACTAGGTCTAGGATGCAGTTTTATTCGCCCGTCAAATTACGATAACAGTAAAATAAATCTCAAGTATTAAAACTTTATAACCTTATCCAGATAATTGGATAAAATAATTTCATTAATCGTCGTGAATTTCATAACGTCTAATCGTAAATGAAAAAAAAAGAAAAATATTTTACTCGTTGTTAAAAACCACCTTGAATATATTTATAAGGAACAGCAAAAAATATCTTAAGTATAGTTTTCTTATTTAGGTACTCGTTATATTGCTTATTAAAATAAATAAAGTTTATATAACAGGGAAACGCCGTTATTATTTCTTGGATCATTTACTTTTTGTGGTAGCAAATGATGTTGATTGATATATTTTTCACTTTCTAGGATTGACCTAGAAAGCCATGGCTTTCAAACCCACTTGATAATCAATACTTTGATATCGTTTTACTGATAGGAGTTATAGTTTGTAATTTATATTAAATGCATGATGCTGCTGACAATATTTAACTATTATTCGGTTTTTACTTATTAGGTATTATATTCTTTGAAGCTTTCTTTTATGTTACAAAATTGTTAGATATATATTTTGTATAAAGGCTACATTCATAAAAAGTGCTACATGTAATAAACATTATGCTAAATATATGGTGCTAAATTCTAAAACGGAAAAAAATCAGGCTTGTAAGAATTTAATAAATAGGCATATACTCGTACATACTACATAGCACATACATGATACAATGCAATACATAGGCATTTAATACCCACTTATCTTTTTGACAAAATACGAAACAAACACATATTTATTTTGATTTTTATTAAGTAATTAAGATAAAAATGTTTAAATTGTAAGTATTTTCAGTAGCGTTCATTAGTCATTATACTCGTTTATATTTTCCGGGATTAATAATCCATACTTCCATACTAATATTATAAATGCAAAGTGACTCTGTCTGTCTGTCTGTCTTTCCATCGCGCTTAAATTACTGAACCGATTAGAACGAAATTTGGTACACAGATGGTCTAGAGCCTGGGTAAGTACATAGACTACTTTTTTTAAACCACCATAGGTTGCGCTAGGGGTTGAAAATTTTTATAATTTTATGCTTTCACGGCCAAACCGCTGAACAGATTGTAATGAAATTTGGTACACATGGTTTAGAGCCTGAGAAAAAAATATGCTACTTTTTAACTGGAAAGAATGGATTTAAGGGGGAGGGGTCAAAGTTTATATGAAAGTCCAAGCGGACGGAGTCGCGGGCAACAGCTAGCATATTAAAATAGAACCCTGAGTCCTACCTGCATGCCAATTGCAGCAAAAAATCTATTGATTGACAATATTTAATACAATTTGCACAATTAATTAAAGATTATAATGGATAGGTATTTATTTGTAGATACCTAACGATTTATCCTTTTAACTTTATAGATATATTATGTATTTCTAATAGAAAAATGGATTTCTAGCGAATAAACGTTATAAAGGTATCAACTTATTTCAAATTTGATCATAAATACCTAATTTAAAATAGTTTACTAACGAAACCGTTACGGCACACCTCATTATTAAGTGTAATGAAATTTTCTATTGAAATCGAAAGAAAGTGCGACTAATAAGCTGGATTAGAGATAAACAAATCGTTATAGCGTGATCGTAACCATTACAAGTGGACTTCTCCATATAAATTACAACAGGTACATTACGTTGTATGCGCTAACTAATATTTACTTGTAGAAAGTATTAAATCTTTGTAGGTACCTAACTAGACGAGTTAGGTTTGCCGTTCCGGAAAGTTAAATGAGTTACGACAGATATTTCCTTATTTTTATGGTCTAATAATACCACACGCCATTTAACATTTTGCTATAATATTATACGTATAATTAAATTTAATGCTATATAATAATATATTCTTAGTTTTAAAAGGAGGGGATACCTAATCGACTAATGATTTTTGTTTTATATATCCATGGTCTTATGTTAGAACAATAAAGATCCAATGGGATTTATTTGCTTTTCTTTGTGACGGAATTGTCCACAACCCTGGTGGTACCCTGTAACCACAAGTCACAGGGTACCTTGTAGTGGAAAGGTAGAATAATATGGGTTTTTACTTTTTAGTCAGTTAATTCAGATAGAAGTTGACGTCCACCGATGGTTCATGGTGTGCGTGAGCAGCTTCACGTGAAAAAAAAGTAAAATGATTTATTCCTATATGAATAAACAAATATAATAAGACAACTAGTTTATCATTCACACTATAGCGAGCTTACAGTTAAGAAAGTGTTCGGTAGAATTTTCAAATTAAAACTGAGGATCTCGAATAACATGGATGAACTGTTACAATAACTGTAACACCTATAAGTACCTAACTAGCCTTCTTTAGGCATCTTCTCTTAAAATATCACAGGCGATTCGACACCATATAATATACATATTCGTTTATAATATGTTTTCATAGTCGTTTTAATAATATGTTTTGAATTTTTACGCATTATATATTTTTATTATACTTTACTACTACTTACCCCATTTGGGCGTATCATGACATATAAAAAAAGATAAATGTACCACAAATATTGTTTGAGTTACCTATACAGTAAGTTAATTAACAGGAGTGCTTAGGTTAAACCCTTTTAGTACCTACCTATGTATTATATATAGTGGGTGGTAAAGTAGGTAGTCGCTTTCATCTCTGTGAAAATATTCGTGCGTAGTCAAAATACCTATACCTAGTAAAATATTTTACAAATAGCTGCCGACTTTAAAAATTTAAATATATACCTACTATAACTATTTAAACATCACATATAAGTATATTACAAAGTTGTTTTCTTCTGTCTATACCTATTGTATGTTTGTAAAGATTTACTTAAAACTGCGCAACCGATTTTCGTGTGGTTTTTTAACACATAGAGTCATTCAAGAGGAAGGTGCATACATGCATAAATGCGGGTAAAACCGCGTGGCGCGGTTAGTATAAGATATTTGTTATACATTACCTCCACTTGAACATATTACGGAGTAAAATATTGATATAGGTATAAAAAATACATACCATAAAAATATTCCACAACATGTTTGAAACTTATCACTATCACCGCTTTAAATTTAAATTCTTCCGATCTTTTCAGCTCGTAAATTAAAACGGTTGCGTTCGCGCAGCTTCTAACATTGCAGTAATGAAGGCTGACGACAGTCACGCTTACAATTTATATAGATCGACAAATTGCCACTCTACTATATAGGAAATGGAACTATGTTGATTTTGTTTTGTTAGTAAGTTAGATAATACTTAAGTGGTGTCTGCAGGCAAGTTTTGTTTTATATGAGCTTGTAGATATGTTTATAAAAATAAACAAAATAAATGTTTATTATTGAGCGCCGCATCGGAAACTATAAATGTGAATCTTAACATTGATCGATGTCATATCGTTTTATTAGGTAAGTTTATATTTACTAAGATGTTGAAATTGACTTACATATTTAGATACCTTTATTTATGCACTTAAAATTCGTTATACATTATGTAAGTACAATAGATACCATATAATATATAATTAATATAAAGAGTTTTAAAAGACAAGAAAGGCTTAATATGAAAAGTTCGTTAATGTTCCCGAGTAAAAATAATGAATATATTCTATTGATTTTGATTAGTTAACTACGTAGGATTATTGATTGAAAGATAAAGCCTATTTTAATTTAGAATTTATCATTTTAAAACATTTTATCCTAAAACCTTTTTGAATAGCTTCTAACATCTACAGGAACTAGGATGCCACACCTCTTTTTTCATACATCGTATGAATATAAATTTAGTTCCTTCCGGCGTCCGATGTATGAAATCAATGTAAGTATTGAGGTAATGGGATAAAACTATTTCAGTTTATTCAATTGGTGAAATGAAATAAAACACAGTGTATCTTTGATATTTTATTACATATCGCTCGGTACAGTTACTGATTAAAATGCAATGTTTTGTTTATTGTACCTTTAAAACGCTATTTTGTACACAGGACAACATACATTCAGTTATTAAAACATTATAATTTATTAATTTCTAAATGTACATAAAACGCGAAATGTTCTAATCTCGTTTGGTGTGTAGACGTAGTGTTTTTACAAAAGCAACATAAACGATTATAAAATACATTTTAGGATCTAATATTCAAATATTAGGTTACCAAATCTGTTATTACAGATGATTTTAAAAATATAGCTACAATACACACCAAATTAACTAAGAAATTGCAAATCGAATCGCAATCAGATCACATCATAATTTGTTTAAAATCATTGTATCTCTATAATTAATATAGAAATTTTTTCATGCATCCCTATATGCATAAAAGGTAATTAAAATGACGGCCTTATCTTCTGTAACTAGGCGAATACATGAAAAATGTCTAGAATAATCTGCAGGTATCCATAGATGATACTACAACGATAAATACTCCTTATTCACTACATTCAACTTACGCTACTTAGCCACTTATCACATACGTTGACCAATGCATAGCCGTTCGAATAAAAATACTGCGATCACAACATATTTTAAATATTATGAGTGCCCATATGTAACACGGAGATTTAGAACAGCGCGATCCCTAACCTTTCGTTAACACCGAAAAATTTTGTTCATACTCTAGTAAGTACTAATGACGTTCTACATTCTAATAAATCGTTCACCCCAAATAAGCGCAGTCAGTAAGACATCCTTGTCTTATTACGCTGATAGGTACATTCAGAGATACAAATAGCTAAATTATACTTTGACGATCTTTAAGTAATGCTACAATATACACCTGACTTTCATATTAACTGTCATTAAAAATAATCATAGCAGATATTCAACGTATAATTGATATGGCTAAAAATGAAACTCTGTATAAATTTCACAATTCACTTCTAAAAAAATGGTTTATAAATATTAAACGAATCGACATCGATCACGCTAATCAATAGCAAAAACGAGGATATGCGTTACTTTATGGAATGAATACACATGTATGACATGAATTTAGAATTTTAAGCTGAAATTCTTACGTATTTCAATACTGTAAGAACTTATCTGACTGATGGTGTAATAATTATTATTGATTCCTCGTTCTCTTGAAAATTAATTGTTTGACTGTATCTTCTTCCTTTAATGTTACCATTGGGGATTTGGAGGGTGGAAGGGATCCGTATTGGAAGTGTTAGAAGGAGGAGGGAAGGGGGCAGGAGGGGTGCCGTAGGGGGGATAGTACCCGGACCCGTAGCCCGCGTAGTACGGGGCGTTGGGGTACGCTCCGTAGCCCATACCGTAACCTGTAATATAATTAAATTTAACTAAATTGAAGATAGGCGTTCCTTAAAATGTTATAGGTATTTTTTATGGCTTCATATTAGTAGAGCAGAGGGTATATTTATTTATTTAAAAACTCTTTATCGTATATTAAAACAATCATCAACAAACAAATAATAAATAAGCACTAGTAAATGTACAACAGGCGACCTTATTGCTAAATATCAACGTCTGTCAGGCAATCGCAACAACAACAAAAAGGTATTTTTTCATAATTATGTAGTAACCATATAATTAAATTAACCTTCTACCGCGATTATCGGATACGTCATGCATTCCAAAAGAAACGATAAATACTGCGAGTACAGAGTAGTCGAATAAAATAAAATAGGTTTACCTGGATATTGTCCAAACGAGGTGTCAGGCGCGGCGCCGGGCGGCGGGTAGCCCGCGACCGGCGGCGACATCGGGTTCAGTGGCGCAGCGCGCATCGGATTGTCGGCAGCCGTTTCTATGCTCGTCGTCGTGCCTCCAGTCATCAACCCGCTGTGAGTCATATTTAAGGGCATAGACTGATGTTTACTCAAGTTAAAACCTCGTGGACTCTCTTGAGCTTCGCCGACGATAGCCTGGCTCTGACTCGCCGGTCTCGGGTTGTGACTAGGTACGGAACTATCTAAGCGCTTCGCTCCGAGCAAGCTGGACACGCTGTGCGACATGTTGGCGGGCCGCTCCTGCGACTCGACGTTAATTTTTTGCGGCGATCTCTTTTTCCTCGACCCGCTCGTTTTCTCCTCCCCGGTCGGGGAGTACGATTGAGTTATATCGTCCAAATTTTTCCGGAAGTCGGGGACGCCCCCCTCCTTGTTGAGCACGCTCGCGGTCCGTTCCAACTGACTGAGACTGGATTCCGTCGAAGGTCGACTGAGGGGACGGTGATGTCTGTAGTTTTTCAATAAGTTTATTTTGTTATCGCCCCGGCCGACCAAGTTTATAGGATTGTCATCTGTAAATTTACTTTGTGAATGTTCTGCGGCATCTGGACCGTTTTCGGTCGGTTTATTCTCTAGAGCCTCCTCTGATGGCAATTTCTCGTCCGTCGTTAAAACTATAGGCTCCGTTTTATTATCCCTAGGTTCCTTATCGGTAGACTCGTTATCGGTAGAAGGGGCTGAACCCTTTTGATTTTCAGTTTCTTTATCGTTTTGCTTGTCAGGTTTCGATTTTTCTTCCTTATTTTCTGTAACGTCGTCTTCATCATCACTATCTAAAACTTGTGTTTCCTCTTCAAACTTTTTAATTTTGGTTAAATTATTTAAAATTTTCTCTTTTGGCACTTTTGTTATACTAAGGGACGAAAGACCCGGTCGTAACATTCTCATTTGCGGCGTCGGAAGCTTGGGTCGCAATGTAGAGTATGACCTCATTTCTCCTAAGCGGTTTCTTATTTCAGCTATTTTTTGTCCAGGCAGCATTCCTCGCGCCAATTTTTGACCTAACATTGGTCTGGTTTGAATTCGCTGCAAGCGAGGATTGCCTTTAGATGTTATAGTAATTGCCGAATTGTTTTTCAATGATCCCGGTATGTTTGTAGAAGAAGGTCGATTTCCAAACACTACAACAAAATATGATTATTATATTGTCATAAATTTTTTAAGTTAAAATCTTATTATTATAAGACCTTACCTTTTTTACCTAAGGGAGTATCCTTACTATCGCCACCTTTCTGACCTAGGCCCTTGAGTGCAGTTTTAATTGCAATTATTTTCCCTGACTCTAGTTGCATATAGATTCCTTTAGGTGACTTTAATACCATCACTCGTTGTCCTGCCTTCAATACAATATTCGTTTTTTCAGTAGAATTTGTGGGTATTACAACATCTGAAATAAAATAAAATACAATAAACACGTAATAAAATTTAAAAAAATATTTTTATAAAATTGAAACACAGACTTACAAATAGCCTTGCAATTATATTAATTTTACACATTGCTATATCGCTAAATGTTAAGTACATTAACAAAAAATAATTCCAAAAATAATTCACTTTCTAAATTCATAAATGTGTTAAACAAGAAGACAAGGAAGGTAACAGGCAAGGCTCATGGTATAAATAGATCAAAACTGTGTTGTATTAAGAAAATAAAAGCAGTTTGGTAAGGCAGTATTGGCAGTAAGAGATTAACTCCTTTGCTTGATTGCGTGTACGCGTGCGTACGTGTCTATGTGTGCATACATGCAACTGCGTGTCTATGTGTGCGTGCATGTTGGTGTATATGCGCGTGTATTTGAGCGCACGTGGGTATGTGTGAGCGAGCGTTACCGAGCGGCAGCGTCATCTCCTGCGCGGTCATGCCCTGGCGGCGCCACACGTCGGCGGGGATCCAGCGCGCGGCGTGCTGCATGGGGCGCACGGAGGCGACGGGCCGCTGCACCAGGCTGCCGTCGGCCGCGCGCACCGTGCGGTACGCCGCCGCCGGCTTCGGGGCCAGCGCCGCCTTCTTCTCCAGCTCGTACCTGATGCCGGAGCGACCATATGACCACCGAATATTATTTGAACAAACATCCGATTCATTAATAGCGTTTTCCAATTACATAGCATAGTGCGACATTTAGAGCAATGTAGAAAAAGAAAATCATTTGTTAATTGTCCGTCTATGTCTACGTTACATAATGCACCACACGCACCACGCACCACACGCAAGCACTACTTAGTACTTTTAAGAGTGCTCGACATATGAATAATGATGTAGTTCAAGCATTCAACGTTAAGCATTACAAAACATGATGAGCTCTAATGCTATAATCGGAAAACGCTGTTAAATTGCGCTATATAAATTATTGATAACATTTGATGTTATTTAATCATTAAATTTTATTTCTTCGTTTTATTATTAATGTTGGCATAAATAGGCGCAACGTCCAGTGTCACTCAGTACAAAGTTATCAAATCTCACCCTCTTTGCGCCAACCTCTTCTCGGCGCTGGATAGCTTCTTTTCTTTTCTATCGACTAGTAATGACTCGTGCTGGAAAGGCTCCTTGGTCAAGAGTTTACTATGTAATGTAATGACTCCTTGCATTAAAACATCAATATATTTGTCTTTATGTTCCAACAAATCCTTAGGTTCTGATTCCTAAAAAATATATTATTTATTACATATTGATATTAATCCATATCCATCAAGTAAAAGTTTTACTTAAAAACACTTTAATATATATTTAATTCGCTTTAAAATATTCGTTTACATTGGGTAATTTATAAAAATATAGTGACATAAATTAGGTATTTACCTTTTCATCGTTATCAAAACACAGATTTGTGATCTCTTTCATAGACAATACAGCATCAGGATTACATTCATCGACTACTCGGTCTGCCATTCCTTGCTTATTTATTTGACGATCGTAGATTTTCTTTTCAAGACAACAATCCATTACGAAACGGTAAACGAAACACGGTTTCTTTTGCCCATACCTGAAAATAGTTTATTCCGATATTTTAACTCTAAATAAATGAATTTCAAGGCTTAAAATTTACTAATCATTACATAGCATAAAACAAAGCTTTCTTCTGTCTGTGGCTATGTATGCTTAAATTTTTAAAAGTAAGCAACCAATTTTCAAGCGATTATTTCATCAGATGGAGTGATTCAAGAGGAATGTTTATGTGTATAATAAAATAAATAATATATAATGAAAATCAAAAATCAAAAATGTATTGCCACACTCAAAAGCTTATTTACAAAGCAATATTTATAACAACTAAAAACTTAAAATTAATGGTCAAAGGACTGCCCAGTAAAGTTCCGGGCTTGCACCCGAAAATGCGGGTAAAAACGCGGGGCGCGGTTAGTTTTTAATAATTCAATGATTAGTTTGATGAATATATTATTACATGAATGGATGAAGGTCAAATTAAAAGAGAAAAATTTAAACAGCCTACCTATAAACTCTGCATACAGCTTGTGTATCATGGCAAGGGTTCCAGCTGGCATCGAACACGATGACTCTGTTAGCTCCAACGAGGTTTATTCCCAACGATCCCGCTCGCGTCGAAACAAGGAATAGATATACGTTGGGATTTGCGTTAAATTCATTTATAAGTTTTTCTCGTTCCAAAGCGTGGGTGGATCCATCCAATCCTGAAAATATGTAAGATTTAAAAAAATATAATACATATTAAGTAGTAATGTAATTTTGATTATTAAAATACTTACGAAAATAAGAAGTATTTCGTTCCCAAACTCGATTTGTTCCAGGTATATAATTTCGTTCCAGATAATCTTCAATAAGATTCAAAGTAAATAAACTTTGACTAAATAACAATAATCGGTCTCCTAATTTGATACTTTCATTTAATATGTAGAAAAACAATTCCATTTTAGCTGAATTCTCGATCATTCCAGCTATGTAGTCTTTCAACAAGTCTGTTGCCCAGTCATAAGTCATTTCTTCTGCTTTCTTTGCCAGGGCCAATTCTTCTTCCCTGTTTAACTTTTCTTCCTTTTCACTTTGTTCCGATTCAGATTCATCGTTTGTCTTATCCTTGGACGTTTTTCTATCTTTTCTACCTTTTGGTTTCGATTTGCCTTTTGGTTTAAGCTTTTCGGGTTTCTGCTTTTCTTTACCCTTACCCTTCTTTTTGCCTTTTTTTGAATCAGGCTCTGAATCCGAGCAACTTTTAGGCTTCTCCGATGATAGCGTGTCAGATTTTTTTCCAAGATCTTCACTTATTGACGTGACAGGCGTTATAATGTTATCTTTCTTTATTTCGTCTTTCACAATCTTTTTCGTATCTAAATCTTCTATCTTCACCTCCCCATCGGATTCAGACTTCATTTCTATTTTGTCTTCCGATTTAATTCTATCCAGTTCAGTCTTCAGTGTTTCTCCTATAGGCCATGATGTAACTGGACTTCCAGAACTACCACTACATAGAGGAGGCTTGGTTTCCAAGTTTTGATTTGAAAATTGATTGTATTCGTTATTGCCTTGTGAGGCAGAATTTAAAGTATTTGATTGATTATAGTTATAGTTGGGGAATGTTGGTGGGTTCTGAGTAATGTTTGTCTCGTGTTTAACATTATTTAAGGAATAATTCTGGTCCAGATTGTTTTCTGTTTTAATAGAAGCTTTGTTTGGCATAGGATTGTCCTGGGAATTACCGTAATTAGGATAATTGGCAGATTGATTTCCGTACTGATTATAATTGTAAGAATTGGTAGCATATGGATTATTTCCTGGATATTGTTGTGATGGGTAGGAATTCGGATAATTTTGCGGAGGCTGATTATTAGGATACTGATTAGGTGGCCCACTATTTGCATTGTATGGGCCATAAGGCGGGTTTGCGTGGGAACTATATGGCGCTTGATAATTTGTTTGGGGTGTTGGATATGGGGCCGCACTGTTTTCTTGATATGGTGCATTAGAAGACACATTACTACGCACATAGGGACTGTTATTTGAAGTATTATGATTATCAGAATAACTTTGATTGTGAGGGGGAACATTATTATTTGGAAACGTACTACTATTGCTAGGTACCTCATTTGGAGTGTAAGACGAGTTGTTTGATGGCAAATTATTTGCAGTGAATGGTGTATTGGAAGCAATAGAACCTGGATCAGAATATGAAGGGTTATTCGGCGTAATACTACTTCCGGGGTATGGTACATTATTTTGTGATACATTGTTAGCGTACGTCGACGCAGTTTGAGGCGCATTATAATTTGTAGGAAACTGTTGCTGGCTATTTTCAAAACCAGATTGCGCAGGTGTATTAAAATTCGATCCAGGTTGATTATTTGAGTATTGCGAATTATTGTAGTAACTTGAATTGCCATAATAGCTATTGTTTCCCCAGTAATTTTGATTATATCCTTGTTCCGGATTGTTCTGCGGGTATTGATTAGGGTAATTAGTATTATCATATGGCGGTTGTTGTGGATAATAATTACTACCATACTCTTGGTTAAACGCTTGCCCAGCCGGATAGTAGCCCGGTGGTGTATTTTGGTACGGCGGATAGTTAGGCGGAGGAAAATTTCCTGGAGTTCTTTCAGATCGAAACGCATTGGGGCCATAAGGGCCATTAGGAGGAGGCGGATATTGTGAATGATTAAATTTTCCTGCTTCGGGTCGCGGTTGGGGCCCTGTAGTATTTGGGGGAATTGTTGCAGCTGGCTTCTTAGTAGAACCCTGTAATGCAGAGAAATACAACTTAAATATAGCTCAATTACTCAAAGAAATAATAAATTAAAAGTGTGTAAAACTTACGCGAGGTTTGCCAGGACGCCTTCCCGGACCTTTGCCATTTTTAGCACGACCAGCTTTAGTCACACCACCTATTTCCTCC
Source organism: Eurema hecabe (assembly GCA_026213755.1). NCBI lineage: Eukaryota > Metazoa > Arthropoda > Insecta > Lepidoptera > Pieridae > Terias > Terias hecabe. The sequence continues at coordinate 5,688,433 of JADANM010006178.1, forward strand.
AAATCAAGGTCCTCTTCTATAGCTGCGTTTACTTCACTTCGTTTTTTCAAGAAATTGTACAAAACATCTGGATGATTCCATATCTAAAATGTATAATCATACAAATTAGTATTGAAAGAAAAAGGTGTTTAAAATTGCAAGAGTAATAAATGAATATCATACTTTGCAACAAATTGCGAATGCTTTAAGAGGGTTTGGCACTGTAGCAGACCGAACAACCTCATTCATAAACCTATCATATAGTTTCCTTTGCAATGGAGTCATTCGAACCAAAAGAACGTATTCTTCTTTCTGCGGTAACGTCGACTGTAGCACAGCGTGAGATCGTCTATAAAAAACCAAGTATAAAAATTGTCTTATGATACATGATTTTTTTAGCTTGTAACTGTAATAAAAAATAATAAATACCTTTGTACAAAACCAACGAGTAGTGAATGCAGCACATGAGCTCTATATCTCATTAGTCTTATATCCTGAGGTGTAGAATCAATACACTGACCATTCTGAATAGGTCTCTCGAACATGTTACAAAACTCCGTTTTACTACCCAGATAATTTGGACGCACAAAATCTACCATACACCAATACTCCAGCAAATTATTTTGTAATGGATATCCTGAAAATAAAAAAGATCATATAAGTTTTACCCTCAATACATATTAATACTGTCGATATGAAGATCAAATCAGTTAGGTTTGTAAAGGACAGTAACTTATAACTGTGTTTAATTATATGTATTTATAGAAAATGTATAATATTTTTTTGATATTTTATTCAAGAAGTCAACACACCTGTTAGTACAATACGTCGCTTCGTCCTCATCTGCTTAAGGGCGTAAGATATATTTGAATGAGAATTTTTTATTCTATGACCTTCATCACAAATAACTAAATCAGGCCCTGGCTTGACCAATGCCTCATACATATCTGTAAAAGAAAAATACATGTAAGAAGTTTAAATTTAATTGGTAGAACCAAAACGATTATACTAAGGTTTATCCATACAATCCATTGTCTGGTGAAATAAAATTTGTTTGTATTAAAAATACATTTTTTTTATTAAGCAAATAATATTTTGTAAACATACCATCTAAAAGCTTTTTATCTTCGTCATTTTGTGTATCCTCTTTTTTCTCATCTTTTAAATCAACCTCCAGTTTGCTAAGGTCTGTGTCTTCTTTGTCGAGACGATGCTCATCTGAAGCTTTAGTGACATCTGATCCCTGTAAAAATATAAAATCTCAATTAATTGCACTTGTAAAAATATACATCTGATTTATAATATGCTGAACATGATATGGAACAACAATATTAATATGGTTTTATGTTAATATTTACCTGAGTATCATCATTCCCTACATCAGCTTTTTCAATTTTTTCTTTTTCCTTTTCAGCCTCAACCTTAGCATCTGCTTTCTTTTTCTTACAAGGTTTTTTGTCTTTTTTCATACTTAATAATCTATATAATTCATAGCCTATCATAAGAACGCCGCCAGTAGTCGTCCAATCCTAGAAGAAAACATACATAATATGTTATTAGATGATAAATAACTTCAAATTATATGTAACATTCTTTAATCCATATTGCTATACCTTTACAACTTTAGCGCGCATTTGTAATGTTTTGTGACTATCATTTAACACATATATGGGAAAATTTCGAGGTCTCACATCACCATGTGCTGCTAAGGGACTATTTGTAGCATCTAGTGGAAGCCACATATTGAACTCAGCCACCTTAAATACAGAAAAATAATTGTTATTACTTTTATTTTAAAATAGAACTAAGAAAATGAAGGCAGTATAATATGTTACTAATTCTATGTTTTAAATTATATCTTATATAGGATTCTTATTTGAAGTTACAAAAATTTAAACTGTAATGAGTTTGAGACTTTATTATTGCAGTTTAACCTGAGCAATATCATAATGAAATATCAATTATTATACTTCTTACCCAATTTTGCAGAGTATTAATTGGCATAATACATAAAACAGTTTTAGAAGTTGTGTGCCTCAGAAATATATCACAAAAGCAAACAATTTGCAATGTCTTTCCTAAGCCCATTGAGTGTGCTAATATACAGCCAAACCCTGTTGATGTTGAGAACCTTTCCACTGATTCTATTATATTATCAAAGAGAAATCTTACTCCACCAATCTACAAAAAAAATATTCGCACATCAATCATAACCATAATCAAATAACACTTATTAAATTTATTTAAAACACTAGCAGACCCTTGTCTACTTTGTTGAGCATAATGATGACAATCCTTTTTTTATATGAGATTACCCCTTACAATTTAACAAACACACAAACTTTATTTCTTTATAATATTAGTATAGATAAAGATTAGTTATAATACCTGATGTGGTTTAATTACTCTAGCAATTTGTGGAGCCAAGTAGATATCTTCTTCATTTTCTGGATGACCTATATTTATTTGCACTCTACCTTGTTCATCTGGTATGTTATATGCATCATTTACATGAAGACCTGCAAAAAATATGGAACATTTAAACTAGCACTTAACTTGCTAAAATACAAATAATAAGTGCTACACTGTAACTAAAAACTGACAGGTGGTTACTTTCCCTTATTTAATAGTTTACAACAAGTTACTTCATTTATTTAATAGTTTACAAGACATTTTTTAATAGCAGAAAGAAAGAAAGAAAGAAACATTTAATATTCAAACCACTCTGCATATCATTTTTGTCCTATTTAAATAAAGTAATCAGCATTATTGCTTATGAATATTACTATACAAGGTACTTAATAGAACTTTCAAGATATTTTGAGTAGATCCAACAATGTGCTATTTCTTTCACCTGAATTAGCAGGATCATCTTCAGCCTCAGGACTAGGTGGAACTTCCGAATCAGACAGCATTATGCAATCATCAGAATCTGAAGATGAAGAAGATGACTCTTCTCCACTGCTACTGTCCACTATTTCTACTACCTATATTAACAATAATGATTATCGTATATTATCCTTATTATAACATAGTCTATTGCCGAATGGTAATTATTCTATATATTTTGTCAATAATTTAAGTCTCACATGATGTGATGTATACCTTTACATCACACACTACAGTTCAACATGAGGCACTATTGAGTCAGTTAATTTAATTATTTAATAATAAATTATATATGTTTCATTACCTCTTTTTTATCGCCCTTCTGATCTATTTTGTTTAATTTTTGAGCTAATGCTGACGCTGATGTAGTGGGTTTTGAAACCTTTGTTACTTCTAGTTGACCCTGTTTTACTGTTGTCTTTTTCACTTCACCAGATGGTAATTTTACTAATACTGTGTTTGGTAAACTGTAATAAATTCAGTTTTAAAAATATTATTGGTCAGAAGTAAAAGCTTATGTATAAATGTTCAGTTAGCCAAAAAATATTAATCAAATTTAACAACAGATTATCTGATTCCCATTCCATAAATTTTGAATTGAGCTTCTTGAAGTATTAGCCCACAAAGCATTAATTATGCTAATATGATTATTACATACCAAAATAATTGACCACCAGCTGAGTTGTAAAAGAGTTTAAACATGTTTAAGCCAATAAAATCTATAGCATAATATTGATAGATTTATGTAATAGAATACTTACTTTAGTTTTTGTGCAGTCCCAGACCTCTTTAATATGGATGATCCTCCTTGTAAGAGCGACAATGTTTTTTGATGAATTTTGTTTTGCCTATTCATTGCTATTTGCCTTTGTACCTACACCAAATTACATAATTAGCAAATATCAAGATTCTTATATGCAGATAAGTTTATATTTTAAAAACATTTATGTTAAATTTCAATATGCAATCATAATTTACTCCATGCTTAACGATCCTTAATTTTCTAGATTTGCTGTAAAAGGATAACCAAGTTAAGATTCAGCCAATAGACATACTTCTCTGATTATGCGTTGCTGCTCTTGAACCCTGGCCAAACGCTCTGATTCCTGTCTTTGAGCTGTTAATGTTGATGCATCCAAATTTTTCTCATCCATAACTTCCCTAATATTACGGCGAACATTTAATGCATTGCTATTAGATAATTTCTTCTGAAATAAAACAATAAACATATTATTAAAATAACCAATAACAAAACCCATCACTAGACACAAATAGGTTGAAAGAAATGTTTGATAATTAACCTTCCATACAGTTTACACAACTATGTATAGGAGTCAGAAATATTAAATCAGTATATAATAACTAATTTTGTAGCAGTAAAATAGCATGAACATAAATATAATATATACCTCATCATCACTTTCTGTTTTCTTTTCATCACTAGGTGTATTGTCCTCACTTTCAGATTTATTTACAGTTTTAACACTTATTTCACCCATGTCTTTTAACTTTTCCGCTATATCAAAACTCTGGCTGCTGCTATCTTCCTTCATACTTAATAAGTCATCTGGTGCTTTGTCTGGACATAAATCACTTTCCTCTACTTCAGTTATTTCAACATTTTTTGATAGGTCTAACCCACTTTCATCGATAATATCACTAATAGATAATGTTTTTGGCTTGTTAGTTTCCGGAGATTCAATATGTGAAGCTTGTTTTACATCTATTTCCTTTCGCTTAGCTTCTACTATATCACCAGTTTCAGGATCTATATAACTCTCATTTTCTTCAGATAATTCTTGCACTGCGTTTGGGTCTACTGTAAACTCCTCTTCAGATAAACCATCACTATCTGTGTCATTCTCCTCACTAGAAAAGTCACTAAAGTCTAAAACATTATTACCAGCTAAACTCCGTATTTTTATTCCAGTGTCTTTTTTAAGTTTTTTTGTAAAATCATGAAAGTTCCGAACTGCCTCCATCTTCCTCTTTTGACTCATACGCCGGGGACGTGCTGCCGGTCGCCGACGAGAATTCATAGCAGCGGCCTGAGCAAAATGAGCACGTCGTATTCTCATAATTGTTTCATCTTCGTTCTCACTGTCCATAATGTCTTCTTCGGACAAATCGTCTTCTTCGTCACTATTCTTAGATTTACCTCGTATAGACATTGTTCCACCTGCATAGCTCATCGTAGATATAATTTCGACAATTATCAACAGGAATTCATACTCAATACACTTATGACTCTATAGGTAAAATCCTATTACAAAACACACTTCTTTATTTATATTTTTGTAATAAATATAGTAAGATAAACATAAAATTCACGACAATTCTTTGTACATCTTCATTGGGACGCGATGTAATGTCTAAAAGAAAATTTAAGTAATTTTTGATATTGAAGCAAGCATTGTACAATAATGGTTTGTTATAATTATTGTTTACACTTAACTTTTTGATTAACGCTTAACTTATGTTATTGCAATTAAATTTTCGGAAGCCATTACTTCCGCAATAAATAGCATTTGTCTACACATATAATAATTTGTGTATTCGACAAGCGTGTTTACAAAAATTGAACAGTTTCGTCAAACGTAATGTAACTTTATTTCTGGAGACTAACAAGGTTCAAAATGAGAAAAAGACTCTTGGTGGATTCCTATAAACAAGTAACAATTCTATGTAAAGTAAACTAACAAAATTAGACCTTATCATAAAACCCATTGTAAGTAAAAGTTTCGTTGAACATATTTTTTTATAATGGCAACAAGACTTACAACGCTTGTCATTTAAGAATAGGTACTCTATAGCAAAAATGCGTTCAAAATTATTAAATATTAAAGTTTTTTTAACTCCACTTCAAAACAAATGTAGCTATAAAATTATTCTTAATATTTAGTTATAAAAGGATTTATCACATAAATTTGCTTGGGAAAAAGTAATACATATTATATATAAAAATGATTTAATAGTTATATCATAATTTTTTAGTCGGTAGTCGGTACTATTATTAGTGCACATTCTAATTACACAAAATTGTTTTTTCCAGAAACGTATGCTAACCTGGCGATGGCTAAAGCAGACTAAAGGAAAGACGTCCTAAATAGGATGTTTACGCGTCGTTCGTAAACCCTTACGTCATTCACAATTTTACATATTTCGAAATTAAAGGGAGGATCCCTATTTCTATTCCTCTTTGACCCAAATATTTATTACTTATTACTAAGCATTATATTGCATTAAATTTTCGCCACGTCATTACTTCTGCAATAATTGCGTACAATATTGTTTGTTTTTTAGTTATTATTTAAATAAGGAGCAAAATTTGATAGGGCCTACTACGTAAAACACATCCATTGTTGTTTGTAAACTATTTCCCCTTACAAAACAATGCATTTCCAGCTAGCTCTATCAAAAGTAAATCTGACAAAATTATTAATTAAACCATTCTTTTCAATCATACTATTTATTTACATGAAATTGCTTAATACATTTACAATGATTATGCTACTCCAACCAAGCGGTTTTCTCTGATGCGAAGACGCCGTTCACGTTCAAACTCCTTCATGCGCAACACATAGCTGAAAAAATATTTCAATTTCAATTTGTACATAAAACAATTGTTGGTTATTTTAATAATTACAAGATGTTAAGATTAACATCAAGATGTGGAGACATTGTTATCGTAATGAAATGAAAAAATAGCAAGTTAATTAATTAAAAGAGAAATTATTTCTGTTAATTTAAGACCAATCATATCATCTTGCTTGTTTGTTAAGAATTGTAGCAAATATCTACAGTCAGAAATAATGCATTTCTCTCTACAGGTCTTGAGTATGTTAAAAGATGAGCTCGACAGAGTTCAATACTTTAAATCATACTTACTCCTGGTGTTCACAATTTAAATAGTCATGTTTTTCATGAGCACATTTGTAAACCAGTGGCATATTCTTATAGCGACAAACTTGGTATTCTAAAAGATGATGGGCGCAATAATCTCGGTATTTTGGTGGAATCTTAGCAGAAACTAAGTCTTCGTCACGCGCAATCATTTCTGTAAAAATCGGTTCTGAATTGTCACTACTGCTGGTAGATTACATAACAAACATTCTAACTTATGAAAAACTGCAACTATTAATAAATCCTGTTAATGTTCTAATAGAAGTGTATACCTCTCGGTTTCCTTTCATATGAAAATCCATCCTGATGATCAAAGGTTGGTTTATCATCCATGTTTAAATTAACATTTCTAGCGTTAAAAGATCCCAAAATCTGCCCCATGATTGTAGCAATAGGCAAAGGCCCTTATTATTTCGGTAGTATAATATGAACAACAATTTTAAAAAACTACTGTGATTTCTCTTAAAGAAACCACAGTATACTTATTGAACCTTTTTAAAGGTAGTAAATAAAGATAGCTGGTTAGTAAGCCCTCATGAATAAAGTATATACTCAAACTGACAATGACTTTGACATTTGACATTTGACAACTATTAATTTGAAGAGTAAAGATTAAGATGGCGAATTATATTAAAATAACTACCGTGCCCACTTTGTTGGGCATAACGTTAATAATCCTTTTTTATTTTTGTAACTTTATTATATTACTATGACACTCGGGAATAATGTGGCTTTCTATTGGTGAAAGAATTTTTATAATCGGTTCAGTAGATCCCAAGCTTACCACTTATATTACAATATTATTTATTTAACAAACACAAAAACTTTACTTCTTTAATCTTTTCTTTATAAGGTTAGTAGGTATAGAAGTATAGATTGCCTTACATGGTTTAATGTACAGTAGAAAATCGTGATCATATTAAATATCCTTATTTTATTAGTGGTACTTTAAATAGATCAGAACCATTGGTTTCGAATATGCCATTAAAAACCGGCATTAAGTCGATCATCATTGCCTGTTCAGAGCTGTCATCAATCACAAAAATTGAATTAAAGTAAATGCTCAGAAGATTATGGGGTACTTAATACTTATTGGTTATTAATATCGTAGCACCTGCCTGCCAGTTTCTTAAAGCACCGTCACCGTAAATTCGTCGTTCTGGCTTATTAGCTATGAGGTTATCCACACACGTATAGTACGGGTCATTTATGTTTAGCGCTGGACGAGAATAGCTGCGCATCGGTAGAATCGCGCTCGTAATTGACGTATTGGTGCGAGGAAGACAACACGACTGGGACAACCAATCAACGCTCGCGCACCCGACGATCACGCGCCGTTACCTCGATACCTTATTTTTGACTTCTGCGCAGGTTTCGTTCAGCGCTAAAGATTCGTGACGCTTACTATACATTATTTGAAGATTGATCACGGATCCGACCTGCTAGTCACTACATAATATAAAAGTATGTATTTTCTTTTAGAATTGTCTCAAATAATAATACTGAATTCCTAAATCTCGTTAAAAACTTTTAACAAAATATGCCAATAAACAATTAGTTCCGGAATATGCGTGGTCTTCTCTTTAAAAGCATTATAAGTATGATGTATATCATCATTACATAGTATAAAACAAAGTCGCTATTTCGGTCTGTCTGTCCCTATACAGTATGCTTTGATTTCTAAAACTACTCAACGGATTTTGAAGCAGTTTTTTTTTATAGATAGTGATTCTTAAGGAAGGTTTATATGTATAAAATAAATGCATAATATAGTACAGAAATTCTGATAAATTAATAGGTTTATATTGTGATGTCGCAAATAGAAACTTTTTTTTGCGGCATATGTCTATCTCTTAGGGATAACCCACCATTTGCGGAAGATTGCTTCGTGCGTCCTCAGCGAGTCCGTTCCCGCAAGGGTGCGCGACAGAACACCGGTGGGTTTTAGTCGGTAGTGGCCGATCTTAGGCGAGTCCGACATAATCGCCTCCTCCTCCCCCGAGGAGGACGCGGTATCCGTAAGAGAATTTCCCGCCGTTAAAAAAAAAAGGGATAACCCACCATAACCATTTTTAATCCTTTACTAATAAATTGTTATTTACGAAGTGATTTTTAACTGTACAGCATTAATTCTTATCCAATTAATTAAATTGTGCATGTATTATAGATCAATATGATTTTTACAGCATGCAATTTAAGTGAATAGTTCAGAAGATATTACAAATTTAAAATGCAGGGACGCAGTTGTTGCGGCGTCGCGGGTCGGGTTGACAAAAAAAGGTGTGAACATTGTGTATGAGCCATGAGGTCATTCTGTAGTTGCACCCGTGCGAAGCAGGGGCGGTCGCTAGTATATTATATATCAATATGCTTTTTACAGGATGTAATTTAAGTGAATAGTACCGAAGATATGACAATTTATAAATTTAAAATGTAGGGACGTAGTTGTTGCGCCGGCCGGGGATCAGGTTGACAAAAAAGCTGTGAACGTTGTTTATGAGGACATTGCACCCGTGCGAAGCAGGGGCGGGTCGCTTTAAAATTAATGTAATAATAAAACAACTATGATAAAAATATCTTTATTAAAAACCTTAAATTTACATTGGATCTTGTGTAGTATCATATCTTTTCATAATATTCTGAAATCTGTTTCTGTTCCATTCAGCGAAATATAAATTACTCAAATGAGAAAATTTTCGTAGTACCTGTTCTTAAACCTAATATCAGAAACCAGAATACAGTTTCCCAAGTTAGTTTCTGTTCAGTTCAGTACCTTTTACCTGTACTTAAACCTAATATGACATAAAATGTAATAATTGAACTACTGTCCATTAGTTTGATTGGTTTCCATCTCTTCATCTTCATCTTCTGAAAAAATAGGATCAATAAATTAGTTACATGTAAGAATAATTTCTGATGACTCATGTTTTGTTATGACCAATTTGTAAAGGGCTTGTTGATAAAAGTTTTATGTATTCATGCATTATAGATGAGTGTGGGGGTGGGGATAAATTATTAAAAATTAAAAGATAAATATGCAGCAAACTCCAATTTGTTAAAATTGAATAAATACGGAAGGACACTTGTGATTGTTTACAGCTTTCAATTTTTATTGAGATGCCATAAAGTGTCTATACTTGATATTATAAATCCGAAAGTAATTCTGTCTTTCCGATTAGAATGAAATTTGGTACAAAGGCTACTTTTTTTTTTAAACAAACCCCCAAGAGGTTGTGCGTTGTGAGGGTTCACGAAATTCATTTGGTACACATATGGTCTAGAGCCTTTAGAGAAGAAACATAGGCTACTTTTTAACAGGAAAAAAGGGTTATAAGCTCCATACGGACGGAGCCACGGGCAACAGCTAGTAATTAATAAAAGTAAAGTCAATCATATAGATGTTAAAAGAAGTCAGTTAATAATACATCTATCAATATAAATAAATTAATTGTACATGTTGTTGAATGACACCATTTTTGTGAAATTTTCCACCAGATCAGACAATTTTTATGTGATGCCATGTAACTATTTGTGGATTTTTATCTGCCAATTTAAAATTTAGCCCTTGTTTAGATTAAGACTACTTGCTTGATAAACATTACAAGGTATAATAATAATAATCATACTTTGAATTGACCAGGCTGGTGCCTGGTAATTTCAAATTATGATTATTTTTCTTACGTTGCCCATTCTGTTGGACTGGCGTCTGTATAGGCTTCTGTCCAGGAATTTGGCCCGCTTGCAACATTCTGGTTAGTCTTTCAACCTCTTGTAAGGATGATGCATTTTTGATGGCTTCTCTAATTTTATGAATTTCTTGAGGTGTAAGATCTAAAAAGTACGTTGAATTAGGGAACAGTCTTATTTTGTGAAAATAATTGCTTTGTTAAAATAGTTGAAGATTTTATACAGAATAATAATCAAGTGTATATATAAGATTCTTACTTGTGACTTTTGGATCTGGCATATTACCCCCAGGTATGAACGTCTTGGCTTTTCGGGTAATTTCTTTTTGTAATTCTTTACCCTTCTTGCTTTTAAATAATGTATTAGCCTCTTCTCTTTCTTTTTGTTTTATTTTTCTGAAATCTAAGAGCCTTAGTTCTGGTAATTTAAATGCCACATATGCTCTGCAATTAAAAAATAATACCTATTTTTCATTCTCAATCTCACACATAAAAGGTAAAAACACAAGTTATAAAAAACATCTCTACCTGTAATGTTGTTTATTTGCAACAGGATTATGCATTAAGGAAAGAGTCTTCAGTCTAGATAAAGTTGCCAATGGATCAAGATCTCCTAATTCAGATATATTGTTATTTGTTAATATAAGTGATTCCAAGTTGGGCAGATATTGTTCTAAATTTTCTCCAATCCGCCTGCAAGTAAACATAGTTTGCTTTATGATATAATAGTGAAAAATATCAATAATGTGTTAATTATTAAATGTGGGTACTTACACAATTCTATTATTATTCAGCAATAAGCATTTCATTCTTTTTAATAAAGGGAAGCCATCGAGTTTTCTTATATCGTTATCAGAGAAATCAATGGTATCAAATTGATCTAAAGTTGCACCCATATTCTCTATCTGAGGAATTTTGTAACCTGAAAAATAATTTGAAGTTATATGGATAATAATACATCACAATTAATAGATAGATAATAGGCATTCATATTTTCCATTCATTTATTTCCTTAAATACATTTAAATATAAATCAAAATATAACCTCTTAGATCCAATTCTCGATCTCGGCAGGGATTCATATACTGCATAGAACTCTGAATCAGCTCGATAGTTAGTTTAACCATCCTGAGGTAGTCTAGAACAACTCACTAAAACGATATGGCTAGACTATGTAATCGCTAAATCTCAATTACAAAGGGTTTAACAATTCTAATAATTGTAATTTGTATAATGTCACAATGTGTAATGTATTGACTTGACGGCTAGACGCCGTTAACCTATAGACTATAGAGTATTGTTTTTTTTTTTTAATTTACCTAGTAACAAAGACCTTTAGGTCATATCTTATTTATTATTTTTAGACTTCACTTCATAAATTTTAGTCGAGTCAGTCAGTCGTTTCTTTCAGCCCTTCGTAAACAGTGACAGTGAACTTTAGGAAGAACCTCGAATCTTGGAGCAATCGAAACGGCGCTACTATGCGCTCTCAAATGAATTCTTCATTTCCTGGACACTTATTAGTTAATTTACTGCATGATTTACTATCACAATCAAACATTAAATCACTTTATGCACCAAAAAACGAATATTCAACTAAGATTACAAACAGACGCCGCCAGATTCCCGCCAAACTCAGAGTATAGTATACTGTATAATAGAATATAGACATAGATAATTCAGAATTTCAATTCTGTGTTGCCATAATTTTGCCAATTTCTTTTTGTGGGTCCATTTATTAAGCTTCAACTAGTTCTCCATAAATAACCTTCAAGCAAATATTTATACAACTAATACAACTCTACAATTTCTAATTTCAGAACTGCAGATCGATCAGAATACAGTCACAACCGATAAGTGACAAATAACAAACAGATTAATTTAACAATATATTTAGTTGTTGGGGTTCAAATAATATGGCCAACATTCAGATTCAAAATCTTCTATCGCAGTTATCAGCTTAGCTTCTCTTTCTATTGTCAATGTGATTGACAAAATATGACATTCAATGTTCGCCATATTGGTACGAAGGGTTGGTTGGACTTTTTTTTTTATAATATGAAGAGGGGAGACGAACTGGACGCACTCCTGATGCTAAGAGTTACGCCAGCCCATAGCCAATACCATAATATACAATAATCAACTTGTTACGATAATCATGTTAGTTTTGACTAATTTTGAATTAATCGTTGATATTAGACTTATTTATTACACCAGTTAACGTCCAGGAAGTTAGCACCACACTTTTGAGATTTTTAAGTTTTAAAAGTTGTTCCGGGTTGTGCTAGGTTTGTTCTACATTGTTCCAAAACGACATGGCGCAGAGATCGATATTTTGGGAGATATTGAAGAAACAAAATTTGGCGCTGGCACCACACTTTAAAGCTAATGCAATTTTGACAGCTGATTTGCGTTCTTCTTTTAGAGTTGCTATACATTGTTCCAAAACGGCATAACGCTGAGACTTATAGTTTCAGAAAAAAATAGAAAAAACACCGACCCCAGGAAGTTAGCACCACATTTTTCAGTTACTGAAACTTTGAAGGTTGTTCCAGGTTGTACTAGATGGGAGGAGGAGGGGTGGAGAGGGTCCTCCCCCGGGAGAGGCGGGTGGGTGGCGAAGGTCCGCCCGCAACCATCTGATGCGCAAATGGAGGGAGAGGCTGGACGAGCCGTGTGCGGGCGAGTGGACCGTGACGGCTGTTCGCCCCGTACTCAAACGCTGGGTGGACAGGCGTCACGGTACACTCACCTACCGGCTGGTGCAGATTCTGTCGGGGCACGGAAGCTTCGGCAGATATCTGTGCCACATAGTCGGTAGGGAGCCACTGCCCGCGTGTCACCATTGCGCGAGCATGGAGGACACTGCGGAGCACACGCTCACGGCGTGTCCGGCCTGGGCTGTAGAGCGAGCGTCATTGGCTCAAGTGGTGGGCAGCGACCTCTCCTTGCCGGCCGTGGTAAATGCCATGGTCCGCGACGAGAGGTCGTGGCAGGCGGTTCTCTCCTTCTGCGAAACAGTCATGTTGCAGAAGGAGAGGGCGGAAAGGATCCGGGAGGGCGACCCGCTCTCGGATCCTATCCGCCGAAGGAGGCGAGGGCGAAGAAGGAGGGCGTACCAAAGCGACCTCCTCCTCCAGCCCTAGTGGGGGTCCCGGGCGGCGTAGACGGGGGTCGCGTCGCCCACGAAATGGGGCTCCTGCGCCTGTTGTGGTGTGTCTGGTGTTCCGGGCACACCACGATGTGGAGGGGGCGGGACAGATAGCTCTTCCTGTCTCGCCCCACTGGAGGAGGCGGCCGCATCGTTAAGCGGCCGCCGGCGCCTGGCGGGCCTGCGGAAGATTGCTTCGTGCGTCCTCGGCAGGTTCGCCCCCCGAAAGGGTGCGCGACGGAACACCGGTGGGTTTTAGTCGGTAGGGCCCTTCTGGCGAGTCCGACATAACCGTCTCCTTCTCCGGCAACGGCAAAGGTCTGAGTGCAATACTTTCCGAGAAAATTTGAATAAACAAAATAGTGTCAGGAAGTTTGCACCACACTTTGGAGTTTTTAAAACTTTGACGGTTGTTTCGGGTTGTGCTAGGTCTGTTCTAAAATTTTCCAAAACGGCATTGCACTGAGATTGATACTTTCGGAGAAAATTACAAAAAACGAAATTGAGCCCCAGGAAGTTAGCACCACACTTTTGAGTTTTTTAAGTTTTAAGAGTTGTTCCGGGTTGTGCTGGGTTTGTTCTACATTGTTCCAAAACGGCATAACTCTGAGAGCTATAGTTTTCGAGAAATTTAGAATAAACAAAATTTTGTGCTAGCTGGAAAAGTGATTTTTTTCTAATTTATTCAAAAAATATAGTTTACATTTAACCAAACAAAAACTTACTGTTTTACTTGGCACCGACTTCTAATTTGAAATGCGTATTACTTTGTGGGAAGCAATCCTTATCAATACAAAACAATCAAGCTCAACCAAAAGGTAGCTACTGTAAATGGTTGAGGATTTCCCTCGACTGTACCTTGGCTCCATCATCAGACCTACTCCAGACTATTAAAATTGAAGTGTTTACATAAGATACTTATTGTAAAACTTATAAATGCACTAGGCGCCCATTCAATTTTTGAAAGTTCCCTTCGATTTCTCTGATTTCCCATCATCATACTCTGAACCACCTCAGAAGTGACCTCATACAACAAAGAATATAATAATGTTTGAAATCCGTCTATAATTGACGAAGATATCGATGAACATACATAAAAAAGTGTAGTGTTTAATGACCACTTTCAATATCACACACACATATTGCAATGTTTAACGGTGGGTACGCAATGACGTGTTCATACACACTTTGCAGCATAGATTTTGGTTTAAATGTGTCACACAATACTATTATTTAACAGTTTATTACTTTATTCAATCCTAAAAAAATCGGACCAAGAAATCCAATCAACCTTTCTTTTGCAATATATAATAGCCTTTCAGTCACATTACCTTTTGAAAGAACGGATTTATTTAACTACTATTTCACGTATAAAATAATGTGTGTTTTAACCGTTTCGATAAACCGTTCATAAATTAACTGTAATTGTAAGAAAAGGTTATAATGCATGGGAAAGAAAATTGGGGGAGGGAGAAGAAAAATGGGGTCTCCAGTACTCTCACTTACTGAACACAACGAGATTTCCGATAGGATGCCATAGCTGACATCGCGTTTCTGTACTTGAGCGCATTTTATTATGTAGATACTAGGTAGACTAGATACTAGCGACTCTAGAAAATAATCCACGCCAATACGATGCTTACTTGTAAAGAGACATAAAAAAAAAGATAGAAAAGAGACATGGTTCTTTGCTAGACTATGAAGTAATGTACTATTTTAAAATAAATAGTTAAATAAAACCAATGTATATATTTTCTCAATTTCTTTTTATTCTAAATACATTAATATTTTTTAAATCAACTCAAATATTCATTTAAACTATTATAAGCTATTTACTTTAACATAACCAAAAGTAATGCAAATGACCAGCATTGCACACTTAACACCGTGTTTAAAAATCACCTAATATTAATCAATCATAGCGTTAGTTCTTCAAGTGACGAAACACATTTAGGTTTAACATTAAAATTGTCTCGGAAAAATACTTATACTTGACATATTTCTAAACAAGTAATTCGAAATAGAAGTGACATACCAGATGCACAAACAATACAACTATTTTTGTTCTTTGGTAGTTAGCTAGTTGTAATCGACAAATACATACAGTTAACCCTTGAAAATTCGATAAAATACAATGGCACTAGACAATCTGAAAACTTTTTTAATTTCTTACTAATTTCCAGATTTGCTGGAAGAGAATGTCTTCGAATCATTATTAACCTAAGGTATATGTTTGCTGTATTTTAGGTCTGCAAAGTAATTTTCGAGGCTTAACTGTAACAGGATCTGAGCAGAGACCGTTAACTTTAATCAAATGATGTACAACAAAAATACATACAAATCTGATATAGGTATTGATTTTCTTTACAATAATCGATCATTTACTGATAAACATAGGTAGGTACATCCTCTTTAAACATTATTTATAAACAACGAGCGTATCATCTAGTTAAGATATAGTTAGGAGGATAATACTTCAAGATATTATTATCGGGTACAATAATATTAAAATTTTTAGTAAAGCCAATAAGGTTTATTACGGATATATCTGTTCACGTGAACTAGAAAATTAAGTGCGAATGTACAATCTAAGTACATCACACAGGTCTTACAATATGGGTACAAATATTATTTTTAATCTATTACGTACGTACAATGTGTATATTTAAAAACAAATGTGTCTAAGCGTAAATGTATCTACAACATACATATTAGTAAATAAGCGTTTTTATTTTTATGTCTTTGTCGACATACAAAGGTCTAAACAATACCAATTAATTATTTATTTATTAACCAACACGCAGAGATTACTGTGGCCTTGCTTACTGCTTTCTCTGTTCATTTCAGAAATTTTAATTTCTATATGAAAGTGTACATTACATTGGACCTTCATTCTTTACACAATTTTATTATGAATGATTGATCTAATGATACGCGAAATTTGTAAATAAATAATTCAATGAAAAAATTAAACTATAGGAACAAATAAATCATTTAATAAAATTAAACAAATATCTTTTGAGTATGTACATAAAAATAGAGACCAGCTCATAAATAGATACCTTAAAATTGTAGACTAAGTCAAAGGATACCTTGAAATGCAAAAATAATACATTATATTTATTCTCTTTAGGCGTTAGGTAAAAATGTAAGATAATTTGTTTAGAATGCAATTGTCGTTAGGGATCAGCGGCGATAAATTATATATGTATTATCGTTCTTTGTTGTCGGTTATATAGTGTGTGTGTTGTGCGCATAGGTTTTTGGTTCTTACCAACTTAAAAATACATTTTTAAAACTATTGCAAAGCCCGGCCTGAATAAGCTGTCAACTCAATAAATAATTTGGTAAAAGTTTGAAATCACGCATTTGTTAGTATTTAAAAACACTTCAATACTTCAAGTAGTTAGTTGCCTCAAAAATATACCTATAATTCCCAAGTAATTTTGGAAGAATATCTAAGTTTAGAAGTAATGTACAAAAATAATAAATTAATCTAAGAGAAATAAAGGGATCGCCAGCGACCATTATAAAGAAATGAGGTGCTATTAGGTTTATCAAAAATTAATGCTCTAAACCTACGTAATAGGATGAAATTTCCACTTTGTGTCTTTTTTTACAAGTGACTGGCCGAATATAATAATATTCAGAAAAAGACATGGCAACGAATCCGTCAATGATATTTATCTTAAAACTCTATGTTTTAGATATCTTATAAGTTTGTTATTAAATTTTGGTGATTAACATCATTATCGCAAACCCGTATTTAATATGAGAAATGTGGATGATATGACAATATAAATTACCCTTTCATACCAATTAATAAGCGTTTTAATGTCCTTACTTTAATCGACGTATGGTGTCGACGACTAAATCTACTTACACGAATTTTAATTTTACAAATTGGAGACCAGCTACTTACAGGGACATCGAAGGTTAACTAAAAAGACTTCATATA
>JADANM010006178.1:5706098-5717004 GCA_026213755.1 Eurema hecabe
TATCTTTGGTTAGACAAACTAAACGGTTGTTACAAAACACTAAACGATTGAATGTTATACAGTCATTGGAGGGATATACTTAGTCGTTAGGTAATTCTAAACAACACTGCGTAGTAATTACATACAAATAATTAAGATCGAAATGACACGACCTCCGAGCGGGTCGTTTCATTCCGACAATATAAGCGTCAACAATTGAAATTATTATCCAACGAGCCTCGCGCCGCTCGGTCGGAGCTGCGAGATCAGCTCTACTACTGCCAGAGCTTCCACCAAACTTGCATTTTCTCAGAGAGTTTCTTACAAATTCCCAACAACTTCCGTCACATCCCGCCATCGCCTTCCCCTTCGCATTCTTCTGAACCTTCGCCTTCTTCGAGAGTTACCTGTAATTGCAAAAGAGCTTTATTAGAAATCTTTGGTATTCTTTTTCATAGAGGCTTTTAACTATTGCAAAATCAAACATGTTTGGTCTACTAATATACTTTCTCTACCTTCTATGCAACCCATAAATGTATTATTTTATTTTAATCATGTTTAATGCGATGTCACATAACTTTTGTTATTAGAAATTAAACCTTAATAAAGATAAACATGTTTATAAGTCTTTTTACTAAAAATATACTTACTTGAAAGCGGATTTGTTCGGGACGTTCGTCGTCAACGTTAGAGTGAGTTTGTATTGGAATTGGCGGCGGTGATGGAGGTATCATACTCTGATAGTAGTCACGATTCTCTTCGAGAGTGTCCAATATATCCTGAGCATCTGGATGAACTAGATCTGCCCAGGTTTCCCATAACGGATGTACAATATAGTCAATAAAGCCTACTTGAGATTTTTCTATCGTTGCATTATGCCTGTCACACATAGGACTTATGTCCATGCCCTGTTCTCTTTCTCGATCACCTTGTTGGAAGAATTCTTCCATTAGCAGAGCGACCCATCTTTTATATAAGGGTAATGGTTTAGTTGGATTACTCAGATCGGCACAATGTACGAGATTCTCTAAAACTTGTATTCTGTCGGTGTAGTTGTCTAATAATAGAACCCCACTTCCTGCTACTTTTTTGGTTTCCACCATAGTTTTAAGATCTGCGAGAAGGCTCATGTGTTTAGACATGTCAGTAGAGAGCACCATATCTATCACCATTTTTCTGAGAGTTTGCCTCTGCTTCTTGTGAAGATTCACAAAAATGTCACAGCCATCATTTTGCAATAGTTTGAATGCAACTGCAAGATGATGATTTTCGAGAACTGATTCATCGTTGTACATAAGAGCAAGTTCTGAGCTAGAGTTAACCAGAAACTGATTTGTGAGCCCTGGGTGGTCGACATCATGAACGCAAGCAGCAAACAGTGCTGCACAAACTTCGATTGGTGTAAACACAGCATCCAGAGCAGGTGTGTTCAGGAGCACGTGTGTCGACTGCGCAACGTCAGCTGCATGTAACGAATTGTGAAACGGATTCTCACGGCAATAATGTTCTTCTAAAGTTACTGCAAAAGCCAGAAAAGTTCTCGCAGGGATTTGTAACGTCGTAAGCAGTTCTCGAGATGTGAATGCAGCATAGGCTACTGCTGTAAGTGGACGACCGCATGATAGATCACCAATGCGGAAAATGTCAACACCCCAGCGGTCTAGTTCTCCTAAACACTTTCCTAATTCTTCTTCATGTGGAGTTTCTACCCCGTACCGCGGGACACGTTCTCCTGTGAAGCTATTCGTATGAGTAAGTGTTCTTTTCACGCCAGATATCTGAAAATAAAACAACATTTTAAAGACCATTTTACGAAATTGTTACTCATAGTTAAAATAAAAATCTATGTATTAATCGTATTTACTTGTGACATAGTAGTTCCAGGTATGCCATGCCGAGGCTTTTCCTTTTTCTTGCTTCGTTCAGAGCTTTCATCGACTTGCAGTGATGGTAAATCCAATTCTTGTTGTTTATCTGAAAGTAAACACCGTTGTTAAAAAGTATATAAACTGTGGAACTGAGAAACCTCCTTTATTTGAAGTCAGTTAAAAACACCTAACATTTTCCTTCTCTTGGGTCACGTTTATGATATCTCGTAAAGTTATATTACTTTCACTTGCTTAAAAATAAAATGCAAATTGAATAAGCTAAAAATAAACTTCTAATCGCAAAATTATATTGCGAGATTTATACAGATAAATAATATATTTAGATACAAGCGAGTAGGCATTACCTATCAATGTAAGTTTGTTATTACTTGACTATTTACTATCAAACTCGGCCACATGGTATCTTATCTCTTGATAAAGGGCATGTCGCAGTTACACATATAACGCAATCTGAACTTAAAAAAACAATTCTTTTAAATCGTCTTCTACGCATATGATATTTATCGTATTGATAGATACGTGATATGATGTGTACGTGCATTCTCGAAATACACATATTAGCAAATAAGTATAGAAGAGTAATTTTAAATTAAAAAAAAAAATAAATTTAATAGCTAAGTAATTGAAATTATTTTGAGCAAGACGTTTTCTAAAGACGTCGAGGTCGAAGTAATTAATTATGGCTCGATTGCACTAGCAATATTTCGGGCAGACGACCTCAATTACAGATTACGTTGACAATGATCAATATGATATTTTCTGTTTTGTGTAACGGGAGATGTAGCTCTCTGTAGATGATGTAGTCAGACACCTATTATAATAAAAATAAAAATAGTTAACACTAAAAATGTACCATTTTAAAAGCAAATATTTTTATTTTATTCTATAAAATTTTAAACGTATAAACATGGCAGGGAACTGTTACTTACATGTCTACAGTTACACTCGAATAATTGACCTTGGCCCTAATAAGCTAGCAACGACTAGAAAAATGTACCTATTAAACAATTCTTAGAAAAACGTCTAATAAGTCAGGCTTATAATTATTATTTTGTAAATTGAAGAAATGATCGCATAATACATGTTTTGGCATGGGCGGGCGCCACCCGCCCTCCATAACGTCTACATTGATGTCATAATGTGGGATCGATATTACGGTGTTGACGTAGAAGCTACAAGCCTATTAACATAATAACATTTTCGTCATAAAAAGTAATAAGAATCAAATGTTTTATATAAGTATATTTAGAAAACAATATGTTTTTATATATTTAATATTTTTCTAATATTACTTTTTTAGTTCAAAGAATTGAAGGCTTTATTTATAAATAAAATATATATAAAAAAAAACTTTATTTTAATATTAAAATTTTTTTATTAATTTTTACATACCCAAAAACGTGGAGCAGATATACTCGGAGATCTGATTGCCAGATTTGCTGGACTCGGAGAAGTGGCTCAGCTCCTTGTTCAGCATCCGTTTGAACTGAAAGTGGAAGTACTCCATAGAACTAGCCATTTTAGCTGCACGGCGCTTAATCCAAACTGTCGGCACGGGGACACAACGAACACATTGTTTTTCACGTGTACGCATTTTATTACACATTTAATATTCAGTATATAACTGAAGAGAGTTTCAAAAGTTCAACTTATTTAATAAATTCGCGATTTAAATATTTTTTACAAGTCGCTGTATACGTCCGATAAATACGAATGCTTGAGTAGGACTGAAGCGTCTCACCGCTAAGCGCCTTCTCATAACGAAGCTAAGATCCGTCATCAATTCAGGTTACAAGTAAAAATATCACTTTCTAGGTATTATGATGCACTTGTTCCGCACGGGCTTCCAAATTTTCCTCATTACATATATAAAAAATGGTTTTCGGGTAAAGTGAAATCTCTAAGAATTTAAAATCGTTTAGTTTTATACAATTTAATTCGGTTCATATATTCATAGACATCTTTAGGCGTTAATATTTAGGATTATTGATTAATTCTGCACTCTATTAAGATCATTAAAAAATATATATAATCCTTAAACTTAATACGTCCCGTATCACTTTAGCTCAGATTGTAAATAAGTTCATCCGCTAAAAGTGAAATAGCTTTAAAAGTGTTCGAGATGAGTCTCAGTTACACTTGACACAGATTATGATGACCTTCTCCGTATCCCTCATGATAGTGTTCTGGATAGGAAATAAAACGATCGAGGTTATCTACAATAGCAATCTTGCGGGCTATAAATTCGTAATCGACTTCCACTTCAAGTTTACTACTGAAAAATACATGTGGAGTCGAGAGATATGTGAATTTATGTATGAACTCCAGTTTCATATAAGATCTTAAAAAATATAATGAAAATTTGTTATTTTGTACTCTATTTCAACGTTTAAGCTTTTTTCTACTAAAGAAAACTAAACTAATTTTACAATAAGAAAAAGACTAATAGCAAGTGGAAAATAACGGCGCAATGAAATCATTAGAATTCACTTTATGGAGTAATAATCTCACAAATACCAGTCATAACGTTCCGTCTATAGCAGACAATAATTTTATTTGTTTCCCTAGAAACTATAAATAGTTTATGTTCTAAAAACAACTTTATTTTTGGTTCTGTGATCAATAAGCGAGTTAAAAATATAGTTTCAAGCGCCATTCACTACTTTCGGTAAAAAATAAATGTACTTAGTTATATAAAACAAATTTCATGACTAATATATATTTTACGGATACCAATCTTTATATAAAGGACTTAAAGAATAAGTTATAGCTATTATGTTTTTATTGATTTCATTGTCAATGAAGAAAAAAAAAACTGGAACGTATTCCGTAATAAATAAGTAACTTTTCAGACAAAAGAAAGCAATATGGGCAGAATGAATCATGACCCACATTCAGTATAATATGATTCAGGTAAAGTATAACAATTACACATAAACTAATTCGAATGTTTTATACGTATTTTCGATAATTATGTGAAAGTAGGTAAAATGGTTTTACTTGTTTATATGACTTATATAAAAACTGAAAACGATTACAAAAGTGTTACTACATTCTAAATTAGTATGTAATAGTTATTATTATTATGATTAAATGTAAAAGAAGCACATCGTAATGTTTTGCCACTAGGTAAACTTCTGAACGATTAAATATTTTTTACTTAAGGGGTTTTTAAGACCTTGAGAAAAGACATAGGCGATAAAAAGAGTGGAAAATGTAAAAATAGGAGCTGAAATTGCTAAAAGCCTGGTTCTAAAATACGTTTATTTACCCGCCTACAACAAGATAAAGACTTTTCAATTTACATCTTGTAAACACAACGGCATCTGAAACTAAATTCAACGTAATGCTGAAGTGTGTTCAACTGAAACTGAATCAATGACCTCTAACGTGGGATATTACAGAGATATTAGTACCGACTATCAAGAGCGGTATTTTCCGTAATAATTGTCATAATAGAAGCTGCGGTTTGGTATTTACCTTCCTAGTAAAGTATTACCGAATTGCAATAATGGTACCAAAATAGAATAATTTAATACCTACATTATCAAGCAGAAAGCAGTCATTAAAGAAACGAGTAAAAGGAAACTAGCAAAATAACTTTCATACACTCGGTCAAAGTAGACGTCGCTGACACAAAACTACTATTTTACTATTAACGATTAACATGACTTTGAATATTCTTTTTAAATGATAAAAGTATTCAGTGAAACTTAAATAAAATATTTAACTTTTCTTCTTGAAAGCAAAACAGGGCGATTAGAAATAAGGCACGGAAACGCCAAGTAACAACTAATAACAGTACAAAGCTGGTTAAGACGCGACAAGTCCAGATATCTGTGGTTTACAAAAACTAGTCCTACTGCTTCTTATAATTCGAACACACTTAAGACTTGTAAAAAGTTCTCTACATTTTATACTAGTTTCAATTTAACACCATCGTTTGTGAAATTTCATAAACAAAATGTGAAAATTATAAAAAAGTGAAACGTGCAGGGTATCGCGTACCGTAATTGATTGAATATATTATATATCAAATATCTTATGATCTGATTCACCGTACTAGCAATGTTGTGACGTCAACTCTTGTGATCTGAGAAAATCTGTTAAGAAATGTTATTTACGTAGAACGTGCCTTGTTACACGTTGCGTCCGCGTCGTTGTAGGCTTGTTAGAGGATCTTTGTAATCAGATAACACGTAGGATCAATAACAGATAATTACGATTAATCTTCATGTTATTTGTTTAGCCTTAAATATAATTAATTAAGTTCTATCTTTACACGAACATTTTAATATTATGTTTATTAGATAATAAATAAAATGATTGTTAAAATTATTTCTAATAGGAAAGACTGCCAAACATAACTAAAACAGCTTTACAAAACATAAACACGCTTTTAGTTTTGATATAATAAAATCTTTAAAGAGATGTAATTATAACATTTTGAATGCTAATGAGAATGCTGTAATACGTAGCAAGTTCCCTTATCTATAGACACTAAACGTTAAAATTTATTGAAACCAAAAGTTAAAGACAGAGTGAACATATTATCTAGTAAGTTCCTTTTATATCGAGTTTTTAAATATACATAGTCATTTTTACATTATAAAAATCCTTTATTCATTATGTTTTCCTGGTGCAAGAATGCTGAAGTTATGATCTCATAAATCAGAAATCATAAGGACTCATATTATTATGTAAGTCACGTTAATAGGTAAAAACAACTTTACATAATTCTTTTATTACTCAATCAAATAGTAGGTTATTTTCATTGCCAATATAATGATTGCATTGAAATAATTATGATTTCACTGAATCTTTCGAAAATATAATACTGAGTAAATGATGAAATTATTATAATGCTACGTTTACAATTTTCTTATCTTACCTCGAGCATCAAACCAAAAATGTTCGGGAAGGAAAAAGATAGACTGAGTGATAGGACTGTTATTATTATTAATTATAAATAATGGTTACGGGATAATTGCCGTGGAAAATCGAATATAGGTAATAAAGTATAAGAGGAATGCGGTAAGCATTTTAATTTGAGGCAAATTTATACAAGTAATATTCCGCAGTTCCAACTGCTTCAAACCGAATCGCTTAGATATTTGCTATATGTGTTTTACTAGTTATTTAGTGAATAGGCTACTCAACAGACACGACGGTTCCTAGGCCGCATCGAAATAAAAAAGAAAGTCTCGTGTAGGTCGAAATTATAAAACGGTGGAACAAATATTGATTTTTCAGTACATAGT
Source organism: Eurema hecabe (assembly GCA_026213755.1). Taxonomy (NCBI): domain Eukaryota; kingdom Metazoa; phylum Arthropoda; class Insecta; order Lepidoptera; family Pieridae; genus Terias; species Terias hecabe. Next base: position 5,713,228 of record JADANM010006178.1, read on the forward strand.
TATTTTAAATAATTAAAAAATTGGGAAAATAACTTCAACATTATGAACGTCCCTTTTAGTTGCTAAAAAAAATCTTTTCTCCAGCTCTACAATAAATCTAATTATTATTTTATCAAAATCCTTTAATTATTTTAAACGTAGTGAATAGTTTTGAAAGCACATAAAATACATTTTAAATTTTTTAAAGACATATATCTATTCTACCGGGTAAGACCTTATTAAATAAGTTTAATTTTATTGCTGTCTAGAAGAAAACCATTATGATTATTTTTTCATTTCTCATATTTTTTCAACTTTCACGAAGGTAATCAATAATTTTTAAACATATCCTTATTAGTCACAATTAATATGATAATTTTTGTTTGATACAAGTAATTAATAAGATACGACAGGCGGATACAAAAGATAAAGAGCACATGGGTATTGTTGCTAAGGGATACAAAAAACTATTATTCTCTAAAATAATTAAATTCATTTACTATTATGAAGATAAGATAAAGAATACTTCTTTCGAATTCGTGTATGTTTACAAAGCTGGAGCAATTTGCCATGACCCAAATAACTGTTTGCAATTTTATATTTACTGTACATTAAAACAGTTCGTTCATTGGTTTATGTCATTTTTAATTTACAAGAATAAAGAAGGTTTTTATAGCTTTTTTACAGAACGCGGCACATAGATATTTACAATGGCCTCATATGAGTAAGCGTTCCATCATTCCATGACCCAATTCCCACCACGACTCACAGTGTCCTTTAAATACATAAAAAATAAACTTCTGAAACGTTGAACAATCACTGTTATATTCCTGACTTAGAAAAAATGAAGTCGTTTCTAACAAGAATTAGTCGAAGAAAAAGATAGATATAAAATAGATAAATCTCATAGCGTTATTACACAATTAATTGGAGGTACACAACTGTTTCTCACATTAGGCCTAATGTGTAATAAATGCTCGTGACGTTATGAGCTTAAAAATAGTATTGAACTATTATTGTAAGTAAACTCAGTTATAGCAACGATGACGTACAATAACGTCATTAAACTCATTGTTTAAACACTTCCTGAATAGGTAACCTTGATTTGGATGATAATTTTACGTTGAAAACATTGATATCTTGTTGTTTTTATTACACAATCGCGACCTTTCTCAAGATTGATAGTAATTTGCAATTTTTATTTTATTCATATTATTATACAAATAAATGATAATATATATTTGGTAAAATTTACGATTTTTTAAATATTCGCGATTCGTTACTTTGTCACAAAAGTAGGCATTAATGTCAAACATATGCGTTGTCGCACACATTCGTGCTAGTAACATTAATTATTACAGTAAAAATAATCTCTACAAGTTTGAACTAATGTGGCGGGAACAAGCAGGACCTTCACGCGAGCTATGGAGGTCGACATCTACGTCACAACCTAACCAGGTCATAAGAAGCCCACTTCTTTTATTATGTCAGCTGATCGATACTTCTGTATACGATACTTTTATAAAGACCATTTTCATTAAAATAATAACAAGTCAATGCCGTGCCATAAGCTGACGTTTTTGTATAAATTGACTAAGCCTCGGTATTTTTAATGTATCTAATACTGTGACTAATGTATAAAATGAGTATAATATAACCTCCAATTACTTGTTTTTATGAAGACAAAAGAAATTAATTTTAAGTAAATTGTGGTCGTGAAAACCCAGACAAATTGTTAGTGTACTATGTAATTTTATATTCTTGACGAAAAAGTGGAGAGTGGGATTTTCGCAGAATTAAATCTTAGTTTATCACAATAGCGACGTGTTCTGAACCGAGCTCCTTGAAAAGATTCTAAGAAATTTATATAATCGCGATCATTCATACCAAGAATACTGTTTGATCTCACCTAACGTACATAATTTTAAATATAAGAGATATCGATTGAAAAATATTTTTGTTTACTTCCCCGAGATGAAAATGATAACAAAGATTACGTTTGATTTATGGCATTAAATTACTGATATTGGTAAAAATTTATTATTAATTCCGTTATTGCGAATTGATAATTAGTATACAGAAATAGTTGTAAATGTATTTAAGCAACAAAACATTAAACAAATTATAACCATTGGCAAGTATACCGTAATCAATTTAATAACTAGAGATCTAGACTATTAGAGAGAAAGTATTTAGTACTACAATTCTGAAGGCATCCATTGTTTTTGTAAGGCGAGCTAGCTAAAGTGACTAGGAGACTAGTACATATTAAAGGGCTCGGGCGTACGTGACTTGGGCGGCGCACACTGGTTCTACCTTTATTAAGAACCTACCATAGTTGTATATTGCATTCCATTGTAAATATCAACTAGACCTAACGATTCTTAGTTCAACACTTCTATTTATTCATATTGCTATTTATGGTAGAGCAAACGGCCTACTCGATTGCCTTTTAGTCGCTTGAGTATATGAATATTGTTTGTTAAATCAATATTAATTAATTGGCCGAGTTTAAAGATAAGCGTAATGAGGGGTGATGATAATATGGAATTGCATGTAGTAAACAACTCGCGACTCTACAAAGTTAGTGAAGTTTACTTAATAATAACCGAGTCTAGATATATTTAACTGGAACTTACCAGATTTTACGTTTCTAATCTCATTATAATGTTTATATTTAGACTATGATTTACGTTACAACTATATATGTAGATATAATATTGTTGTATTTAGCAAACGATTGAAATTTTACGACTCTTTTTGTCTTAATAAAAATGCACTTATTATAAGTTATCATGGAACATAATAATAAGATATTCTACGATAAGTTAAACTTTGCACAAGTCGTATAAGAAGTATGATAATTTTATACTGAATTATTAGTTTCCAAGTAAAAAAAAGTTATCACTACAGGAAACTTGAATCCCCTTGTTAATGTTTACTTCCGCTAAGTATATTTATCATGAAAAAAAGGTTCAATGACAGTAAATGTTACCGTTTCTTCATCATATATCATGTATATTATAAATCAAAGCACATCTCAATTTATTGTAGTTAGAGTATTATATACCTATGTATCTACAATATTGAGGTATCAAGTAGTTAACTTTATGAGCCATTAAGTTTGAAAAGACGATCTTTTTGCATTAAGGGAAAAGAATACCACATATACACATACATAAAAGGCACTGTTACATAAATTGTGGCTGTCTCTTTATAGAATTGTGAGATTCTAAGTGAAGTTTATGTAAGCTAATTTGTATTTATTACTTGCATCAGGTCTAATTTATATTGAGAAATAATTAATTCCATACGTCACACACAAACGTAAGATGTAATTCATTGATAGAAGTTTTATATATAGGTAATTAATTCAAAGAATTAGGAAATAAATTTTCGGTGTAAAAATAAAGACAATTTGTAGGTTTGAACGCACCAACCACGAATTACGGGTCTGTTATTAAAGTAAATTGACAGTTAGGGAGTACAAGCTGATTAACATAATATAATATGAGTTTCTTCTGCTATTGCATTACAAAATGTACCAGGGTAAATGATATAATGGTACCTTTATTTAATCTTTGTATTCACACCTACATATCTGAGGAAAATTTCCATTCGTATTTGTGGACAATCGCTAAGCAAATAGGCGTAACATCTTAAAGCGTAATCCTTACCAATTATATGTAATCTGTTAAGCAAAGATACGGTAAAACCATAGGATCTCATTGTTCTCTGAACAATGCATCTTATAAAAATATACATTGCGTTTTATATAATAATATTTAAATTTATTCT